>OZ020190.1:142814704-143414704 GCA_963971165.1 Philopedon plagiatum | reverse complement strand
ATATTCGAACTTTTAAATACACAATAAAATAAAAATATAACGATCCACGTCATCCAGTGGTAATAAATGTCACAGTTTATTTTACATAAATCCCTATTCTGTAAAAATTTATGTCACTTTTTATCTTTATTCAATTGAGCGAAAGAACAAATTATAGTATGCAAAATTGGTCGTTTAGGTAAAGTATAAAAGTTCACTTCTGGCCAAACGACCACGCGAAATAGACTATTACTGGATTATTTTATTGGACCGTTTCGTAAATCATTACCCGGTTCTTGCTTTATTGTTTCACACATCGTCTATTATATTTAATGGCAGAAAATATTGCGCCCTTTTGAATATGGAATTATATTTGGTTATTTGTGACAAAAAGGTTTTTTTGGGCGTCTATTCTCGAAGGCCGTATAATATATTCGAGAACTGTGAAACCAACTCAGATTGTCTGAAAATTTAAATTTAATTTTGGCCACTACCGCACATATACACGAAAAAACATTATTTTATTACCAATAATAGTATTTTATTAAATACGTTTTCATTCTTTGGACTAAAGTTAAAACTTAAAGAATAAATGAACTTTGAAGAAGTAAAAGTAAAATATTTGGATAAATAGCGAATAAATAATTTTTTATATTCCCTACATAAATTAAATACCCTTGAGCATTCAACTTCACAGTTTTTTTTATTTTATTGCGTTTGCTCCCATTTCACGCAGTCATTGAGCCTTCAGGCAAGTCTATGTATACAGAATTTCGACTACTGGATTTTTTCAGGTTAGAACGTGGTCATCATTCGATTTATCAATTCTGTTGTTGAATTCCTTTTATAAACGTACCAGAAACTTTCCATTTCCTAACTTATATAAAATTTGTACGTTTTGAATGCATTTACGCAAGTTTTTTTCAAGGTTTGGTTGGAATCCTAACCTACATTCGCTGAGAACAACGTATTTAGTAATGATTTCATCAATTTATCACATGCACAGTATTTCTCTTGATGTCAGCGAGTTATGTTTGGCATGGACGTAACAAGACTTCCTTTGGGGGGGGGGGGGGGGGTGGTTGAGTCACGAAAACGCCTTTTTTTCTGGCAGAGGTAAAACTACACCAGTGATAAGTGATACATATTTTTTGGGGGCTAATTAATATTTCGGGGGGGATTGGCCCCCTTCTAGTTGCGTCTATGTTTTGAGTTAGAATCAAGCACATTTTTCGCTATTTTGATCTCTTTCTATTTTTTGAGGTTAGATAAAAATCCTGATCTGATGGGGTAAAGCTGATGTTAAATTCGTGTTCAGCAGCAGAAAATACACATGGGGAAGGGGGGGGGGGAGTCCAGTCTACC
The DNA here is from genome assembly GCA_963971165.1 of Philopedon plagiatum. Taxonomy (NCBI): domain Eukaryota; kingdom Metazoa; phylum Arthropoda; class Insecta; order Coleoptera; family Curculionidae; genus Philopedon; species Philopedon plagiatum. The sequence goes on along the minus strand of OZ020190.1, from coordinate 143,413,360 downwards.
GAACATGATTTTTTTTGTGTGTGGCTGTGTAATTATTTCTGAATAAAAAATCCTTTTGCTGGGTTTGATTACTTCCATTTAATCTCGAAATTAACAAAAAATTTACTACTGCAAATCTTTTATTTGAATACTAGCAATATCCTTAACGTTTCACGAGCCATCCCAAAATAAAAGTTGTAGAATTTTTTTTAAAGAATTTCTTTTAAATCTCGTTATTTTATTTAAAACATTATATCGCCCACAACCCACTCCCAGTCCGATTCTGGCACTCTCCAAACTTTTAATGGTTTATTTATCAGTCGAAGATGTAGCGTGTCCCGGAGGTACCGTTAACTCCGCTTCTTTGAAATAAGAATATCAGCCAAACGACTCCCCCGGCGTTAGGCCGAGGCTGGAAGATCATTTTCTACTTTCCGCGTGTTCGGCTGACCAATGGGAACATCGGGAAATTGGGACTTCAATTAAGTTGTGTATTTTATAATTTAAATTGAAGTGTAGAGTTTAAAATACTTTCTTTTTGGCTGTATTACCATAACGTTGTTTTTATTCTACAAAGTCAAAGTCATAGTCAAAATATGCTTTGTTGTTAAAAATATGAAATGTTTTGTTAACTAAGCTAAATAAAATAAAATGGTTAAAATGGTTAAAGTATGCAAGTTGTATAAGTAAGTATATAGATAAAAACAATCAATCAAGGTGATACAAACAACACAGATTTTAAACATTAAATACAAATGATATAAATCATGGTAACGTAACTGAATTACACGAATTAACAATTAAAGAACAACAGGTCAAAATTAATTTAAAATAGCTTAAATAAGATTTACAAAAGAATCCTGAAAATACAGACTAGAACAATAGTAGATATATATCTAGAAGTAATTTAATTTACAGAACAATTAAAGACAATAATAAAAGTATGTAAACATCAATAAAAAAAATAAAATAGCATGAAGAAAGGGTAGGAAACATACTAATCAGAAATTGTTAAATGGTCACCATAACAAGCTCTCTCCACCAGTATTTTTTTACAGTATGTTTAAATATCCTAAAAGTGGGACAATCTTTTACATGCTCGGGAAGGTGATTGTATATTTTGCGGCTTTCATAAGTTATTGAACTTTTAGCCAAGGCAGAAGAAGGTATGGGCAGATGCCAATGTTGTAATTGCCTAGTATCATAAAAATGATTAGGCAATGACAAATTATTTTTGTGCTTATATACAAACCACTTCCAGAATAAATAAAGATGATAATGTTCAGATTTTCTTAGATCTAAACAACGGTCTGCATGTTCTCTACTATTTACATTACAAGTATACCTAACGGTTCGCTTCTGCAGAATGAACAATGAATAATGCAAATAACCACATGTATTCCCCCAAAATACAATCCCGTAACGCAGGTGGGACTCCAGTAGACAGTGATAAACCTTCTTAGCTAGAGCAGCACCGACATTCCTCGACACCAGACGCACAGCATAGCACCCAGAAGTCATCTTCTTCGCAAGTCCCAAGATATGGGTGTCAAACTTTAAACAATTATTTATCAGTGGAAATGGCCAAAAATTCGACGTTAGTTTTTGTGTTAGACGGAGCTCCCTCAAGGTACATGTCATCGATGTTACAACGAAAACCAGTAATGCCAGTCTTGTCATCATTTAGGGTCAGCAGATTGGCATCACACCACTATTTAATTTTAAGAAGATCTGTTGAGACCTTGTCTCTCAATACAGAAGTATTCGAATCATGCCAGAGTATGGTGATATCATCTGCAAAGAGTGTTACTTGACCCGCAATATCGACAGAAGCACGGTCATTGATATATATTAGAAAGAGAAGTGGACCAAGCACTGAGCCCTGAGGAACTCCACATTTTACTTCACCAGATGTTGATACTTCAGAGCCAAGAATGACCATATAAGAACGTTCCCCAAGATAGGACCGAGACCAGAATCTCATGACACACACAGTCGAATGCCTTTGACAGGTCACAAAAACCACCGCCACCCTTATGAATGGGAATAACACTAGCACGTTTCAAACTACTCAGAAATCTACCCATAACCCAGGAATGATTGATTGCATCCGCAAGAGCAGTCACTGCGGAATGAGGGAGAGAGAGGAATATCTTTGCCGAAATGCCATCGTCACCACATGAGTTTTTATTTTTAATATACCTAATGACCTCTGTAAGTTCTACTGGATCAGTGGGCTGAAAGAAAAAAGATTGGCTATCCTGGATATCAGTCAAATAGTTCATCGGAACATTTGGGGACATATCCGGAACATTCAAAGGCGATTTTTCATTTATATGTTTTTAATTCATTTATAACCTTCCAACTTTCTCTCTGCAAATTGTTGGCTGTAGTAACTGTGTACTATTATAGCTCTTTGGCGCGTCTTATTAACCTTCTATATAGAGACCTATATCGCTGAAAATAATCAATTTGCTAGCCTTATAAATTCACTGAGATGAAAACTCTGATTAAAATACTACAAAGCAACACTTTTTTTCAAATTGCAATTTTTCGAAAAAAATGTCTTGACTTTTTGTGAGGCATTACCTTGTACTAAGGAAAAACTTTTCTTTAAAAGCGACTGTTTCTTTTATTCAAATTCCGTTAGCACCTCGAGAACAAGCAAGCCCATTATCTATTTAAATAAACCAAGCTATTTCCCTGGATTTCCATTTGAAAGGCTTTTTTTCTTGCTATAAAAAACCGGCGTGTACTATTCGCTAGTCTCCCCGTCGAACCCCTTTACCCGTTTCAGAGTAATTTCGGACAGGAAACTTCTAAAGTTTCCAGTTTTTAACACCCTTTTCCAATAGTTAGTCGGGCCAACTTTCTATTCCAAGAAAGTGTTTGCTCAGTTGAATCACACATACTTTGTTCACATAATGGTCCTAATCGACAGAAAATTGCTTAGAAACTTTTGGGTCAGTCAATACAACGGAGATTTTGGTACGCGACGTGCATTAACCCGCATTTCTTTTGTAAAATGGTTTAGGACCAATGCAAATTTTAAAATATAAAATTTTACGGTGTTGTTTGAGTCATTCTGCGCAGCTAAGCAATAGATTTTTTTAACATTCTTTTATAATATACAGGTTATAACTAAAGCCCGAACTTTAGGGACTCATGACGTAAAAATCAGAATTGGAGTTAGGAAATATTTTAGTGCGCAATGTAAAATCTTAAAAAGAGTTATTTTATTAGTCTGTTATTTATTATAATTTATAATATTATTTATTATTAAGGTTGGCCAGGTTGTTCTGTCACCAGAGTCGTCGATGTCGAAAATTAAGGGGATGCGTATACGGTAGTTGACAAGCATAATTTAATTCCTGGGCGTTGCCATGATTGTGTCAAAAAAAAAAACGATAAAGTGCGAGTTCGACTCGCTCATAGAGGGTTCCGTACGGCGTGTCGCGCCAGTCGCGCTGCGCGGCGGCGTGCCCTAATTTTGAAGAATTTTTTTTCTATGGAGTAGTATTGCAACATACATTAAAAAGGTCAAACAATTTTACCATCCGGGCGGGGAATAAATCGTCAACCGGTAGTCCACGTCTGGTGTCAGGCAGTACCAGCCTGTACATGTGCGCGCGCACATTTTTGTTTTGTTTTGTGTCTACATTCGAACCTATTCAATCTTAAGGCTCTACCTCCAATAGTAAAGCTACAACTACGTATTTAACATTAGTGATCGGATTTCAATATTACATGACGCAAAGATCGGGGTCGGACTCAGGTAACTGATAAAAAAGGTAAATGAAATGAAATTTATATTATATTTTGTCAACGAGTCATAGGTAGATTGGTAATTTAATTTTAAGACCGTATTTTACTGCTTCTCGCTAGATGGCGTTATGACATTATTCACACAAAGTATCTGCTGGATAGATACTTTTTGCACATCACTATAGTACGGTTTACCAAAATATTTATATTCAGCAGGTACAATCTGATCACTTACATGGCAAGTAATATATACGTTGGCGTAGGGGCAGCTTTCAACGGGGTCACTTGTGCGCCCTGAAGGGCTAGCGCTACCGGTACTGCACAGTGGCACAGATCACCTACAGTGGTTCCGACTATATAGAGAGTGCGGTCATAATTATTGCAATTAATATTTTTGGAAAATTAATAACTGAAAATGCATTTTTGTACTTAAAAACCTGTTGTAAACAAACCATACAAAAAAATGGTAAAGTGTTGGTCCAGCTTGCGTGATAAGTGTTTCATAATACAACTTTTTAGTATTATAATTTTTTTCTACTGTGTACATCATTATACAAACATTTGATTTTTGTCAGATTTGTTCTACTCTGATTTTACAAAGTGTAGGAAAGAGAACAGTTTTTATAACTTTGTTTCAAATTTTAATTAGCAAGGGTTAAACTAAATAGGCAAATTATAATATGTTTGTTATATTTATTTTAATTTATTTAATACCCCAGACACTGAATTTGAAAGTAAAACAAAGTTGTCATTCGTTTACTACCAAAAAACGACCCCTAAAATTTTGATTTGTTTTTTTTTGTATTTTAAATCCGCTTTTATTCTATGCTTAATTTCAGCTCTTAATATTTAACAGCCTTGGAGAAAGAGGACTGCAACAGGCAGACACCCAGTTGATTTCATGTGTTCGGTTTGCTTAAATTTTGTTGCAAAATAGTAAAAATTAACTACAAACAGAAAAGGCCGTTAAAAAGTCAAACGCTTAAGTCATATTAATTTAACTATTATTTTCTATAAAACATGTTTACGTTTGCTTAGGTAAGAACCCAAGCAAATCCAAGCATTGAATTAAATATAGTAGTAATTCAGAAATAGCGGAGAAAGTTTAGCACTGATTTAAATATTTGATATAAATATATGACAATACTATTTTCGTCCTCAAAAATACCTTTTTACTGTACACTTTTATTTCCAAAAAAAAAAAATAGTTGAGGTTAACAAAACCTACAAAAAATATCAATCGTGAGCCAACTTTTTCCAAACGAATTACCGTCTCTCCTTTTCCGTTATTTAATTGTAACTCCTCGTATTTCTTCTGCCTTAAAGCTGCCTCCACTGCATTCTTGTTGCAATTACGTTAAGGACTCTGCAATAAAACCAAACAAATTTTCACCTTTTTTACTTTCTTGCTGTACTACTTGTTCGAAAGCTCTTTCTTCCGTTAAAATGCGTTGAATTAAATAGGTCTTCGAAGTTTTTTTTGGACAGGTGTTAGGTTTTTAAATTTTTTGAAACTGAAGCCTTTGAATAAGGGTGATTGCCTTAAACGTGGGCTATTTTTGCCCTAGTTTTGTTCTCCGTAAAGTACGTGAACTTAATAAACAACTTACAAAAAATCCCAAATATCAGTAAGCACGAAAACTAAACTAAATTTAAATGGTTTTTATTTCAGTGCTGCTTATTTTAATAATACTAAGGGTACGCAGCTGCCTTTACACTAAGCGTATTTGTGGATCGAGATGAAAACATAATTTTTATTTTGTGTTCACGACTGGTTGTAGACTTGCTGTTCTGTCTTCAATATTGCATTACAGTTTGTGTCTAAAATGATGCCGTGCTGGTTTCTTGAGGGTTGGATAAAATCGTTTTGGTCGTTAATGGTAACTAATTGCTTATATCCACTAGATATTTCAATGCCTCTTGATGCCACTACATCCGACAATTTGAAAAAATTAGGGTCCCTTTTAACCATACATTTTGATAAATATCGTTAGATAAAAAAAGTCCTCAAAGTATGCCATAGAATTAAACACGCATGTCTGAACTATTACTCGTAAAAGGTAACATATTTAGGAAAAAGGTATAGGTAAATGAAAAATAAAACCGTCAAGTTCTGAAGATTTTATTTTTAAGAAAATTGCGTTATTGTCATTGTCATTGCATAATACGAAATTAAAAAAAAACATATAAAACATAGGACTTAAAAATTATAAATTTAAACTAAATGAGAGACGTGTCCACCTTCTACTTCCAAACATGTTCTCATTCTTCTTTTTACAGCATCAAAAACATTGGTGAGCACTTGGGGGGAGTTGTTAATCTCCTGAAATTTATTTGTAATTCGAGCCCGTAGGTCTTCTAAATTTTCATAAGGGGTTTTAAAAACGGAGTTTTTAATGTGTGGCCATAAAAAAAAGTCGCACGGTGTGAGATCGCAGGACCGTGGTGGCCACCTAACAGGCATATTACAACTAATGATTCGGTCTTCGAAAAATTTTTCCTAAAAATTTAAATTACCAGTTACGTGAATTGGTGCGCCGCGCCGTCTTGCTGGAAGTAGCCTTGTCGCATTTCTTCATCGTCTAATGCGTTTATAAAATTTTCTAAAATTTCATTACGGTATCGCGAGTCCCTTGTAAAAAAATCGGTACAATTAACCTTCTTTTCGATATGGCCGCTCACACGCCAACTTTCTGTGAATGATGAGGCTTCTTTATAAAGAAATGTGGATTTTCAGAGCTCCACATTCTCATTTGTTGAGAATTTACATAACCAGAGAGGTAAAACCATGTAAAAAAGGTTTTTCAAAAACGTTTTCATTATTATGCAAATTCCCTATAAACCACTCTGAAAATTGCATTCGCTGCAGCTTGTCGTTTGGTACCAGTTCTTGGACTGAGCTTAGACGATAAGCGTACATATGCAGGTCACATTTCAGAATTGTATTGCAGGTTCCGTAGGATTCATTTACTTGCTGGCTTGAACGTCGAATAGGGGTTTGTGGGTGTTCATTAACAATTTGTCTCAATTCTTCTACTTTTTGCGCAGTGCGAACTTTGGGTCTCCCACTGCCTTCCGTTCTATTCACACGTCCTGTTTCTCTAAACAAGCAGATCTAGTCAAAACTGGGCGCAATTGGTCGAAATCCATGACTATGTCTTGAAATTCTGTTTGAAAATCCTGAATGGCATCCCGTGTTGAATAAATCCACTGGCCCTCAACCCTTCTACCATTTCTAAAGTAACTTTCGATCATAAAAGCTTTTTGTTCTGTCGTGATTATTTAATTTTCCTAAAAATAAAACTTCAGAGCTTAACAGCTCTATTTTTTATTTACCTACCTATAGCTTTTACCTGTTACCTTTCAAGAATAATAATTCAAAACATGCGTGCTTGATTCTACGGCATACTTTGAGGACGTTACTTAGTTTTATAATCGCCAAGAAAGCCAAATGTTTTGAAGAATAATACATATTTATAAAGAAAAGTGATTTAATATAGTGTTCTAGCGTTGTAAAGGTGTTGCAATTTCCTAGAGCTACATATTTAAAGGATTGTGATTTTCCTGTTTATTACGTACATCTTATTTAAATTCATACGATGCCTTTCTTTTTTTAAATTAAACATTTAAACTACTTTTATCGTGTTTCATTATGTGCCCTTTTTGAGTTTACTTACAGGAGCTTTAATCATTGGTAGTGGACTGTTTGACACATTTATAATACTGTAAGTGGTGTTAAATTAGATTTGTTTATTGGCTCACACCAGCGATGTTAAAGAGTGTACATTTATTTTTGGTAAGTACATTGACAGGTCATTAGTATGTGGCATTAATGAACTAAATTAGTAACCCTCCTTTAAGTAAACTGCCCTGCCACATTAGAGCTAGTCGATGGTTTGTTGTCATACATCTTGACCTTTATTATAACAACTATTATATATGGCAGCAATTGTTATAGCTTATTAATTTATACAGCATTGTAAATTTAAAAAGTGTACAGGGTCTTCCAACGAGGACTGAACAGGGGCTCATTTTTGAGCTTGCTTGTATTTAAAGGAAAATCTAAAATAGCCAATCGATGTACTTTTTCCTGCAGAATTCAAAAATGAAACCAAAAATTTATTCGAACCAGAAACAAAAGAGTTACGCTATGGATAAGGTGTTTTTTAAATGGAACATAGCTTTTTTTATACGATTTTCGGAACGAGTGATTTTTTTTATGTCCGTTCTGATTAAAATATTTAATATTGTGACAGCTATTTTTATTAAATTTTAATGTTTTATCCAGTATAATTTAACTTCAACCTGTTTGAAACATACACTAGGTAATAAAGGTAAAATCACCTTGAAATCCTTCAAAGTCAAAAAATTTGACAAATTTACTATAATATTGCCGAAATGAAATATTCATTAGATGAGAGATTGCAATAAATCTTCTCCTTGCTTCTCTTGCATTTTCTTGGCATTTGTAGAACAAGATAACAATCTGCAATCTCTCATCTAATGAATATTTCATTTCGGCAATATTATAGTAAATTTGTCAAATTTTTTGACTTTGAAGGATTTCAAGGTGATTTTACCTTTATTACCTAGTGTATGTTTCAAACAGGTTGAAGTTAAATTATACTGGATAAAACATTAAAATTTAATAAAAACAGCTGTCACAATATTAAATATTTTAATCTGAGCGGACATAAAAAAAATCACTCGTTCCGAAAATCGTATAAAAAAAGCGATGTTCCATTTAAAAAACACCTTATCCATAGCGTAACTCTTTTGTTTCTGGTTCAAATAAATTTTTGGTTTCATTTTTGAATTCTGCAGGAGAAAGTACATCGATTGGCTATTTTAGATTTTTCTTTAAATACAAGGAAGCTCAAAAATGAGCCCCTGTTCAGTCCTCGTTGGAAGATCCTGTACCTATGTGGACGTATTTTTAGCTTGGTATCACCAACAATCGAAACAATTAAACGAGAAAAAATATAAAAATATATTTAAAAGGGCATAAAGAACAAAAGTCAACGCAAAATCATTATAAAGTATCCGAAAACACATTTTATCCATTTGATGGCCGAAATTTCAACAATGCGTTTCCTGATAAGTGGAGCATTGAAAAGTTGTTGCTTTGAAAACATCACATCGCTGCTGCTGCTGCTGCTCCTGCTACTCTGCCTCTACGCTTTAGTTGAAATTTTAAACAAAAAAGCTTTAATTAAATAGGTTTTAAGCCGTTGAAAAAACTCGGGGCTTTCCTTTTTATTGCGTATAAAAATGTTTTTTAATAGAAGCGCCTGGATGAAAAAAAATCTTTCCCGTCGATTAGACCTGATTGATGGCCGATGGCTCGAAAACCATTAGACGGACTGAAAAAGGTTTGAAAAATTGAATGCGTTGGTTTAGTTAAATGATGATTCTTATTTTTTAATTTTTTTTAATGACCGGGTTAATGGATTTTTATTACGTTATATTACATGAATTATTATTTGTTTTGTTTTATGTTTTATTAGATGATGGCCGTTTTGTATGTCAAAAGGCTTGGTTTAAATTATGTATTTGAAGCTTTTTTATGGAGTAAAAGTTGCCGGCTAGTTGGTTTCTATTGCTCTGTGAAATGTAACAAACCTAGGGTGCACGATACTGAAAACCTATACATTATTTTAGGCAAAACGCATTTCTTATTTTCTGTTTTTAGCAATTTAAAACAAAATCCAGCAGTAAAGATATAATTTTCCTAAAACAAAATTTTTGACTTTTAATTAGTCTCCAAATAAAAATATTGTCACGCCCTCGTTTTATAGGGTGCAACTAGGGGTGTAGAGGTATCGGAACCCTAACTAGATTGAAACTAAACGTGATTTAAAAACAAACTTAAATCATTTATTTACAAAAAATAGGAACATTCAATGACAAACAAAAGACAGATTTATGTTATTACTCTCGAAAGACAACTTAATTTTTTATTACTTACATTAAATAATTGAAGATCATTTCTTCTACAATATATCACAATCACCAACGTATCGGACCGAGGATCGTGCATTAGTGTCCTTTACCACTCCTGTCTTTTTCGATCGCCCTATTACCTAGTCAGCAATTTCCCCCTTTTTTGGAGCGTTGACTTTAGGTCAGAAACCTCGATAATGCTGACTCGATAATTAGACGTCGTTTAAATAAATTATTTCGAGTAATTATTTGATTTTATTAAGGAACTATAATATTACATAGTTGCAATTTTAATGTATATATTCAATAAATAAGCTACATCCTGCCAATGTAGAGGGCAATAACTTATTATTAAGTAAAATAGGATTATAGTTTACTTATTGAACTTCCAAATATTGATCTATGAAATATTATTGGTTTTTCCACTTGTGACAATATCACAAAACACTAAAAACACAGCAATAATAATTTGACAAAACCCATAAACACTCGAAGCTGCAGAAAAACGCTGTTGGACAAACAGTGATGAAAATGAATTAATGAATGAACCAAAGTCATGCGGACAGGCCTCGAAAATGGCCGATCTGGGCGGATCCCTTACTGCTGCGTCGCCATACTGACTATTTTTTATAAGATTTTAGACAAGGTTTGCAATTTGCATGTTGATTTACTTCAAACTGGAATACATTGATATCAATAGGTTTATTTGTTATTGTTGTATCTAGTGGTGGTAGATCGTTGGTAGAAGCCGAGGGGAACATTTGGAGAATATTATTACAACATATCCATGCCGATGCCATGCCTCTACTTTTTGATAAAATAAATAAGCATGTTATTTTTCTAAAATTGTTGGTTTTGTTAAAACAGTAAAACCAAAAGTACCTATTGGAATAACCCTTTATTATGTTTGACCTTAATTAACATCGGAACCTTCAGTTTTTAGCTTTTCGGAACTTTTGTCGCAGCTTCAGACAAAGCAATCGCAACAATAATAGCTTTTTATGACTTGGCGTTAAACTTGAAATCCATTTAGAAGTTTAATTGTCTAATCCATTATAAATCAACTTGAAAAGATCTATTTTTAAAACCCACTTTCCACACCGAGGAAATCGTGGACGCGTTTTACTTAGAACGTATTTTAAATGCTGTTTTTGATAGAGTTATTTAGTGTTAATAAGAACTTTATGAAAATATTCCGGGAATCGAAAAAAGCTATCAAAAAACAGTTTTTCAAATGACTTTGTAAAAGTGCGATTTTTTCAAATTATCCCCTTTTTGAAAAACAAGCTTTTGAATTTACAACTTTGTAACTTATTCAAAAAGTTACATCGTTTCTCTACCTGGGGGGCCACGATTCCCAGGGGGGCCGCGATTCCCATTGGGGCCGCGATTGGGTTAGGGGGGGGGGCGGTCGCAATCTCAAAAAAATAAGGCACGTATAGGAAAAACTCTTTTATTAAATATTAAATTTTAAGGTATAATCAAGTGTTACATATTTATATAAGAATAATATAAACTAACAACTAAAGTCGTGATACTTAATTAATGCGACGCTTGAGTTTGTTTTGACACTGGAAACACATAAACAAATTATTTTCAAGTGGTAATAGACGATTTCTGTATTTAGTTTCTAAAGCCACCATAGACGAGCAGACTTTTTAGCACAAGTAAGAAGTGGCAAATGGGATCAAAGATTCTGAGCAAACCTGAGCAAATCTAAACATATTCGCTTCTTAATGGTCAAGTTTGCGTTAATTCAGGCTTTTTTTAGTACTTTTATAACCATTTTCCAAAACTATTAAAATTGAATACCATCTAAACCTATTAAACTTGGCCAGAAGACTTTAACTACGTTATTTTATATTGTTGGTACCCGTGTCATTGGCAAGGCCTTTGACCAAGGTCCGAGATCTAGGTATTGAAATGGTAAGAGATAAAGGAACATTTTCTGATAATTACTTAGGTCCCTGTAAGTAATCAAAACATGGAAGGAATACTACCAGAATATAAAAATTGTTGACATAATGCAAGCAAATATGTATATAAAAATATTTAGTACACCTATAAAGGGAATTTCTCATATTGAGTGAATTATTACTCTACGTCTTTTAAAAATGAGCCATAATTTGTTTATCGATGGTGCATATTTTACAGTATTTTATTTAACCTATAAGGTATGTCCTGTACTTTTTTCTTTTACATTTGCAATGGTCATTGATCAGTGATCTTAAATGCTTAGGCCTCGCCGGGCCCTTTTCATCCAACTCCTCGTTCACTCCAGGCAGGCCTGTAGCTTGTGCGAATTTTAGTAACAGTCTCGTTGGTTGAACCTGCTTAATGTCATCGGATGATAGCATTGTTTTTCCGATGTTTGTCATTCTTGCCCTATTGAGCGCTGGGCTCTCACTAAGAATATGAGAGACCCTTCATCCTCTTCCAGGCAACTCCTACATTTGGTGTCATCACCGACTCCGATCCTACAAAGATCTCTCGTAAGGTGGTAATATCCTGTACACTAAACCAACTATGATCCAAAGCTCCTTTCTAAATAACGACCGACGTTTATCCCTTTCGCAAGATCTCCAATTATTCTTAGTTTGGGGGCCAAAAATCTTGTTCAGTAAACTTCCGAAACAGAGTTTTGCTCTCTGTCATGCAAAAAATCCAGCAATACTTCCCATACCCATGAATTGCCAAGGCCTAAAGAACAAATAATAAACATTTGATCTTCTTGGCATCACATTCAAACAAGATCTTAGCTGGCGCAAGCACATTACTTCAATAGCCACAGAAGCTACTAAAAAGCTTAGTTTTCTCTTTCGAGCCAGAAAATACTTCTCCCCTTACATACTCTCTATGTTTCCCAAACAAGACCTAACCTGACCCCACATCTGGGGAACAGCCATCATCTTCGACACTTAAAATCCTTAATTCGATCCATAAGATAAGACCCATCAATAACCCAATCCTCGCAAGAATCCTCCCTTCTCTCGCTCATCGCGGCGCTCCTTGAGATCTGTCTCTTTTCTATCGAGGGGGTGTCAAAAACCTTGTTTCAACGCCTCCAAAACTCCTTCCTATCATTTTCGAAAAATTGCATTGTCAAAAGAAAATAATTTTACGGAAATATGTCTTCAGGAAGTAGTTTTCTAAAACCTGTTTCTCATAAAAGAATTAATTCCAAAAAAGTATCGTAGATAAAAATGAAAATCGCCATTTAAAAGAAGTTATTCATCCAGAAAAATGCATCATTTTTTATTTCAATCCGAGCCTTTTCTATCCAGAAATTGCAACAAGTCTGACCCCATAAATTATGAACGCTTTCATTTAGGATAAGTGGCTGCACTTTTTATTTCTCCAAAAATTGCAGCTGAATTAGTAATAAGTTTCATGTCGGAGGTGCGGCCTAATTGTAGATTCTCCTAATCCTGGCGGTTTCCAGCCAACGCATCCAGTTGTTTAATGAAAGTCCTGGGGGAGCTCTGCATTAGCATTCCGGAGTCCGGACTGCACTTCCTACAGGATGCTGTGCTCGTGCTACGTTGGCGTTGCCGGGATATTGTGTTGCTGTGAATGTTCTTTGACAGCGGATTTAGTGGCAAGAAATTTGTAGAGGTTAAGTCTATTTAAATTTATATTCGGTTTTAATATATAAAGCGTTATCTATTAGTTGTGGTATAGGGGATTATTTACGAAAAAATTAAAAATTGTTTTGTCAACAGGGGTTGCTATTACAAAATAACTTTTTTTATCTTAGAGAGTCTACGTAGGCTTCAAGCCTAAGTACTAACGTACCGTGGACGTCTAAAGAGAAGGAACATGTAATCTATTGATACGGGATTTAAAGAATTGGAGGTTGGGATTTGTTCCATAATCCCTGGATTTTTTGCGTGACACGGAGCAGGTCTGGGTTTTGGAGGTGTCAAATTGAACAACGTTTTTGGCACCCCGGTCCAAAATTATTTGAAGATCTTGCAAAAGGGATAGGTGCATAGATCTGAGCCTATTATCCAGCTCTTGATTCGAGAGGTTTTGGAAAAATGAATATTGGAGCGAAGAGTACTACGTCAGCATAACTGTGGATGAGATTGGTAGTTGAAGAGAGCAGGTTATTAATGTGAAGAAGAAATAAATAGGGTTCTTACCATGGCCGAGCCTTGCCTATAGATCTTGATTGTTAAAATAGTCTTATTTATTCAATCTCCGCCTCTGCGAAATCCAAACAGTTAGGCCAAATTGGGGCAATTATTTTAAAAGGTCTTAGGGAAAGGGTTGTCTGTTTTCATTTGTTTCGATATCTTAAAGTTTAGGATGGAACTAAAGGCTTAGGAAACACAATTTGATGAGCTTATATGAGACCTTTCCTGCTTTAGTAAATGTAAATAAAAGAAATAACTTTGATAATAAACCGTTACAAACAATTAGTTCTCCATCACTGAGAGTTAAAATAGGGACCACTTTTTATAACTAATGAAGCAAAATTTAAGAATTGTGACGAAATCGTCATCATAAGAAATAAGTGTGAATCGTACACTTTCAAATTGTAAAAAAGAATGAAAGCTTTAGTGTTGGGCAGGATTAAATTTTACTAAAAATCAAATAATTGAGTTATACATTATTTCTATAATAGTTATAATTCGAATTATATTGCTCAAAGCGCGCTGTCACTTTAATTCATATTAGGCGGCGAATTCCGTCTGTGACAACCTATTTCTTCGTCAGTCGTTATTATTAACATCGGTATCCTATGTTATTTATAATTTAAATTTCGGCTGCTGTGAGGAGCAACTTACGATATTGCTAATTCTCATAATGTTTAGTTTTTATTTTTACTTTATTATATTAGTTTTTTATTAAGTGTATTTTTATTTATTTTATTAAGCTTAGTTTTTAATTTTTTGCCACATAAATATTATTTTATCATTACCTATTGTGGTTTTGGAGTAAAATAATTAAATGTATTAAATTAAATATACTCATTCTCGTACCATGGAGCAATCAAAGTGACAACACCTAAAACATATTATGCAGTGTTGTTTTCGATAAATTTTTACATCGGGATTCACTAAAATGGTTTAAGATTTGTTATAAGTTTAAACTAAGATCCTGTCAACGTCTGCAGGCAATTTGTTCCATAATCTGGAGACCCTAGGTATGAATAAGCTAGAAAAGTGGAAAAGGACTTTTATAGCTGGGCAGTGAAAGGATTCATACGTAACACGCCTCTTGTTGTTCTGCTAGGAACAGCCAAGCCGCTAGTTCTTCAGAGCAAGATGGTGGAAGTATTGGTAAAAAAGTGATTCCTCAACAGCGCGGCAATGGGTGAGAGTTTTTTTGTGAGGACTGGGCCATTGTTGAGTCAAATGGCTCTCGTTTGGATAGAATCAAGGATGTTAAATGTTGAACATGATGCTGCTCCCCAGATATGGGAACAGTACTCTAGGTTAGGTCTTATTTGAAAAAAAATATGGAGTGTGCATGGGGAGAAGTATTTTCTGGTTTTTTAGCTGCTGATGTGGCTATTGAAGTAATGTGTTTGTGCCAACTGAGATCATATTTGAAAGCGATGACAACAAGATCGAACGTTTTATTGTTTTTGTAGGGCTTGACCGTTCATGTGGATGGGGGATATTTTTGCATGGCAGGGAGCAAGACTGGGTTTTGGAGGCGTTGAACTGATCAAGGTTTTTGGCACCCCAGTCTAAGATTAATTGAAGGTCTTGGAAAAGGGATAGGTGCATAGACCTTTCTCCATAAATTTGCTGACAACAGAGAGTGGAGAGTTAGGTATATAATTGGATGGAAGGGACTTGGAACCTTTCTTCCGGACAGACTGCAAGTGGGCAGTCTTTCACCTATCTGGGAAAATACCCTTGTAATAGGAGATCTGGAACAGACAAGTTAAGATGGATGCAAGTTCTGGAGCGCATTTTTTTAGAATACTATCACTAATTAACATCTTTCCTCTACTCAAAAGCTAAAGAAAATTAAATTAAGTTTGTCTTTATTTCAATGCTGCTTATTTTTATTATATACCAATACTAGATATTTCAATGCCTCGATATTTCAATGCCTCGCGATGCCATTATTCATTTTAAGAAAATTAAGTCTGCTTTAACCATCCAATATAATAAAGATTTAAAAACGTTGTAGCGTCTCTTGCTTTAAACGTAACCTGTTGTTGAAAAGCAGGTGCTCCAAATAAGCTCTGCCATTGCAAACCAATGGTGTTTTGACGTAGAGCAATGTGTTCACATTCCTAAATCAATCATAGTCGTTATTGCTGAAACAAGAATAATTGAATTAAAGACATATAGTAGAAATTGAGGAATTACAAAGATTTTAGCTCTTTGATACCACATTGGTATTTTAGTGTGTACTGACCGGACTAAGTTTTGTGAATTAAAGGGTAAACGTTTACTGAACACTAGCTTAGTTATAAAACAAATTCCCATATAAATATTTATTTTTGAATAAAGTTATAAAATAATTTAAAACTTTTATTACAAACTATTTGGCGCCGTTTATCATCCGGGTCATTTCGTTATTCCCAAAACGCCGTTACATCGAAAATATTTAAAATAATTTTATTACTCAACGGTGCTATTGTTATTTTGCATAAAAATTAAAACGAGAACAATTCATGCCAATTTGTTAGAGCATTACGGGGCAGAAATAAAAACGAAAAGGCATAATTTACTTTAGTCATAAAATATTCTGCCAATTTCCCGTTTCTGTCACAGTGTGCTGGTATTAATCATGGAAAAAACGGGGCCAATATGTTGCCGCTAATATGTACTGAGCTTTTTGTCGAAATAAATGGAAGTAGTTTGAAAAGTTTGTAAAAAAAACGCAAGTTCATCATTTTCAGATTATAGTTATCGTTTGGAAAGGAATAGTTGAAATATACAAGTGAAAAGTGAGTCGTATTCAAGTAAGGAAAATATGTTGAAGGCGCCTGAAAGCAGTAGGTACACAAAGAAGCCCTGATTGGGTAAAATATCTTATTACAGTGTTCCCAGTGCACACTAGGTTCACGCTCATGCTAAGGTGCGACAAAAATACAACATTTTGGGGTTTTTATGACTGAAACGACTTTAGTCCAGTGTATAAAACATTTATTAGCAGAAATAGTGAACGTAATTACATTTTTTTTTAAATAAGCATAAACTTAAAAATATACTAAAAACTCAGTAGTACCAAACCCAAGCAAACCAAACCAGCTTTTGACTGAGGAGATTTCTTCTTTTTAAGCAACTATCTATTACTTGTTATTAATGAATTAGAGCTCAGGAGAAGCCTGTCAGAATGTCCCTATTTGTGACATTCCTGGACAAACTCGATTAGCGAAAATCGGGGATTAACGTGGATCAAATTTAAGTGGATTCACTAGAAAGAAGGGCATATCTAATTTTTGAAAAAAGATTCTGGACTCGAAGACCATCGAGAAGTTCTTAAAATATATGAGAAGTATTCAAATATAAACTAAACATATATATGAAAATTCCCCCTTGGCGTAGCTGTCAGACTGGAGAAATATAAATCAATATTAAAATTAAAAAAATATGTTATAATGATGTACCTGGAAGGTGAAGGTCCATCACAAAAATAATTCACAAAAGTAGTACCTATGTTTCCGGGATTCGGCAACAAAACAGACCGCAATAGCGTGAGTCTCTGATAAGACGGTAGTCGCACACAACAGATGTTGCACTTTCGGTGACGAAATGGGGATGATGGTAAACAGCTAAGCATTTAATTTATACTTTTTCGAAGTTCAGGTTTGGTAGATGTTACAATAAGTACCTATTAATCTCATAAAGTCGTAACATATGATTTTTGTTTTCTGTCTTATCAAATCATTTAGATTTAACTTAAGGCAAAGTTGTAGGTATATTCTATCTTAGATAATAATATTACTCTTAATGACTGGCACTGTCAAAAGTTGCAAAAAATATTCCTGCTCTATTGAATCCAAATATTGGCTATGCGTTTAACCGACGAGATAATCGAAATTGTAATAATGCTTAGTACTAGTGATAAGAGCAGGACACAACAGAAAGTTTGTGAAATGTTTAACAACAAATTTCCCCGTAAGGAACCCACACACTTTTCCAGGGCGATGGATAGACCAACGTGGTGCAATAGAGTGGGCGGCAAAGTCGCCGGATTTAAGTCCCTTAGATTTTTTTTAACATTTTTAAAAAAATTTTCGTCGTTATACTCCACACATTCTCCATTATATTAATGTCAGGACTTTTTGAAGGCCACATATTTTCTATGGTTTTCTTCTGAACTCATTCTTTCCCTATTCCGGCATTATGAACTGGGCAGTTGTCTTGTTGGAAGTTGGAATATGAAATTATGGTGGGAAAAGGTTCTGAAACACTATGCAACATAACATTTTCCAAAATGTTTCCGTAACTGAGCGCTGTAAACCTTTCATTTATTACCCAACAAACTCCCAGACCTTGATAGCTTAGCCAAGCCCACACATTTACTGAAAATCTTCCAGATCTTTCTGAATTATTGGTGTATTGTTCGTTAAATCTAGTTCTGCGGGGACTGTAAACTCCAATATATCCGTTGAATGACGACTGGGAAAGTTTTCCAGTCTTCCAGCAATATATTATTTAGTGCGAAGATAATTCTTGATTGTTTATGTTCCTGACTAAATTATTTTCTTGGCAGCAACTTTCTAGGCTGTGGACCTCGATGCAAGAAACTACATTGTGAGATCAAACAATACCTTGGGCATATACAACATAATAATTTAATTGAAGTAAGGTTTATGTATACATAATTTAATAAAACTGCTTTCCGAGTATTTTTATTAGTTTTAAGGGTACGCTATAAGACATTTTATATGTGGAATGCCCAGCCTTAAGAAGTTTTTATGTTAAATCACCAAGATATACGATCGCAGCCTCTCATAATAATGGCAAAGGTATTAATATCTTTCAAAAAAGAACTTTTGAAATTTACCACAAAGACCGATAAAGCCGCAATACCTTTTTCCCCATTTTCTTTCCGTTTAAAAATTTCAATACGATCCCCAGGAAAATTCCCGAAGCTTTTCAACTCGAGAAAAACTTTTATAATTAACTAAATAAAGCTATTTCAAGATAATATCCAAGCGAAACAATTTCTAAATCCTTAGAAGTCATAAAATATTTACCGTCATTAACACTTCCTCTACTTAGACTCGGTAAAATATTAAAAAGGTCTTAGCATTAGGGTCCTTTAATTATATTAAGCCCGGGTTGTAGCTACACGAGATAGAGTCACTTGGAAAATTGAACCCCTGCTATTTTTTTGGTGAAATAATGTAATCGAGTGTGCTACGAGTATTACCTGCAATGGTGTATTCAGCGACGCTAGTGTGTCAGGCTTGATTTCTTTTATCTGAGACAGTCCACGTGGACTTCAAGCCTAAGTACTAACGTAGCGTGGGCGTCTGAAGAGAAGTAACCTGCTGACACGGAATTTAAAAGATGGGAGGGGAAAGGAAACATCTGCAGGCAATTTGTTCCATAGTCTAGAGACCCTGGGTATGAATGAGCCAAAGAAATGGGATGTTTTAGGCTTTTGTAGCTGAACAGTAAAGAGACGCATAAGTAATGCGGCTCTTGTTGTTCTGTTAGGAACCGGCAATGAGAATATTTATAGCGTCTTGTTCTTTGGAGCAACATTTGTGGAAGTATCGGTATAAATCTGCAACAGCGCGGCAATGAGCGAGAAAAAGGTTTCTTGTAAGGACTTGGTCATTGAGGAGTCGAATGGCTCCGGTTTGGATAGAATCAAGGATGTTAAGTGTCGAAGGTGATGCCGCTCCCCAGATGTGGGAACTGTACTCTAGGTTAGGTTTTATTTAAAAGACAAAATAAAAAAAAATATTCCGGATCTATAAAAAATTATTCTGGATCTATAAATCCCAAGAAAATATATCTATAATATAAGGTTAGCTTTTGCTTGTCTCCAAACCAATTTTCGATCTATCAAATTTATCTTTACTTATACAGGTTTCCTCAAAAATATAGTAATGTAACTTGTAAAAATTCAAAATGTAAAAATTTTTAGTTTTTGAGATATACAAAATAAAATGCTCTACACCCAAAGAAAAAAAGTTAAGTCTCATTTTATTCCAGGCTATACAGATGAGAATATAATTAAGGTCAAAAAATACAAGAAAATGGATTTCAAAATAATATTTAAACTAATTGTTCATTGTACATTCTCACCTGTATAACCTGGAATGAAATGAGACTTAACTTTTTTTCTTTGGGTACAGAGCACTTTATTTTGTATGCCTCAAAAATTTCAAATATTTACATTTTTAATTTTTACATTGAGACATTACCGTATTTTTGACGTACCCTGTATAAGTAAAAATAAATTTAATATATTGAAAATTGGTTTGGAGACAAGCCAAAGCGAACCTTAAAAGGAAAACTGAGAAATACATAAAAAAATTTCCCATTTATTAAGAAATATCGGGCGTACGCTGTATATATAGGGTGAAATTTTTAACTGGAATAAATTCGGTAACAAAGAATCCATCCGTTCCTTGAAAAAATCCAGAAACACGTTTTTTTTTGATTCATCATTTTTTTTGCATTTACGTGAATTTTACCTTCATCCAGGAATGGAAACTAACCCAACTTTTTTATTTCAAAAGCAAATGCATGTATTGTGATAGGTGGCGGAAAAAGCCATAAAAAAGGAAGATAAGCGAGAAAAAATAAAATAAAGTGTGTTTTTTAAATAATTTTTTGATTGTAAATGTGTATATGTTGGAAATGTTCACCATTTTTTTCCTGGAAGAACCCTAGTCTGAAGTAAAATTTATTTATAACATTATGTACCATTTCTGGAGTCATTTGTCGAATTTCGTGTATTATGCGTTGTCTAAGTTCCTCTAAATTGTCTGGTTTTGTCACGTAAACTTTACTTTTAAGATGGCCCCAAAGAAAATAATTATTAATTAATAATTATTTAATAGTTTAATGGATTTATGATTTATATTATAACTTTTAAAACAATTGGTTTATGACTTTTCACCCAGTCATAGTGGGTTTTATCAAATTTTGTATTGTTTATAACTAAACATCTAGTTAAAAAATAGAGAGCGTTAGAAAAGTGTGCGTACAATGTTCAACAAAACAATTATCAAAACAGTACACTAATACAGCCCCATTTCCCACTATGACTACAAAGGAAATGGTTTAAGAAAGACAATGTAGCAATGCCAAGCAGGGCGGATAGGTGCAGTAATTTATAAAAAAAAACTGACAATTTATTTTTTGTTACAGATAGAAGACGCCATGTTAATGTTCGATAAACAAACAAACCGACATAGAGGTAAGTGTTTTTATAAGCTCTTTTTAATATCTGTGATAAAATATCGTTAAAATTTACAAACTTTCCAATGACTAAACATAAACTCGTTATAACTCTCTACAAACTAATTAGGATTATTAAAACTCAACCTGGTTTATCTATAATTAGAGGCGAAAATTGTGATTTATTTAATATTTTATAAAATGTTATTTTTAGATTCAATTTCTAATTAAAGATACAACTTTGGTCGATATTGATTTTAGCTAAAATTAAACGCTAAATGAAAATACAAATATTACGGGGGGAGGCGGGCATTTCGTAATGAGGACAATTTAAACCTTCAATATTTGTATTAAAATCTAAAATTACTAAGAGCAATAAAAATAATATTCTAAAACCTAAAAAAACGTCCTCACCAATCGAAAAGCAAAAGTGACTGTAAATAAAATTATAAGACATTATTTGTTGTGATTTAGCGATAGCTAGTATCAACTAGAATTAAGTCTTTGTCCTAGAGCGTTCCTCCAGTGGGCCATTCTCTGTTATTTTTCCCATTGCCTAAAGTTTTTCATAAGGTGACCTCTAGTAATGCCGCAACTGGGCTCAGGTCTATAGCAAGGAACTAGGCTCCTTCTTTAGCAATTTCATTGCCTTCTACACCTTGATTGGTGACCCGGCACCCACACTAGAGTTATACTATTATTTTTGTCATAAGCCAGTTTAGAGTAGAAGGTACATGAAGCTAGTGCCTTTATAGCTGTCTGGCTGTCCAATAGAATGTAAATTTTTGCTCCTTTAAGGCCTTGGTTGGCACATTCTGTGGCCATAGGCGTTTCTAGACCTCTGTTTTTGGGGGGGCTCAAGCTCCTGGTTTACATATTTGGGGGGGCTTAAGTCCCTGGTTTATATATAGGCGGCTAGGCCACCCAGATGGATTTGGGGGGCTAATTCGAGATTTGGGGGGGCTTAGCCCCCCCAAGCCCCCACCTAGAAACGCCGATGTCTGTGGCGCATAAATTTATTGCCTGTATTTTTGTTTGAAAGATGGAAGGTGCTTTGCCCAGGGGCTTTGAAAGCCAGAAAACACAAAATCGAGATACTGACAAAAAACTTTATTGCCAATATATTTTTGCAAACATAAAGTTGCTGATGGGAAATAAAACTACATAATTCAAAACTCTCTGAATCCGTAATTAAGGTTACAACGTCTAAAACCAAAAACTGTATTGTGTTCTTGTTTCTCTAAGAAGGGAATCGTAGCTTTTACATGTTCCTTTTTGTTAGGTTGGTTTAGGTTTGTCAGCTTTTTCACATCAAGGTGTGGATTTTAATTTGGCCGATATGTATAAGATTTATAAGACATGTCCTGGTGTTGTTTTTGCCAGTTGAATAATAATGTTTCAACAAGTTCTTTCCCATCTCAAGACTAATGCTGTTGCATCAAGTTACCTAAAGAAATACAAAAAAAACACACTGAAAAACGCAAAATTTGCAGCTGCAGCTTAACTTGGTACGTGGGTCCTGTTTTGCTGTAATATTTCTATTAGTTCGGTTAATAGGCTTGACCTGCGATTTTGGCTTTACGCTGTTCAGAAACAAATGTACCTGTACACGTCTCTCTTGATCCATTCTACGTATAAAATATGTAAGATATGAATGAAGTCTACTTGTCACGGGTATATATAAATATGTAAAAATTGAGAATCAATTCTCTAACCACCTGAAAATTCCTTATACAATAAGGGTTTCAACAAATAATGGTAAAACAGCTATTCTCCGGGCTATATGCCCCTCCGAGCGCTGAACTACATGCCAAAATTTGCCGTATTTTCTTCTAACACAGTTAGATAAGAAAATACTAATGTTTCGAATGCAAGACACTACCAGGAAGAAGGAAGCTTTTTCTTTAGTTAGAATGTCGTCACCTGCAGACCGGTTGCGAACTCGTTGGTTATCATCAGTACAGGATAGACGAACATACCAATCTTCCGAAAAAGTAATCCGTTAAAGCTACAATGTCGTACTGCATAAGCAGTGAGACACAGGCAGCGCCATGCATTAGCAGTTCCAAGCAGTCAGAGTAGAGTTTACCGTAAGGTAAAATTTTTAAAAGATATGAATGAAGTCTACTTGTCAGGGGTATATATAACTATGCAAAAATTGAGAATCAATTCTCTAACCACCTGAAAATTCCTTATACAATATGGATTTCAACAAATAATGGTAAAACTGCTAATGGATGGCGCTGCTTGTATCTCACTGCTTATGCAGTACGACATTGTAGCTTTAAGGGATTACTTTTTCGGAAGATTGGTATGTTCGTCTATCCTATAATCCTGTACTGATGAGAACCAACGAGTTCGAAACCGGTCTGCAGGTGACGACATTCTAACTAAACAAAAAGCTTCCTTCTTCCTGGTAGTTTCTTGCAGTCGAAACATTAGCATTTTCTTATCTAACTGTGTTAGAAGAAAATACGGCAAATTTTGGCATGTAGTTCAGCGCTCGGAGGGGCATATAGCCCGGAGAATAGCTGTTTTACCATTATTTGTTGAAATCCTTATTATATAAGGAATTTTCAGGTGGTTAGAGAATTGATTCTCAATTTTTGCATATTTATAAAATATGTAAAAAGTCTTAAGAATTAGGCAATAAACAATGGAAATGTCAAAAATGAACACGGAATAAACAATGGCACTGAACACACCGAGATTATCTAGTGCACTTACATCCGCCGCCAACTTTGTTGTATCAAATAACAGTTGACACAGTTCTAGCGACTTTGATACTATTATAGCTTATTGCCTATGGCACATACATAAAAATACTGAAACTCTTGAAATTGGCACTTAGCACCTTTGAAATTTCTACTCTTCAATTGTTTCCTAAACCTACTAATTGCACACTTAAAAGGGTGTAATAAACGACAACACTCGCTGTGGTTCCTCTTTATTTAAAATTGCAACCTTTTTATAGTATCGACATTTAAGATCAAAAATTAATACATCGACAGTTGCGCTACATTCTTAATTACACCCATTCCTAGTCACTACTAATTTACTTTCCCTTTTTATAACTAATAAAAGTTGTTAAAATTGGGTGTTTATCGATGAAAATATGACCCAATTTCACTTTTAAGCAGCAGTCACTTTTAGATAATTTTACTTATATCCTGTCATCGACTGCACTTAATGACGGTGACGAACGATAAACTTTCTCGTGTAAATTAGATGAACATGCCAAGTGGCATGTTACGTAAACTATTTTTTCTACTCCTGTACACTGAAAACTTGTACTAATATTTCAAATACTATTAGATGCTAACAAAGGCACAACTATATTAACTAATGCACGGTTTCTCTCCATTCTCTTCTGTCTGTCGCTCTTCCCTTCCAGCTTGTAACTCCAATATTCCCAAGATCCTCTTCCACTTGTTCCAACCATCTTTTTCGCGGCCTTCCTCCTCGTTTTTTTCCTTATTGGTTTCAGTCTGTATTGTTAAGAATGTCTTTGCTGGTTTCTCCATTACCATATATTTAGGTTTCTTCTCATTTATCTGTTTTCTTGGCTTGTATAGTAGCAGTAGAGGCCTGACTATTTAATTACAGATATTTCATTTCCAAATTTCCAAATATTTTCTTTCCAAATACAAATTCGAAAACAGCATTGTCAGTTAAAACTAACCGCCTGTTAAAACCGGGATAGAGCCCCTTGTTAAATGAACAGGGACCCGTCAATTTGTAGGATGTAATATGTCTGTTCAAACTATTTTCCAAGAAATTTAGAGGTTATCTGGGAACAGGATTGGATTCTAAAGATCGTGTTAAATAAAAGCTCTAGAGAATTTAGCTGGGCAATTATATCAATATTTCTGCTGGGATTAGGAATTGATATGGGAATTATGAACGTCAATTATTGTTGGAGGAACAAACCCTTGTCAAATAAAGGTAACATAGGAATATTACTGTAGACAAAAAAAATCCAGCATCCAGTCAATACTAAGAATAATAACTTGAAAACGGCCTTTACTAAAATTTAATGCTTTATTATATCTAAAACTTCACATAAAATATGGTGTGTCTGCACTATATATATATATATATATATATATATATATATATATATATATATATATATATATATATATATATATACCCACAGCCTCAATAGGGAATATGCACATGATCCAAATAAATCTGAAATATTTTTTTCTATGTATATGTAAGTATGTATTCTCTACATATTTAAATGAAATATTTATGGTGGTTTTTATACATTTTTCTGCTCCCACAGTCCCACATGTATATTTTCTCTTTTCTTCACAATCTACAGAATTGATTAGTAGGCTATTTCAGTTAAATAAATGGATATTAATTTCATATCCCCACTTGTTGCGATATGAAATTGACCAATCACAGTTGGGTTAAGTACCTAGGAGTGGGACTCGGTAACTTTCTGAAATAGCGATAGCGAAAGAGATAAAGAAGCGAAGAGGACGCGATCGCTTTGATACTAAGTACTCTATAAGCATTTCTTTATAGGCAAAATAGAGATAAACATGATAAAGCATACTGTATAGTCCGTTCTAAAAACATACATATTTTAACAAAAAGAGGAGATTTCAGGTCTTAACCTCAATTGTTTATTGTTTCTGTTTCTAGTGTCAAAGAAAAGATAATAATAATAAAGAGCTACGTTATACTTACTTCAATCCACTTGTCTGTGGATTTAGACCCAAACAATTTTTTACTTCAATTATCATAGGAAAATTTAAATTATCGGGGATAATACCACGAGAGCTTAAAAATTACCGATAATTTTTCACGATTGCGTGTTTTCTATAATTTCACGAGTCCGCAGGACGAGTGAAATTTGCAAAGAAAACACGTAAGAGTGAAAATTATCAGTAATTAAAGCTCGAGTTGTATTTAGGGGATTATTTCACGAATGAAAATGACGGTTGCTAACAGTAACTACGGGTTTATATCAATTGCAAGCCATTTGTTTGTATCGAAATTAATATGACAACCAAGAAAATGACAGGAAAAAATTATCACTTATAATCTCCCTAGAGCTTGAATTATTTCCGAAAATTTTTTCGAGGTGCGAATTTATTGAAAATTTCCCGAGGGCGTCAGCCGAGGGAAATTTTCTTATAAAAATTCGCAACAGAGAAAAAATTTTCGGAGATTAATTCAAGCTTGCGGGAGATTCGGTACGAAAATTTTATACCAAAAATTATTTAAAAAAAAAATACAAATTTTGACAATTTGGCAAGCGGTTATTTTGCTTTGAGGTTTGGTGTTTTAATATAAGGTAGCTATTTAATTACTTTTTTGACACTTTGACGTTTCAAAGGCGTGCCTAGTAAAATTTTGTTTGTGATTGAGTTGAGTACAAAAATGAAATGTCGCGTTTCGGAAAAGGCAGTCAAGAAGTGATAAGAACTGAGGTAGATAACTTAAATAACATGTACCTACCTACTGATTATTGAATTCAACATAAATATTTGTAAAACTTAATCTACGCTTCTGTTGTTATTCTGACATCTGCACGTGACAGCTGTCAAGCCAGGGAAATTATCAGTTATTAATTTTTCAACTAGGTCACGTGACCGAAAAAATTTCCGAAAAATTCGGGTTGTTGCCATAGCAACCTGTCAAAAACAAGGCATCTGATTGGCTTAAAACAACGTATAAAATTTTCGGTGTAATTTTTTCCAATTGACGTTACGTCAAAAAATTATCGCTATAATTTTAAAAAACTTTACTCATCTTACGGGACTTTTAACACATGAGTGAAGTAATCTTAAATATCCCCAGTGCTTAAATTATTATTTTGAAAATTATCCCGAGCCGCAGGCCAGAGATAATTTTCTTAAAATATTTGCTAATAAAAAATACATGCATAGGTCCTTATTATCCCACAAATCGCCTTATTTTGAATTAAATTTACAATATGTAATCTTCCAATCTTTGACCTAGATTGGTAAAGCCGTCTTTAACTTATACCACACGAAAATGTAATAAGCACAGTAAATTAGACTTATACAGATTACTAAGTTTTAAAGTAATAAATACTGAAAACTTGAGAGTAAGTTTAGACATAGGACTTTGCTCGGTACCTTATATCATTCGGTTCTCTGCAACTGGATAGGTTTAGTGCAAACTTTCAAAAGGTTACGATATTACACTTTCGGAGTAAGTAATGTGATTTGATTCAACTAGTTTTGGTTTAAACTTTGGCACGATTCCGTATATATATGAGTATCCATATTTTGGAGTATTGCGGCGAAGAGATTGGAGAAATTTCACCGTAGATAAGCAGAAATAAGTGCTGCTGTTTATATTAGTTTATGCATGTCTGGGGCTCTGTACCTTCAAGCACAGGTTATTTAATTTTATGTAGATGAGCGCCGCTTGCCTATAACTTTATAGAGTTTTAAAAATAATAATAATATATATATATATATATATATATATATATATATATATATATATATATATATATATATATATATATATATCGCCAAGAACCCTGATGAACTTCAACAGCAAATTGACGAACTAAATACAGCATGCAATAAAGTAGGTCTGAACCTAGCCAAAACCAAGATAATGTACAACGAACTGGTCGACAAACAAGACATACAAGTAAACAACACCAGACTGGAAGTAGTAGAAGAATACAAAATACCTGGGCCCACTAATCTGAGGATCTCTACTACCAGAAATTAACAGAAGAAAAAAAGTAGCATTCGGTAGGAACTCTATCATATTCAAATCTAGAATGCCCCTCCCCCTAAAGAAGCGAACGTTAGACCAATATATACTACCAGTTATGACATACGGATGTGAAGCCTGGATACTAAAAACAGGCATAACAAGAAAACTCCAAGTAGCACAAAGGGCTATGGAACAATGCATGCTAGAAATAACCAGAAGGGGCTGCAAGAAAATAGAGTGAATAAACAGACAGAAAACCCAGGTAATAGACGTCATCCACAGAATCAAGTCCCTAAAATGACAATGGGCAGGACACTTGGCGAGAAGAACTGACAATAGATGGACCACGAGAATTACACAATGGTACTCTAGAGACGTGAAAAGACCAAGAAGACGCCCAAATTTGAGATGGGACCATGATATAAAGAAATTATCAGGACTAACCTGGGCCCGCATAGCCAACGATAGTCAACAATGGGCCGAAATGAAAAATGAATATGTAAGGGAGACTACACCATAATTGGATATAATTGAAACAGCTGGAAATGATGATGATGATGATAATTGAGTGTTCGTACCATTATAATTTCAATTGATGTTACTGTCAGTTTGAATTTGGCGATTCCGATTATTCAAGAAATTTACGTCATAGCGTTAAAACATTTTTGTCTTTAAACCGTCGGATTTAAAAAAAAAATTCCGCGACAATGTGTTTCAACAACTTGTCAAAAAACTTCATATTCATTTAAGTAATTAAAATTTTAAAATAAAACCAGTCAGTCTGGTTTGGAGTTCTCGAACGCAGACATTTTTCAACAAGCCCCTGATTTAATGAGCCTCTTATTGTCGACGTTTTTAAAATAATTTTAATGAATCGGCGTTGAAGTACACGTTGCCTGATGTGGGCACGGCGCGTTTTTGCTCGTTATGATTGTGTTTCGGTTCGGGAGCAGGGACGTACT
Source organism: Philopedon plagiatum (assembly GCA_963971165.1). Classification (NCBI taxonomy): domain Eukaryota; kingdom Metazoa; phylum Arthropoda; class Insecta; order Coleoptera; family Curculionidae; genus Philopedon; species Philopedon plagiatum. The sequence continues at coordinate 143,384,646 of OZ020190.1, read as the reverse complement.
TATTTACCTTTTTCACATTTGGTTAAGGTCTAGACATCGACATTCAGCAAAAGGGGACTCAGCCGTTCATTCATAATGCGCCTTTTGTTGGTTTCATACATTGTGCGTGTGTTGGACAAAGAAAATAATCCATTTTTCCACACCGTTGGCACTAACGCATCTTTCCGCCAAGTTTATGGATAAAGTTTAGTCAGGAAATACCAAAATTGACGTAAAATATCACTACACACGTATATTCCGATCTGCCTGAAACGTAGACACACAAAATTAGACCTTTCAGATTTATCAATGAACCCAACCAGGGCCGTGTCTACCGGCCGGCAATTTCGTGCCACGCACGAAGTCGCCATATCACAGGGGCGTCAAAATCCAAAATGACCAAGTTAAAAAAAATCAGTCAAGAAATAAACATTACACTTACACAAAAATCAATCATAACTGTACATTATTACATTTAAATGAAAAATATTTTTCTTAATAATCGAAATAAACGACAACCGCATTGTGCAAATTGTTCGTCCATTCGCTTCTGTCATAGTCGGTCGGCACTAATATAATTGTTAATTTATTTTTTCTTTAATGCTTCTTCATTGTAATTAGACTTATGTTACTTGGAGTTCTTAAAAGCGCTTTTTGTCATTACGTTTGTGTGTTCAGATATTTCTTTGTTATGTCTTTTTTTATTTTTATTTGTTCCTGTGTAACCCTTGCTTCCTACTAGGGTTGTCATTCGTCCCGATATATCGGGACTGTCACTGTTACGGGAGTTCATGTCCCGACGTACCGACAAAGGTATCCTATGTCCCGATCGACATTATCAAGGTTTTTTGAATTAATTTTAAAAGGCATACGCACCACCAAGCGTCAGTTTCTTACGGATTTGTGCGTATCGTCCCGTCGGTATTCTTCTTAAACCAAGAGTGGGACTCGGTAACTTTTTAAAATAGCGATAGCGAAAGAGTCAAAGAAGCCAAGAGAAAGCGATCGCTTTGATACTAAGTAGTACTCTATAAGCATTTCTTTATAGGCAAAATAGATATAAACGTGATAAAGAATACTGTAGTCCGTTCTAAAAACAAGCATTTTTTAACAAAAAAGAAGAAATTTCAGGTCTTAACCTCAATTGTTCATTGTTTCTAGTGTCAAAAATAAAATTATTTTTATTAATATTTGATCTCGATTATTGTAATATGTTCCCTGCTTAAAAGTTTTTAATTAACAATTTTGAAAACGATGGACGAATATACGAAAATCGCTTCACTACACGAGAGAAGACTTATCGAATTGTTCCGTCCTAACAAGGACCTAATGGTAAATCTATTTGACACTTTAGTGGACCATTTACAGGCAGAAACAAAGTCAACTAGAGTACCCATGTTGTTTAATTGGGAAGATATTTCATCCCACAATCTCATGTAATTTTCTCTTTCACTAATTCCTGTGAAATTGTGCGTTACCAATTCGGGATTCAAGGCAGATAGCACCTGGCCTACAATCCTGGAAATAACGCTTGACAATCAATAGAAAAATTTTATACTTACGCTAGTGAAAGAGATATATAAATTTGACTAATCGACTAAAAAAGACCCCGGTTCCGCATAAGGCTTAAAACCCCATTAACACTGCATTATTTTCCGCCATAAGCCCGAAAGTAAAAAGCCAGACGGCTGCAGAAGGTGCGCGATTGATAAATGGGCCCTCTAGTTTCAGCGCAACAAACTATTTTTAATGTTTATTAATTAATCAGCGCTTCTGAAAGATACCATCATTAATCAAGCGCTCATAAAAGCTGTTTTTCATTAACAATCCGCTGGGTGGTGGCGGCGGCGGCGGAGTGACGCCCCGCGCTTCCATCTTTCAATCTCCGGGATTAAGTCGGGATAAAAAAGATCTTTGCTGCGATATCGTATTGAAAAATGTGTAAAAAAACGACGGCGCTGCACCGCGCCTTTTACAGAACCGAAACGAGGAATTAGTTCCCTAAAAATCAGTGACAAAAGGTTTAAAATATATCCACAGTAATTAAAATTCTAATTATCTCTATATATAAAAGAAGAAACTGACTGATTGACTAATTGACTGACATGTCAACGCACAGCCCACACTGCTGCGCTGGCTTTAAAAACTTCAAATTTTGCACAGAGGCTTTTCAAAATTCAACCTCTAAGAGGGTAAAATAGAGGTTCAAACTTTGTATGGAGGAAAACTATTAAATGGTCCTATTAAGTCGAAACTTCATAGAAGTACTCTAGAAAAATACAGCCAGATTCTCCAACGCTAGTCCGGTCTTATTTGACAACCAAAAGTTTTAAACTGGCAAGTGTAAGGATAAGACAACTAAGTTTTATACTATGAATTTCTTTCTGAGCTTTTTCGCAAATTTATTAAGAAGAGGGCAATTTTAGTACGTACCTTCGACAATAATAGAACTAAATTCATTACAGCAACTCGTTCCAAGATGAAAATCATGCGGAAACCAAGCAAATCGCTGAAATATCAGAATACTTCATAAGTTTTTAATGACGACTTATTAAGAATGACAGAAGAAAAAACTATCAAAACATAACTGATGGACCATAAGATCTTAATTTGAACCAGTACGAAAACTTAAACCTTCTTAGTGAATCTGAACGTTAATGTTTAAACACGAGTTTTACAGTTTTTAATAAATCAGCCTCGACGGGGATGAAATGGAGGTTTAAAGTTTGTAATACCTATAGTAAAATTGTTATACGGTTCTATTACCTTAAAATTACGTAAAAGTGTACCACCTATATCACGCGGACGAAGTCGCGGGCGGAAGATAGTTTGGTATATGACCCGAATCAGCAACCTGATAGGGGTTCGATCTACGAAAATCTCTCCAAAATAATTTTTTTAAAAGTAAACTTTGAATTCCACAATTGTTTAGAAAATGTTAATGAAAAAAAACTAAAAATCCTGAGCTAAACGTGATCCTATCGGTTGTGACGTCACATGATATGTAAATAAAAGTGCTGTTATGGCTGGTGTATTGTAAATTCGAGTGTTAATTTATTTTCTTTATTATGACCCGAAGATTTCGTGGAAGAAACATTACGTTCGATTAAAAAGACTGTTCAACAGTGATCACCAGGACAATCGGATAATTTTCCCACTAACAAACCTATTGTATTTTCTTTACTGCTGACAATTGATGCATTTATGTTGACTGCTTATTTTTACAAATCCTCACTTTACCTACATCTGCAGAAACGAAAGACGCAAAGGCCTCAAGGTATCTGTTTAAGATATATTTGCTGATATGTGCTAATAAGCTCAACGTATACAACTCGTAAAATACATAAACAGAAAACACATATATGTAATTTATTCTCGAAAGACAACTTAATTTTCTATTACTTACATTACAGATTGGAAGATCATTTCTGCTACAGTTTATCACAATCACAAACGCATCGGACCCAGGATCGTGCACTGGTGTCTTTTCCAACTCTCGTCTTTCCGATCGCCCTATCACCCAGTCAGCAGTTTTCCCCTCCTTTTGGGAAGCGTTGACTTTAGGTCCGAAACCGCAATTCTGCTGACTAGATAATAGCGTTGTTTAAATAAATTATTTCAAGTAATTGTTTGATTTTATAAAGGAACTATAATATTCCATAGTTGCAATTTTAATGCATATTCAATAAATAAGGTACAGCCTGCCAATTAGAGGGCAATAACTTATGAATAAGTAAAATAGCATGATAGTTTACTTAATTGTGGGACTACGTCATCAAGGCCATCTCCACGTTTTATAATGAGCGATGTTTGATCGCCATTTTGGGGGCAAATTTGAGGGTGAACACAAGAAATTATAATTTTTTGCGAATAAGCTTTTCGAATGGAGTACTTTTGTATTATAAAATAAAAGAAATCTGCTGAATAAAACCATTCAATTGCTTTTAATCAAGGCCCTAACGTACATAATGACGCATATCAAAAGTTATAAAGTTTTCATATTCGATCATCACAGCCGCTGAAAAAAGACAGCTTGGCTAAATCGTTGTCAACGCAGCGCTATGATGTATAGCCTATATTGCTTATTACTTACTGTATTCCTGTGTAACCCTCTGGAGCCTAAACAGCTGGACCGATTTTGATAAATGAGGCGTTAAAAAATCTGGTATAGTCACGGCAATGGCATATAATTAGAACGAGAAGAAAATTAAAAATGTGTATATGAAAAAAAGTTTTAAAATTGTGTGACAAAAATTTTTACCGTCCAATTTATTGAAATTCTTATAATGTATTCGTTTAGTGTGCCACAAATTTTAATAGCAAAATTTATAAATGTCGCCGGAAGTCACACATCTAACTTACATCCTGCCAGTGCTAGCATACTTCAAGGTTCAGTTCTGGCACTATTCCTCTTGCTGCTTTGTTCTACTACCAATTAGGCGCGACCCGTCCATAAGGTCATTTGGTCAATGACCCACCTTAAATTTTCAATCATCATATTTTCATCACAGTACATCTATTCCTGTCTTCTCTATGTAAAGCGAAATCTCCAAAGGTATTCCTACATAGCTAAATTCACAATTATGAGACCAGGTTTATCGAACATCTTTTAATCGATCAAACAAAGTTACAGAGGAGTCGATTCTCATGAAACTATTATGGTCCAAAATTCTACAATAAATTAGATAACGAAGTGAAAGAATATGATACAATTAAATTTAAAAGCATTTGAAACAATACCTAATGCTTAAGGCCTATTATTCATTCGAAGAATACAGAACAACAAGAAGCGCATGACCTATTTACCCTTTACTATACTAGCTGCAGCTACAAAAAAACCCAGAACATCCCACGTATCTTCCTCATTCATACCTGGGGTCGCCAGATTATGAAACTTTACAGCCAAGATTTGCCCTTCCCTTCCTAACCTCCGGTCCTTTAAATTCCGTATCAATACTCCTCCTCCTCTTCAGACGCCCACGGTACGTTTGGAGTCTACGTAGGCTGTCGCAGATAAAAAAAGACTAAAAATTATGAAAAGTTCACCTGTAAGATTTCTTCTTTCCGTTCTTAAACAAAGCTGTTTACAAAATATTAAATTAAAAACGCTACGATTGTTTTGTAGGTTACAAAAACAGCCATTGTTTATGCGTCGAAAAAAGAACACAACTTCGATAAAACACTTCGCAGGCTACTTCACAATGATGTTCGGGCATTTCACCGGTAAAAGCTTTGTTTTCTTATTAATTTTAACGTTCATTAAAACTTTCGTCCGTTTACACTAGTCGCCTTTTCGAGAAGTTACTGAAAATTGCACTTTTAATGGCGCAAGTTAAAGCGCAATGTTCATTTGGGTAGTTTTAGCATGTAGAGCATAATACGGATTGCATCGTATTAAAAATAATTAGAATATTGTACTTATGCTTGTTGGTATTTTATTAACCGTCAAATGCCAGAAATATTTGGAGCGCTACTAAAACTAGTACATACATAGGTCGCAACAAATGTTTTGTGGTATTAATTATTGTGGCGTCATTGTTTCTCAAAGTACGGAATCCACGGTATCAGCACTATTAAAAAACCACAGAAAAACAAAGAGTTTGTTGTGAAAAACTGGAAACTAATTTAAAAGGAAAATGAAAAGTATTGGCGACTCAAATTAATCAAAGCCACCTGCAATCAGCTGATGTTTAACGGGGGTAGAAATTGACGACAAAATTGACAAAGATGCCAAATGATGCGTTAATGAAGACAAAGGCGAAATGAAAACATTCCTCCTAGCCAATCGCCTCAAGAGGACGCCACCCTGTTCTCAGTTTGGATCGCCAAACTGCGAACTACGGCGAAGCCAAAATATTTCATAGTGAGGTTTTACCATAGACAAAATATATTTAGACCATCACAACGTATTCGCGACACCACACCGACAGTCCCCCCTCCAGAGTCCGCTACTTGCCTCGAAATAGTGAAGCCGTAAAAACAAATAATTCCAGAATGTCCGAACTCCATAACTCCAATATTATCTTTAAAATAATTCGAGGGGAGTTATCTCAAACACCTTAGTTCATGTATATTATACATAATAATAAATAAAGGCTTTTCTAGATTATTTGTACATAATCGTGTTTATAAGATCTTTTTGATTCTTTTGCAGTAAAGCGTATAGCTAGGCCCTCTATTTTATTTCGGAAGATGCTATATAATATTTAATTTTTGCGAATGAGTGATCAATAAACTTTTTTTTTAAATACAATCAGTAGGTACATTGTGCTCACTGTTTCTGCTTAATGTCCTAACAAAGTGAAGGAGGCCATCCCTCCTAACCCCCCCTCCCCTAGAAAAAAAAGCTATCTACGCGCTTGCATGAGCAAGTGAAGTGGGATGTTCTAGGATTTTGTAGCTGGACAGTAAGGGAATGCGTAGAATCACGGATTTTAAGTAAGTGTCGAAAGTGATGCTGGTGCAAGCCACCTATCTGTAAACTGCAGTGTCAACCCCACAGTAGCAGTTCTTACATCCTTTCGACCTATATTCAGTTCAAATTAAACTATTAATATATCAGGAAAGGAAAACCACTAAGCATAAATTTAACAAATATTCTAAATTTTTACCTAATATTCGTCCTATATCTTGTGGCATTAGTACCTAACTTTAAATAAAAATATATAAGGAATAAGTTTTCTCTTTTCCATTTCTTAAAACCTTCTTTAGCCACCCCGCGTTTTAGAAGTTGTTTATAAGAATTATAGAATGAATAAGTTGCCCAGAAATCAGAAAGTAGCTTTCGACTATAATACCGCCATTCATTCCAAACAAAAAAAAATAATTCCAAAGGGAGCAGAAACTGGACCATTTCGATTTTTTCCACCGATAGGGCTTACGGAAAGGAAGTAGACCATAAAAAATAAAAAAGAGCCAAACGCCACGCATCCATAATCCAGCCATATATCTCTGGAAAGGTCCGGAATTGGCGAATTGAATCGCAAAACTTCCAACTTTGACCAGACCAACTGATCCCCTGCCTGGGCTGCTTATTTATTTTCTTTTGTGTTTTTAGTGGCAAATTTATTTTGTTGAAAAAGCAGAAAAAAGGACTTACATTTGTGTACCCTCCAGTGAGATTAGGTATAATTTATTTTATGGTATACAAGTACGGTAGAACCATGCAATATGAAATATATATTTAAATTAATAATCCTTTGCTAGGCAGTTGCGGTTTTCATTTTTATTTTAGCTACCGTTTTTTATCCAATAGCGTACCAAAAAAAAAGGTACGTTTTTATATTCACTGACAAACTTTATGTAAGTTTGTTTTACTATGTAGAATTTGAAGAACTGAATATTTTCCCTATTTTATTTATGGAGGTAATTTTGTCTTTCCATGGTATAAGAATAAAATGTACAATGGCTAGCAATGTTGTAAAATATTTAAATTTGACGCAACGAAAATATAGTAACTGTTGTGCTAATAAGTTTTCTCTTTTTATTTATCTTACGCGATACTTAGACAGTGCTAAATCAGTGTCCAATCATTCTATAGGATTTATTATACCATAAAAATAAATATATATCTAGCAAAATACGCTTACTTGAATTTGACGATACTAACATTTATTTAATGATAGTTATATAAACTTTTTAGTTAACTTTGCACTACTTTCTTCAGATATGACATGGTTCTCCAAGGCCTGTGATAAAGCCAGGCTCAAAAAAAGTCGAAGCTCACAAAAAGTATCTTCAAAATCCTACACCCGAAAATCATCAAATTTTCACCGAGGCAAGAAATCAATGCAACCAAACTATCTTAGAGTCCAAAAATGCTTTTAACAACCGCATAAAAGATAAAGGGCTTTCCTGTCCCAACGGCAGCAAATCTTTCTGGTCTCTTGCCAAAAACATTAGTCAAAACTTCTGTAGAAGCACTTTTTCTCCTCTGACCTCTGACAAGAAATTATCTCCACCTCTAAAGGGAAAGCTGAACTATTCACCAAACAATTTGCAACCAATTCCACCCTGATCCCTCCCCCCAATTTCGCTCTTCCAACCGCTAAGTCTGTACTCCACAAAATGCCCGATATAATACTTAAGGTCAAGCAAGTTCAAAAAATTCTTCTATCCCTCGACACCAAAAAGTCCTCCGGTCTGGATGGCATACCAGCAATTGTCCTAAAAAAATGCGCTCCAGAGCTTGAACCCATCTTAACTTGTCTTTTCCAGATCTCTTATGACAAGGGTATCTTCCCAGATAGCTGGAAGACTGCTAGTGTGCAGCCTGTCCCGAAGAAAGGTTCCCTTCCATCCAATTACAGGCCTATCTCTCTTCTCTCCGTTGTCAGCAGAGTTCTGGAGAAAGTGATCAACTTTGCAAATTCTAAAATACCTAGAAAAACACAAAATCATTCATGACAGACAGTACGATTTTCGTCACCTAAGATCCACAGCTGATCTTAGCTTTATCACACATAACTGGAACAAGTCTCTTGAATTTCATGGCGAATCTCAGATTGTTGCTCTCGATATTTCCAAGGCCTTTGACCAAGTATGGCATGCCGAACTCCTCAACAAACTACCTGCTTACGGTCTTCCTACCAAACTATGTACCTGGAGCTTCCTGGCAGCTTCCTCTCTAATCGGCGCATATCTGTTGTGGTTGACGGCCACTCATCTAACTTCCTGGCGCCAACCCTATTTCTTCTTCACATTAATGACCTACTCTCTTCAACTACCAATCCCATCCACAGTTATGCTGACGATAGTACTCTTCACTCCAATATTCATTTTTCCAGACAAGTTTCGAATCATGAGTTGGATAATAGACGCAGATCTATGTACCTATCCCTTTCCCAAGATTTTCAATTAATCTTAGACTGGGGTGCCAAGAACCTTGTTCAGTTCAACGCCTCCAAAACCCAGTCTTGCTCCCTATCACGCAAAAAATCTGGCAACGCTTACTCCATCCACATGAATGACCAAGCCCTACAAAACAGCGAAACCTTCGATCTCGTTGGCATCGCTTTCCACCATGATCTCAGCTGGCACAAACACATTACTTCAGTAGCCACATCGGCAGCTAAAAAGCTTAGTTTTCTCTTTCGAGCCAGAAAATACTTCTCCCCTTCCAACTTATACAATCTCTATGTTTCCCAAATAAGACGTAACCTAGAGCACTGCTCCCACATCTGGGGAGCGGCATCACCTTCGACACTTAAGATCCTTGATTCTATCCAAAAGAGAGCCATTCGACTTATCAATGACCCAGCCCTCACGAGAAAACTCCCTTCTCTCGCTCATCGCCGCGCTATAGGGGATTTATCCCTTTTCTACCGCTACTTCCACGGATTTTGCTCTGAAGAACTAGCCGGTATTATTCCCCCCTTGAATGTCCCTAACAGAGCAACAAGAGGCGCGCTACGTATGCATCCCTTTACTGTCCAGCTACAAAAGCCTAGAACAGACCACTTCTCTCGCTCATTCATACCTAGGGTCTCCAGATTATGGAACAAATTGCCTGCAGATGTTTTCCCGTCCCAACCTCCAATCCTTCAAATCCCGTGTCAATAGACTACATTTCCCTTCTCTTCAGACACCAACGGTACGTTAGGCCTTAGGCTTGAAGTATACGTGGGATGTCTTGAATAAAACAAAAAACAAAAACCATCCACTCTAAAGTTGAATTCAGTATTATACATAACAAGGGTATTCCGACACAAAAATTAAATCTAATCGACGTGTTTCGGCTTTTTTCATAAAACCAAGTGGTTTTTGAACTAAAAATCTATTTAATTTTTAGGGGTTGATTTTACCCTCCTAGAGGGTGAGTTTTGCAATATCCTTCCTTATTGGACGTCTGGGGCCTAAACTGAAGCTGTATGCAAAATTTTTGCTTTCTATCTTTGGTAGTTAGGGCTGGGCCTTGATATATGGTAGAGGTGTGTTTTTGCCCCCTAGGGGTAAAATTCCGACACGAAAAAAGTAGTTTTATGTAAAAAAATTAAATAAAATTGACTTGGTTTGGCGTTTTCCTTAGAACTTTAATTTTTAGGGGTTGCTTTTACCCCTTAGAGGGTGAATGTTGCAATATCCTTTCTAAGTGGACGTCTACGGCCTAAAATAAAGCTGTGTGCAAAATTTCAACTTTTTAGCATTAGTAGTTTTGGCTTTGCGTTGATGAATCAGTGAGACATTCCCCTTACCATTTTATATATTAGTATAGATAACTAAGCAATAACGATGTTATAGAAAACAAATTTATTCAAAGCAATTCGCTTTTAAAAATAATTGCAATTTTAAAAACTTGAAATAAGCAAATTGTATGAGAAAACTGAAACAGAACGGCAGGAGCAAAATAAACTTCCGTCGTTAACAAATAAAGTTTCCCAATAAAACGAACAAAATCAAAAGAAAGTTTGGCAGCATTTGATATAAATATTTCTTGACGTGTTTTGACCGCGCTACACACCGCTGCTCTAGAACAAATTGAAGCAAAAAGTCGACCGTGGAAGAATGCATTCTGATAATTGAAAAGCTTGTGCAATAAAAAGTTAGTTTCTTTGCTTGTCTGACGTTTGCGACGTCGAGTAAATGGCGAAGTTTCGGCCTTTTTATCGAGTTTGCGGAGTTCCGGACAAATTGCAAATTGTATTTATATGATTTTTTCCCGAGTTGTTTTTGTGTCGTCGATAATTTCTCCGCTACTAATGGGTCTAAAGTGCTAGAGCTTTTTCTTTTCTTTAATAATTCGATTTCAAAAAACAAACAAATTTATTTTCTGTACTTTAAGGGGAAATTCATTTATTTTTAGAGGCAAAATTTCAACTTCTAGTTTAAATTATGCTCAGATTCGTCCAGCAATAGAGAGAGTGTCCCAAAATAATCGCACATGTTAAATTTCGCGGCATTTTCGGTTCGGTCATAGTAGGCTTCTGAAGATTTGACAGCTGTCATGTATATGGAGGACTTGAAGGAGACCAATCGGCAATGGCTGCATTTTAAATTTCTGTCTCTCTTTTTCGGTTAGTTTGCTAGGTTGTTGAGAGAGGCGCACTGTTCGTTAGTAAGAATAATTTTTCCTAGAAATAGAATATATTTCTCGTTTATTTGTTGAAAACACTTTATTATTAATTTTTTTTTTCTTAACACTATTGACAATGAGTAACGGTAAATCATATAAAAGTAGAGTTTGCTTTGTGTCGGGATGTAAAGCAGGGTATTCTTCCGATAATTTGGTGCGTTTTTTGATCTGGCGGTATAATTGGGCTGTACTTCTTTGAGGAACGAGACTGAAGCTGCACTAATAGTAAATGGCGAACGTTATCGTGCAATGTTAACGGAGTTTTTGTGGCCTGAATTAAACTGTATCAATGTGGAATACATATGGTTTCAACAGGACGTCGTGACGTGTCATATTGCGCATGAAACTATGGACTTGTTAAATCTGAAATGTCTTGTTTGAGTCATGTCTCGCAATGGCGACCAAAATTGGCCACCAAAATCTTGCGATGTGGCACCGTACGACTTCTTTCTATGGGGTTTTGTGAAATCTCGTGTTTATGCCAACAAATCTGCAACATATCCTTTGGACTTGAAAAACGAAATTCATCATTGATGAATTTCGGTTGCAATTATGCGAAAATGTTATCAGAAAGTTAGTCCAAAGAGTAAGTGGGTGCCAGCAAAGTCGCGGTGAACATTTGTTCGATATTGTATTTCACACTTAATGGTGATACTGGTGTACTTTGTTACAATAGTAGAACATCAGCACTTTTCAAAAAACAAATGTGTTTTATTTGCAAATCACAATGTGCGTTCATTTTGGACATGCTTTATAATGGTAAAAACTCACGGCAAAGTTGCTTTAGTGAAACAGAAAACGTAGAAAGAAAATTGCATTGTAGTTAAACTTGGCATTTTTAATATCTTTCTCATTAGTGTCCTGTTACTTTATTAACAAATTGCAATTAAAAATTGTTACAATTAAGTTTCGTTTTCGATAATAAATTAGTTATCAAATTGTCTGATATGTGCTTTTAATAGTTGGTCGAGAAACATTTTTTTTCTCTTGATATCTGGATCAGTTTTGTGTTATTTTATCAAAAAATTTTAATACATCATTTGAGTTTATTTCTCATTGATTTTTCTTCTTTTTTTGCCTCTGTTGAGTCTGTTTTTTACCTACTTTATGAGAGGCTAGCAAGGGGGAAATGAAGTGGGATGTTCCTATATTTTTGTAGCTGGACAACAAAGGGTGGCATACATAACGCGACTCGTGCTGTTCTGTTAGGAACAGTCAAGGGAGAACTATAGCGGCTAGTTCTTTAGAGCAAAATCCGTGGAAGTATCTGTAGAAAAGTGATAAATTCTTAACAGCGCGACGATGAGCGAGAGAAGGGAGTTTTCTTGTGAGAACTAGGTCATTGATAAGTCAAATGGCTCTGTTTTGGATAAAATCAAGGATCTTAAAAGTCATCGTTGATGCTGCTCCCCAGATGTTGGAGCAATACTATAGAGAGCGCTATCGCCAGCGTAACTGTGGATACAATTGGTAGTTGAAGAGAGAATATTGTGAGGAAATAGAGTTGGTGCCAGGACTGAAGCTTGGAGTACGCCAGCATTGATAGGATGGAAGTCAGATGAGTGACCATCGACCACGATAGATATGCGCCGATTAAAAAGAAACCTACCGATCCAGGAACATAGTTTGGAAGGAAGACCGTGAGAAGGAGTGCAGCATGTCATTCTTGATCAAAGGCTTTGGAAATGTAAAGGGCAATAATCTGGCACTCGCCATGAAATTCCAGAGACTGGTTCCAGTTGTCAGTGACAAAGGAAAGGAAATCAATTATTGATCTGTGGTATCGAAATCCATACTGTCGTGGACGAGTTTGTATTTTCCTAGATATTTTAGAATTTACAAATTGAGGACTTTCTCCATCATTTTGCAAACAACTCAAAGGAGAGAGCTAGAGTTATAATTGGATGTAAGTAACTAGAAAAACCTTCTTGGAGACAGGCTGCACACGAGCGGTCTTTAAGTTGTCTAGAAAACTACCCGTGTCATAGGAGGTTTGTAAAAGATGGTGGGGTGGGGTGCAAGTTCTGAAGCGCATTTTTTAGAACGATTGCGGGTATGCCATCTAGACCGAAAGGATTTTTTGGTGCCAAGTGATTTTTTAACTTGCTTGCCCTTAAATATTATTTCGGGCATTTTGGTGGTTTGGTTGGCACTGTGGTTTTTCCCCTTTTTATTTTATTTTTAGCATCGTCTCCACTTCGATTGTTCGTTCCCACATCTGACTTATCAAACATCGTTCCATGCGCTTTCCTTATCGGCAATGAATCCGATCTGCTCTCCCGTATATCCTATCTAAACCTCCATTCTATAATATCTTTCCAATTCTTGAATGTCTCCCTTTTCCTTAGAGATAATTACAATGACGCTATCTTTCGATTTACTTAGCCCATCTACCCGCGTACAAATTTCCCGCATCATTGATTCTTCTACGAGACAAACACACCTAATTGCGAAGTTTGCAAAATAATACCACTACTTTATTCGCGAAAACCGACACTAAAGTTCTAACAATAATGCTCAAGTTAATTTTCCAAAGTGCCCTTAACGAAACCCCACGCTTTCAAATCTTACACAGTTTTACTAAAGGGTAACATGTGAAAATATCCCATGCCAAACTCTAACCCTACTCGTGTTTCAACCCTAAACGATATAATACATTCTCCACTGCCCGCACGTCCCGTCCATCCATCCAAAATCTTCAGCGCATTAATTTGACGCGATCTTTAGAAACTAATCGGATTCATGATGAGAATATATAGCCTGTGAAATTTGATACTTAAGAGAATAGTTTCGAACAGACGTATTACCTCCCAAGGATTGATGTGTTTCTGTTAATGTAACAAGGGATTAAGCCAGTTCGATTCTGACTGGATGTTTGCTTAAATCAACGTCGCGTTCACTGTACCGAAGAATTTATTGTTATGGTTGTTAATTTAAATGCCGAAGGTAAATCTTGTTACGTGTTTCAGTAGAAATAGGTCCAATTTGCATTACAATAGTTTAGCGAATATTATATTGTTTCAGTGACGACGTGTACGTTCATATTGATATACCGATCTGAAAATAATACACGCATAAAGAGAAACTCTTAAATTAAAGACCATTTGTTTGTTTAAAATAAGAAAATTTTGGTGTAATTCACAGAAATATTTCTTTGGTTTGAAAAACCCATGTCTTTGGCCATATTTCTTAAAATAAATAAATAAATTAGACCAGTTTTTGTATTTTTGCGTAAAGGTTAATAATAATTGTGTAAAAATTATTTTACAATACTTAGTCAGTAAGTGCTTACCGATCTCGAAAATTTACAAAACTCTGCCCTGTGGGCCTCGTTGTACTACAAATTTTCTCGCTCGATAGAATGCACTTACTGATTATATGTATCGTAATATATTATAATACTCAATAGAGAATATAGAATAGAAGTGAGTTATGACTCATAACTCACTAGTGAGATAGTCACTACTGTTATTTCAAAAGATATTCTGATATTTAGTTTTTTAAGGCAATTTTATTATAAAACAGTTACCTATTTGACAACGGAAAGTTAAACAAACTACAATCTTTTAATGTTTATGTTAATATTTATTGAAAAAGCACTGCTTGAGACATTGATACTTTTCTGGAATTTGCTTACAGAACAAATTGCATCTTTGCTCGTGGTAGCCCCAAAAGTTTGATGTTGCTCCCTTGTATTTTTTTAGCAATCTCGATTTTGTTGGAAATCGACTCTTCTATATAACCCTCAGCAACAGTGGATGACTTCCATCCACCGTGCCATGTAAAGGTGGTAATGTCGCCTTCAGCATTGGCCAAAAAGGTCGCCGAAAAGCGAAAAGCATTTAATACAGTGAAGCTTCTTGATATGTCTGTCTTCGTATCTGGATTGTTACAAGCAGGTACTGCCCTTTGCCCGGAACATCTTCTGTGCGTAAGTGGGTCAACTTTTGACAAGCGAGGGGATTCATATCCCACACTGTAAAATCAGTTGGTAAAATAATTGTAACATTACAGTAAATGCCAATCAAGTGAAATGTATATTTTCAATTAGCTTATAGGTGATTTTTTCTATATACATTTTTAGTCATGTGAAATTAAACTTTTTATGTAACGTAAAGTATAGCGCACGTTACTAATTGGTAAATATACTGAAAATTACATAATTTTACGATATTTTACGGGTATTTACAATTTAACTGTAAAACAATTGATACTGCATTTTTCCACATTTGTTTATATTGTAAAAAGATGCGAAATACCAGGTAAGTAGACTTATAATTACTAACTTGACCTCGTATTAAAAGTCATCTGGTGATTCCCCGTCGGTCGACCGGTCGACTTCATTTCATCACGCCATTTGTAGCTTTGTTGTGTTGCGATACGCATCATTTGTGGATTCGGGAAGTTTATCATGTTAGTGTAGTTAGAATTTTGATGCCCGAAAATAAATAATTCTATTAAAAAAAGTTATTTAATGGTTTTAATCAACTTTTATTTAGAATAGCTAGGTTCCATACAGTATGTCCACGGATGGGGTTGACAAGAGGACAAATGGACCAACTTCTTAAAGATAAAAAAAAGAAACTGTAAATAAAAGTTTTTCTTTCTAAAAATTAAATTTACGGTAAGAAAAAATTGATTTTTTTGTAGGTGATGCTCAAAATTTACATAAATATGAAAATTCTATTAAATAAATCTGTGTTCTTTTTGTTTTTAAGGGAAAATATTAAACAGGAACATCTTAAATTAATTAAAATCCAAAATTGTAAAAGAAAATTTAAACTTAAATGAATTATGAATTGCAAATTGCTGTTGGTTCTGTTTTGTGCTATTAATTCAGAATTCACACAGTTTAAGTTTTCTCTTGCAATTTTGGAATTTGGTAAACTAGGAAAATCAAATAAAGATGTTTCACATCTTTTCGATGTAACATCTTGCGTTGAAATAATAAATCTATTACTTTTATCTTGAAATATTTTTTTTTATTTTTTGCGCACCCCATACAAAAAGTCACACCCCATACAAAAAGTCACACTTTTCTTATTGCGATTTGATTTTGGTACGTAAAAACTTTTATTAATACTGACTTTTTATGTCTAAATATTTGTTCCATTTGTCCTCTTGTCTCCCATCCCTGGACGCATTGTATCAAAATTAAGATGTAAAAGCGCATGTACTTGCATGCATACGTCCATGTAGCTTTACATTTACATACAACTAAAATTCCGAACTTGGAACGTAAAATTTTTCGTGAAACTATTAGCAATATTACATTATTATACTACTCATATACATACATTTGCATTAAATCGCTTGTAAATATAATGAGTACGGGTGTAAATTTACATTGACGTCAACTTAAAATTACATATCGTTCAATAAAATTAACTTGCCGGAACAGGTAATTTTATACATAAAAATAGCACTCAATTACCAGCAGTTTCCATGACATGGTAGATAATTGTAATTTTTACTTGAAGCTTCAAGGCGAAATATTACCTATTAAAAAGCAAGTAATTTTACATCAAATAATTTTACAGTGCATAAAATATCGTCAAAACTAAGACGTAACAATATGCTACCTTTTCTAACTAATAGAAAAATAAAAACAAAACAATACAATACGCCGCTAAAACCTGTATGCTCAAAAATGTGTTATCCTAACAACGAATTAATACAAACTTTGAAAATTGTTAAGCTGCATTAACTTCAAAAGACGGGAATTATAACGACGAATAATCGACGTGGGTCAAATCTGTCAAGAACGCCGGTTTTTCTTTACTTGTGACATGAATAAATAGTTTATGTTCATTTCCGAACAATATGTACTTAACTTTGCGTCGACGTGTTTTCGTTCAATTTATTTGCCTAGATACCCGATTCCCCGACAGCACAAGAGTGAATGTAAGCCTTATTTATCTGTTACTTAGAATATTTACAGGATGTGGCATATGCTTTAGAACCTAAATAGGTGTATTCCGAAAGAGGCTCAAAACTAAATAAACCCTTTGACATTCCTCGTGGGATATTAAGTAAACGGCTTACAGTGTTTGGTTAGAATTTGCTCACTTAAGTCTAAGCTGCATTTTATGTAATTATTCGCTAGTGCATAATTCTACGTTCTATTCGATCAATAACGGTAAGTCTCTTTGATCAGTTAATTTACTAAAAGAAATCTTTAAGTGCAATGGTGGCTTTCTCGTTTCTCTATTTGCGTTTATTTAGGATTATTTACTGTAAATTTCTGGATGATTTAGTTACTGAATTGTGCCTGTGTTGCTTGCAAGATAATAAGGTTAACTCTGGTGCAAGATGGTTTCATAATGGAAAGGGTTTGCTAAATATTAGAAATATTATTAAGGACAGTAACCAGCGCTTATTACATAGATAAAAACATTATTTTATTATCAATAATTGTTCTCAAATCCTACACCCGAAACCCGTCAAATTTTTGCCCAGGCGAGAAATCAATACAATCAAACCATCTTAGAGTCCCAAAAAGGCTTTTAACAGCCGCATAGAAGATACAATGCGCCTCTGTTCCAACTGCAACAAATCTTCTTGGTCACTTCATAGTCAATAACACGAAGTGACGAATATTTAACTTTTTTTCAATTACACTAACAAGCGTATCTCCTATTTTTCAAAATTTGGAAATATTTTAAATAAAAATGAACGCAATTTGATAGTTAGCATATATCTATCTATAACCAAAAGGCAGTACTTTAACTTAAATAGATTTTTATTAGTACTAAATCGAACATTGAAAAAAAACTTTAAAACGCTCTCCTGTTAAATTACGAAAAGTTCCGTCGCTTCGTGATACTGACGACGACTTGTCAAAAACATTACATAGATTACATTTCCCTTCTCTTCAGACGTCCACGGTACTCTAGTACTTAGGCTTAAAGTCTGTGTTGACCGTCTCAGATAAAAAATATATTTTATTAAAAATCGGGAATTCCACATGAAATATGCTATCTGTTAAATGGCCGCCCCGGCTTCTTTGGCGGAAATCCATTCTGTTGACAAAGTTTTGCATGACAATTTGATATAATTCAGCCTGAGTTCGCTACCCCAAATTGCGACAGTTTACATAACCGTTGATGTGAAAATGCGCCTCGTCAGTAAAAGTTATTTTTCTGTAAAATTCTCCGTCACCTTGCATGTTCTGAAACACCCAATTACTGAATGCACGACACGTCTTCCATGATCCATTAATTCCTGTTAATTGAATTTTATATGCATGCATATGCAAATCTATTGTTAGAATTCGTTACAGCGTTGAACGTCGGATGTTTAGCTGCTGTGAACGGCGCCTGATGGATGTTCTGTTGTTTTCTGATACACTTTCACGCACACGTTTAATATTTTCAGCAGAACGCCACTACGCGAACGTTCAGGTCTTTGTCTATTCTGAACAAAACCAGTCTCCCTAAGTTTTGCAATTAACTTTTGAATTTCCTTGACTAGGCACTTGATTCCTTTCAAAAATCTCACATAATTTTCTTCGGATTGTTGTTAGCTGATTTTCGTAAAACGTTTCAACGATAAAAATACGTCGTTTAACTGTGTAGCTCTCCATTTTGATTTTCCTTAACCTGGAGATGACAGTAGTTAAATGTCGGATTTTTTATTATTATATTTTTTTGGTTCTTTTTTCAAACTTTGAATTTTTATATACATTTCAATCTGAAAACATTCTTTCAAAACTTCTGAAAACTTGTACAAGTTCGGAACATTCTGAATTTAGTTTAGAATGAAAGGATTCGCATCAATTTGTAGTTCTGAATATTGTTTCACAATTTTCCGACCACAATGTAGAAGGAAAAGGAGAGTTCTTATCAATATAATTGTCAACTATATAATCATAGTATTTTAGCAGGCTATCATGTGTGGGTAAATTTTCGAAAATATCAAAAGCCAAACAGTCTCCTACATCTTTTGGATTGTTAAGCGACAAGAATATCTTAAGCATTTACTTACTTCAGAATCTTTATTTTTTTATTCGGTGGTGAGTCCCAGTTTCTGAATTTTTCTCCAAAAAGCCTGTCCAAGATCAAATCTACAGCCTACCCTGATTGATTGTGCGTATATATTACTAACGGCCTTACATATATTACTAATTGCCATTTCAAAATCAGTTATTATGTATAACGGATTCAACAATTTCTGAACTAATTCTAAACACTTTTGATTTAATATTTCAAACATTTTTTTATAAGTATCTTTCGCCTTATTGGGTAAAAGACAAAACTTTTCTTCGAGCCATATAATATATAGGTACTTCTTCTTGCCGAAATTATTGCTGGTGTGTTCAGATTTTTGGTGTAAACTAAATCGCTTGTTACAGTTTGTTTTTTTGTTAATTGAGTTGGTTTTTCATACAAATCGGCTACAGCTGCTCTCTTCACAGCACCACACAGCATATATGCTGCAATTTTTCCACTTTCCAAGGCCAAGTGGTTATGGTTTTCATGTTCACGAGTTAGTAAATTTTACGCACCCATAGTATAACCTGCGACTTTACAACCTTTAATAATACATCTCCAACGCTTTTCTCCGCTTAAGATAACACTCCCACTTTTCTGAATTTCGAATTATTTACAAAAACGACTTCACCTCCTTTCGTACCGTTGCAACTTTTTGATTCCATCTTTGGACCGTCCTGCACAGTGCCACAAATTATAATGAAACAAAGAGTATACTGAACTGATATTGTTTCATACTTTTGGGGAAAATCCATTCATTTAATTTGCAGAAAGAATCAAACCCAAGCAAACAACCCAAAACAGGTGTACAGGTAGATTTTAAGGCCCAAGATGTATATTTAAAATTTTAAACATTTCGTGACCCTTCAGATTCAGGTAAATGAGGCGCAAATTGTATCGGCCGTAATAATCATAATATGTCAAAGACGACCACAACAGAAATGGCGCCCAATTCAAATCTGGCACCTCCTAGTGGAACGCCCTTTATAATAAAATGTATAAAAATTTGGAAGAAATAAATTTATGACAATACATTCTCCAAAAGTTATTTGTCGAACAAATATTTTCCAAAAATTATCTTAGTTCCTTTTAAATGTAGAATGGTTGACATAAATAAAAATTGTTACAATAATTTTTGAACAAAATCAAAGATTTATGGACCCAATTAAACCAAAGCTCTGTCAACAATCTTTAAATTTAAATAAATCATTTAAATTCACATAAATGGAAAATTCTAATTTTCCAACATATTATTTCGTACACACACGAGCACAATTGCGTAAGTAAATCGTCGAATTATGCTAAATAAACCTCAATAATTTACGCCACGCGGGAGGAGAGAAAGCAAATGCACAGTAAATCATTTGAGAATTTGTTTTAGCAAATTAACCGATCAAAGAGACCAAACGTTATCGACTGAGCAGAAACTCAATTTATTAACAATTTGATAACTAGGTACATGAAAGCACTTATAAGTGATCTTTATTTAAAATCGAATAGGGTAACGGTGTAAACTGAGTGAAAATGAAAATAAGTTAGCTTTTTTCTCTTTCTTCCTCTCTGCTTTTTGCTCCTTTTTCATTTCCTCTTTGAGAAAATTGTTAATTTACTACATCGCTTTCAACGTATCTATAAAAAATTTTGATCGCGAAGGGTGTCCCAAAATGAACGCACATTTTACTTTGTAAATAAAATACATTTATTTTTTGAAATGTACTGATATTTTACTATTCTAACAAAGTTCACAAGTTATCCCGAGTTGCGTCATTTTCTTTAAAAATTCATGTACGAAAAATTTCACACGTGACAGTAGATACCTATATAGTTGCAGGATATCAACACTAAAATGGGTGGAATCCTGTTTTTCTTATATTTTCAAATGTTACAACAGTTTGGGTGAACCAGAATACCTATATACGAATAATAGATTTTTAGTTTCAAAAAATTACTAAAAATTGTTTAAGATAACTCTATTTCTGTGTTATAAAATAAGTTTTGATCAGTAAAAGGTGGAAAGCTGCTTTTTTAATATATTTTCATGTTTTATACAAGTGGTATAGCACATTATAACTTAACTGAGAAAAGTATTGATGACACCAGCAGAAAAAACCTGAGCTAGCCGAAAAAAGGTAAATCTGTGCCAGTTTTTTTACGATCATATTTTTTCTTCTGCTTCTGTTGTTATATTAGTCGCGAAGAAAAAGAAAAATGTCGTGCAGCCGTTTTTGTATGTTATTTTCTAAATAACGTCAATTATAGTCATATTAATATTTAAACGCCAAACAAAGGTTTGTTCATAATTAAATTGGATTATAATGACCGCAGTTCTAAATTTTATGGATAATAAACATAGAAGTGCATGCTACATAGCATTATTCAAGTATTTTATTGACTTGAGTTACAACAAACAGGTTAATTTTGGTTATAAAACGGTATTGAAATTATATATTTTATATAATATTCCAATGTTATCTAGCTCAAATTAACTACTAATTTATGTAATTGACCATATAACTGTTACAGGGTGTTGTATAACAGTGGTTTGATAGGTGTTGGGGAAACCCAACCGGTTATACAATTTCTATAACTCTATTTTTTAATTTCAAATAAATATTAATAACCAAGCAGGTATAAAATTCCCCACAAAATACATAAGCTCAAACTTGTCTTTCTTGGAAATTTAACTCGCTTAAAATACGCAGTCACCGGTAAAACATAAAGACTATTTCGGCTAAAATATTAAAAGAAAATCGTTGCTTTAATTTAGTTCTTCCAAAACTTCAAAGGTTTAGTTTCATTTGAAGATTTTTTATCTCTTAGTTTTATTACTATGACTTTCTACCGGTACAGTTTCTGGGAAATGTAAAGATGGCCGGTGACTGCGACTACAAATATCAACCCCTTTACCAACTGCTTAGATACGATTCGTAAGCGTTATAACAGAATACCCTGTAATTGGCCGGGTCCGGTCACACCTATCTCCGAAAGGAGGTTAGTACACGTGAGGAGAACTTCTTCATTCCAACAACTACCACAAACCCAGCCTGTTGCGTCCCTTGACGCAACAGAAATCGCGAAGGTCTAGTAGACCGAATCTCAATTAGTGCGGGTAAAGAATCCCCCTTT
This sequence comes from Philopedon plagiatum, assembly GCA_963971165.1. Classification (NCBI taxonomy): domain Eukaryota; kingdom Metazoa; phylum Arthropoda; class Insecta; order Coleoptera; family Curculionidae; genus Philopedon; species Philopedon plagiatum. Next base: position 143,362,479 of record OZ020190.1, on the reverse strand, counting down.
TGTTTCTTCAGGCATGGTCCTGTTTTTTAGTTCCTAAGAACTTCAGTTTTCTTAGGCATAGTCCTGTAAATCTCGTTAAGTGATACAAATTAGGTGTACCAGTGTGGGAAAAGTCCCAGTATTTCCCTTAGGTATAGTCCTGTAAATCTCGTTAATTGATACAAATTAGGTGTACGTACCAGTGTGGGAAAAGTCCCAGTGTTTCTCTTAGGCATGGTCCTACAAATCAATAACATCTCGTAACACCAGAATATGACTAATTTATATCAGTTACCTGTCAAAACCAATAGTGTGTGAAATACCCATATTTAAAAGTAATAAATATGCAAATCGTTTAGTGAAGTTAACGTCTTTTAATGAAACAAATCAATTATATATTTATTCATTAAAAATTTGATAAAAATAAAAATTGTTATAATTTTGTACATTTTCCCATTCTCTACCCTACAACAGTGAACACATTGATATGAATGCATTTCTAATTAGGTTACCATGATATTTACATATCTGTCATTAAACGTCAAATATTATTAACTTATTACGAAATTATTACAATATTAGTACTGTGTTCAAGTTAATAATTGTAAAATAAATTATTTTGTTATGTATCAATTTTTAATGCACCATCAAAATACTGCAACACAGAGGTTAAGAAACGTAAAGGTTATCAAATTTTTAATGAATTAAGAGATAACTGTTTATTAAAAATTAGTTTACAATTCGAAATAAATTTTCTTCATAAAAGCTTTCGATATTGTCAAAAATAAATATATTTTACTGTAGGGTAAAATTCATATTTTCGACAGACCTCGTATACGACTGGGAAATTTCGATATCTGATGATTGTTGGACCATGCAGAACTTCTTATGAAGAATACCTTTTTTTCGTAAAATTAATAATAAAAATGTTTCCCATATTCTGCGAACTCAAGCAGACACACTGTATATGTATGTATATGTATATAAAAAATATAAAAAGGATTCAATGCCCGTCTTAGTAATAAACTAAAAAGAAAAAGAATTACTATTCGGACTGAAAGACAGTAAGTTATGTTTTTGCATCAAAGTACGGGGAGTCCAAGATCTAATGGACAACCCCGGGCTGGCAGACAGTAAGCTTTCACCCTTGTTGGGGATCATCAGGCTGACGTAGCCTTTAGGCAGCTTCCCCAATAGCAACTTCGCCTATTCAAGTATATTGTTTTGAAAAACGACAGTACAGACCACTCTTTTATAGTTCGTGGCTTTTGTAGGCGGGGTTGCACGGCTTCCCGGTGAGATTGTGTGTGCGATCCCTAGTGTAAACCACAAAACTGTGGAGATCTGGAGTGATGCTGAAAAATCGATTCCGAAACCGGGTGTTATACTCCCGCATTGTTTTTACTAGCTATCTAAATATCGGTAGCAGCTTTACTCAAGTGAGATCTGTTCTTGCATTGAAGTGGTTTCCTATAGATGGCACTCTCGTGTGTTCTGTACCGTCGTTTTTCCAAACTATATACTTGAATAGGCGAAGTTGCTATTGGGGAAGCTGCCTAAAGGCTACGTCAGTCTGATGATCCGCAACAATATAATAAGGGTAGTAGCTGTTAAAAATTTAAACGCCGCAACATCGCAAAATTTCTTTCAGTATACTTTGTCCTAACCTCAAATATTATGGTTCTAACCCTTTAACCCTTTCGTAGCGGCAAGTATGGCCGCGCGGTATCTATGAAATACCGACTGTGGGTCCAAACCGGAAATCCACATCCATTACCGAACAGATAACAATGGCCTGGTTTAATTCACTTCTGTCGCTGAGCTAAACAGTTTCCTTTGTTCGGGGATTGTATTTACGCGTGAAGCCGATTTATGCTTGTACATGGAGACCCCTTTACCCTTAACATTTTCTACAATCCTTTCCGTGCAATAAAGGCTACCTTATCTGGAAAATAAACTACGTTCCGATATTATACAGGACGGAGGGTGATAAATTGCTGTTGACCCATTTACTGCAGACAGGTATAGCCCCTATTTTTAAGGGTAACTATAGAATAACAAGTACTTGTTTTAAATGAATAATTCTCACTTTGAAACAGTTTTAGCTTGGTGTATGCCCAAGTATATGTATATATACAGTGACCGGCAAAAAGTTCGCAACATATGGGAAAAATTTTTATTAGGTGAGTATTGGAAAAACTTTTCCGGGGGATCGGTTCTGCATGTCCGATAACCTAAAAATCGATTTTGACATACGTCACGTGACCACTGGTATAGCGTCAAATTAAAAAAAAATTGTTAATTTACAAAAAGTGAGGTTAGTTGACGAGATATCAAAAAAAGTTATTTGAAAAAATTGCTTAGAATTAAATTCTAGGTCCTTGTGCAAAATTTTAAGATTTTATTTAAAAAAATTGGAAAACTCAATTTTTTTTAAATATTTTTTTATCGATTTACAAATTTCCAGTTTTTTTCGTTTAGATAGCTTGGCTAATGTAAAGCCCATGTAGCTGGATGAAAATAAACGAATGTAGTAGTTTTTTCTACAATTGACAGGACAAAATTAAAAAAAAACAGGGTTTCGCCGGACGCTAGCTGTTGCAATGATTTGTATCTAGCAGCAGTGTCAAAATTTTAGAGACATTTCAATGAGATTACATTGAGAAAACCTTAATCGTCTTAAATATATCTGAAGTTCGACTTTTTGTAAAGTTAAGGGGAGTAAAATAGATAATAAACAAAAAATTACCTGTTTATTTAATCGAAATTTCATAAACGAAAACCAATGTAAGAAAAACTTAAAAGTAGTCAAATTCTGTACTAACAACATAAAAAATCATTGTTTTTCCTTGGGTGCACAAAATTTAAAACTCAGTATGACCACCATTTCTCTCCATACATACTATTGTTCTCGAGCGCAACTCTCGATTAACATTTCGGAGCATTTTACGATTTATTTGCAATACACAATTTCTAATGACATTCTCTAAATTTTGTATATTCCTAAAGGGTCGATGTTTGTACACAGAGTTCTTTAGGTATCCCCACATAAAGAAATCTAACGGAGTCAGATCTGGTGATCTCGCAGGCCACGGATTTTCAGAAAACCGTCCTATCCACTGGTTTCCAAATTCTTGATCCAGCCATCTCTTCACCTCATTTGTGGAATGAATGCTAGCTCCGTCTTGTTGAAAGTATAAATTTCTTCTTTCGGCTAATGACAAATTGTCTAAAAAGTCAGATATCTCAGTTTGTAGAAATTCTAAATATCGTTCTGAATTTAAATAGGGAATATGCATGTAATCCAAAAAATTCTGAAATATTTTTTTTTGTATTCTCTACATATATTAAATGTTCATGACAGTTGCTGTTTTCCATTTTTTTTGGGCTTTATTAACAAAAAAAAAGGTTTTATTTTGCAAATTTTCCTGCAAAATCCAACATCTCGTAAAACGGACTTCTTTTGTTTGTGACGTCACTTTTTTTATGACGTCAACGTTTTATAATGGCTAGTCACGGCTAGTGTAATGTAAATTTCAGTGTAAATCCATTTTCTTGAGTTTTTCCCAAAGACTAGGATATTTAGTCGATAGAAAACCTTTTATTTTATTAAACAGACTGGTTATAAATGACCAAAACGGCATTTGTGCAAAGAAAATCGGAAAATTGGCTGGAAGTTAGTGCTGGTGGATTTGCCTTTACAATTTAGTTAAAAACACTTATTGTTTATTATACTATAAAAATAGATGTACAGCAACATTATGATTACTTGAATTTGGCGATACTGACCTTTATAGATACCGCTTTATGTAAAATTTTTGATTAATTTTCCACTACCTAGTTTCTTCCAACACCGGCTCTTTTGGACACGACAAAATGAAGTTTTCGAAGCCATTCGCTATGGAATTTTTTTTATACTGGGACAATATAATATCTGTAGGGTGGTTTTTTAATATTTCCTACTGTTTAATAAAAAGGATTACTAACAAAATACGAATATAATCAAAGATAAACAATGTAAACAAACTTAAGGACAAGAGCTGACCAAATAAAGGGGCCGACACACTGAAAAACCAACGTTGCCACCGCTGCAAACAGCTGATTTCAAATGGTAAAGAAGAAGGGCTCACTTGAACAATTTTATGATCCAGATGCGTGTTCGATTGACAAAAATTGGATCACCAGGATCACTTTATGTCACTCCAATGCTATTTTATCTCTGCACTGCCATTCTTGATTTAATTAATATCAAGACAAGTAACACAGACAAAATAAACGTCCAGACCAGGGACGGAGAATGCTAGTGAACAATATTTGTTGTGTACTTGTATTGTTTACTGGTCCTCCACGGAACGATAAACCCAAAGCCGGTAATCAAGTGAACTCCAAGACCAACGGAAACCGGTTATCCTTTTTTATTTGCAACTCCTAGAGAAAGATAAGTTATCACCTGATGTCAACGTAATTCGTGGGTTATAAATCGAATAGTCTCGCCTAACAAACTTTTGTTCTGTGGTTTCGCTAGACACATGTCATTCATGTCATTTGCTTTCGCCGTTTTTTAATTGAAGTAAACAAACACACGTGTGTTTCTTTAGTTCAATGCGTTTTTGCACTTTTCAAGTGTTTTAAAACCTTCACATATCGTGTTCGATATGTGTTTCTGTTATTTAATGATTATTAAATGTATACTTTGTCCCAAATGCGACACAAAAGGTGGAGGACCATCATTTCAAGGTAAGTTTGGCGTTTCTTGCACAAGGGAAGCTGGCTAAATACCAAACATAGTTTTCACCATGATTAAAAATTTTTAAAAAGCTGTTGGTAGTGTTGGTTTTACCTTTTGGAGGGATAGCTATTGCACTTTTTCGGATTTGCCACAATGTATTTAGTTATACAACAAATATTACATTACTTTTTAGATATCCTAATAGGGGAAGCCGTTATTCATTCAGTCACTTAAAATAAAATGTGAAGATATAGACCAGTAGTCAGAGCATAGATTTTACCTGAAGAAAATCTGGAATAGGAATCCTGAAACGGCGGTTCCTGTTAAGCTGAAGTACGTATTTGTAAGTATAGTTCATGCCAAATATACAACTTTGTTTTATTTTTGCAAAATAGGGGCATTACTTGTTTGCTAAGTATGTAGCTTTTTCACAATAATTTATGTATTGGGACAATATATGACTGAACTGTCTCCGTAGCCTTAGTAATGGAACCTATAAGGGGTTAAATGCCAGTTCTTGTAACCAATTATTTTTCTATAACTTCAATGAAATATCCTGTTGGGTTGAAAAAAATAGCTAAAGAAATATTCAGTGAAGTGTCACTGTGATAAATTTATGCCAATATTTTTTACTAAATTTGATTGTTAAAAATTAATAGAGAAATGTTCAAGTTTCACTCGAGTATGTATTTAATAAGTAAAAACAGTATTTTACAGAATAATAATCTTTAAAACCAGAGCTAAGAACGTTGCATAATGATTGTAAATTTATCAAAAGCTTTTCTGTAGGCTTCAAATTGAGTGGAATTACAAAAGTGTGCAAACTACCTATTTTCTAACCACTTCTAAGCACTGTTTTATATTTTCAAATTAATTACCGACATTAACAAAGAGAATCATTTTTTTTTTTTAAATTTTTAGGCACTGTTATCCATGACGGGTTTATCCAGCACATTAACACCCACAAGTTTTCATAGCTACAGAGTTCACTCAGGTTTTTAGCAGTTCATATCCAAGCTGTGAAGAAAAAGAGCCATCAAATTAATGAAATTAGAATGGTCAATGATATATTTACGTATTAACATGTTGGACACAGTGTATGTAGGATGTAGTCATAAATAGAATATTTTTGAGGAGTGTTACACTAGGAATAATTTCTTCTTTGCAACTTATTTTACAATGTAAGTAAGAATATTTAAGGAACAAAGCCTTTTATAGCATCGAGAATTTCTTGGAGGGTGATTTTTCAGATCTCGTCTAAGTGTAAGAGGAGCATAAGACTGATATTTGGGTTGTTTAAATTCTTCAAAATTTTCTGAAATATGTTCTAATATGTTAGTCTTGCTTCGTTAAGCATTTCCGTTTGTACTTTATACTTAAATGTTTATTTGTAATTTTAATATTTTAATGAGCTATTTAAGAAATTTGAACATTATCTCATTATTTAGTTGTAGCATAAAGTCTTGACGTGTGAAAGTACTTTTGTATGCACTATCATTAATAAATATTTGTATTTGTAACCAGTGATATGTAAAAAAAAGTGCCTATTGATAATAAACCATAGAAAATGTAACAAATTTAATTTATTTTTCTGTAACTACGACAGTTTTTCTTGTGACAATTATTTATAATGTAAAGCCATATGACCACCTTAGTATAGCCATTTTTAGAAATAATGGAATAATTTCTTTTTTTATGCATAGCTGCTTTCATTGACATTATACTCTAAGGAATGGAGTAATTCTGTATTAAAATATGGGAAATTGGTCTAGAGGTGCTAATTTTAAGCTATATAAATTTTATTTTGCACATTAAGCTCTTGATGATCCCAGATATTTTTGTATTATTTTAAACTACACATATTCTTGAAAAATAAGCGCAAACACCATCACCTTTCCTATAATACTTTGTATAATATATCCTAGGGCAGGTTGTGTAGACTATTTAAGGGATTTAAAAAATATAAAAATCGTTCAAGAGTAAAGTATCCCTATTGCGAAAACACAGAAAAACGTTATTAAGAAAAGTTGTTTAGAATTAAAAAATATGTCCAAATACGAAGTCATAACCTTCTATTCAAAAAAAAAATATTTTCTTGAGTAGAAATATAAATATATGTAAATTTCACAAATTTTCTTCAACTTGATGAAAGTTATGCAGAAATGATTTAAGTGTGGTTAATTTGAAAATGTTACACAAGTCTTGGACAATAAAGGTTTTTTTGAGTTTGAGTTTATTCTAGCTAAATATAAAAAAATCATAAGGGGATAATTTAAAATTAAAAAAAAATATATAGAAGGCATTGGAAATATCTTTTAATTTTAAACACCTTTTCTTAATAACGTTTTTCGAAATAAGGATACTTTACTCCTGAACGATTTTTATTTTTTTGGCCTGTCCTGTATGCTGTTTGACTTGAAGCCATTCTAAGAGTCACACTGGACTCTTCACACAGGCCTAAGTATTCTACTAACGAATCGTGGGCGTCTGAAGAGAAGGAAAATGTAACCTATCGACACAGGATTTAAGGATTGGAGGGAAAGGGAAACATCTGCGGGCAACTTGTTCTATAATCTGGAGACCCTAAGTGTGAATGAGTGAGAGAAGTGGGATGTCATAGGTTTTTGTAGCTAGACTGTAAAGGGCTGCATAGGTAACACAGGGTTGTTTTATTAGGAATAGTCAACGGGGAAATGACAGAGTCTAGTTCTTTCATGTCGAAGCTTTCTAAATGTGGAAGCAGTACTCTAGGTTAGGTCTTATTTGGGAAACATAAAAACAGGTGTACGTTTAGCCGCTAGCTTCTGCTTCATATTTATACTAATCTTATAAAGTAGAATAAAAACATTATTTTATCGCAAAATATTTTTATATTGTTGAACAGCTGTACAATGCATTTACAAAAATAAATGATTTGATGGAATTTCAGTATTTGGTTTTTTATAAAAACAGCATGTCTAAGAATATGCAAGAACCATACATTAGAGAAAATGAGAGAATATGAGAACAAGAAATAAAAGGGATTATAAAAAAACAAAGTTAGTAAGGTGAGTTAATCTTGTTAAAAAAAAGTTTGGGGGCTTTAAAGAATACATGGCATGGCACTTTCATCTGGCACTTTTGTACATTTGTCAGTCTTCAGTTTCAGGAACTACGAATCTGTGGGTGTTAGCTCCTCTGGTCCTAGGCACTCTTCAAATCTGTAAATAATTACAAAACAAAACATATATATATATATATATATATATATATATATATATATATATATATATATATATATATATATATATATATATATATGTATATATATATATATATATATATATATATATATATATATATATATATATATATATATATATATATATATATATATATATATATATATATTTTTATTTTTTTATTAAGGATCCAAGAAACAAATCAAACCATAAACTATATATATATATATATATATATATATATATATATATATATATATATATATATATATATATATATATATATAAAGAGGAGAATTATTGTGGGCATGTCCGCTGAATGAACAGAATGAAAAGTTAGAATGGTAACAGGTACGACACGTGTTTCTGCTCATTGGCTTCATCAGGCCCACGTATGTGACCGTGCCTCCCAACATAAGTCGAGACGCACAACGTCACATACGCAGTTACGGGTGTAACCTTAAGAAAAGAGAAAATTTTTTTTTAACGAGGACCACAAACAGGAGCCAGTACACCCATTTGTGGCTTCAGCCAAAAGACCCCTTTTTTGGGGGCAACAATTAGCGTCGCCGACGGAGGCAACTATAGCCAACTGCCGTGGTATCCTATAAGCCCAAGAGAAGAAAAAAAATTGCTAGAAACTAGCGCGGATCGATACATAAAAAAAAAGAGGAGAATTATTGTGGGCATGTCCGCTGAATGAACAGAATGAAAAGTTAGAATGGTAACCCGTACGACACGTGTTTCTGTGACGTTGTGCGTCTCGACTTATGTTGAGAGGCACGGTCACATACGTGGGCCTGATGAAGCCAATGAGCAGAAACACGTGTCGTACGGGTTACCATTCTAACTTTTCATTCTGTTCATTCAGCGGACATGCCCACAATAATTCTCCTCTTTTTTTTTATGCATCGATCCGCGCTAGTTTCTAGCAATTATATATATATATATATATATATATATATATATATATATATATATATATATATATATATATATATATATATATATATATGGGTGAATCTTCAGAAAAGGTAACATTTGATGTAATGGACATTTATCTAAAAAGATGTACCCTATTTCCGTTTGCAAATTTAATATGGCCTAAAGTGCCAAATAGGCAATATATTTCAATAAAAAAAATAAACTATTATTATTTTTTTAAAGTAAATTTTATGCCCACACTATGTGATTCGTCACGTGTTGTGGTCTGTAATTGTCTGAGATATGATTTTAAAAGCATAACTAAGATTAATAAATAAAAACATTTAATTAATTTTTTTGTACTTAAGGAAAGTAAAACTCAAAAATGCCTCGTTGTGAAAATATGACGATATTTCAAAAAACATTATACAGTTTAAAAAATAATTTACTCTCTGTAAGCAATGCACCAGTCACCGTGTGGACACTTGAAACCACAGGTTTTTAAACAAGAAGTGGCAACATGAGATATTTATAGAAGCTTTATAATACAGATTAGGGGGAAGTACAGAACTGTGAGTTAAAAGCAAAATATTTTTCTCTCCCTTATTAGTCATTTGTGAGATTTCATGCAAGATAGACGTCAGTGTTGAGATGACGTAGTCATTGGTGTGGACGTCTCTAAAAGGTAAGTAATTATTTTTTTCTTAAAATAAATAAATGATTAGAGATAGAGTATGGGTCACTTATTGATACTAAAATTTATTGGTCGCAGCTTTTTTTAGATTTTTACAATAAATTAAAAACCTTTAAAACATCACTGGTGTGGACATCACAAGTGTGGTCAAGTTTTGTCCACACCAGTGACCTTCACGTCCACATGAGTGACTATCATAATAATAAGGTTAGGGAAATCCGTAAATATAAATGATATAAAATTAATCTTTTTAGATTTAAAAATGACAAAAACTAAGAAGTTGGCAGAAGAACAGAAACGAGAAAGAAGGAGAGCTCAAAAAAGAATTTCTATGCAACAAGCAAGAGAAAAAATGTACAGTAGGGTGGATCGAAAAAATCTTTTTTTGGATTTTCAGTTGACCTTACCTCTCGAAAGTTGTCAGTAGATATCATGATTGTTTTAGCCAAATCTCAGAATTTTCGAACATCATCTTCAGGTTCCCCGCGAGTGTCAAAGTTTAGGGAAAATGTCAATTTTTTACCTTTACCAAAAAAATAACGGAATGTTTTTCTTTAATTATTTTACTTGGGCTGATATGCCCAATCAATGTTGTATTATTAAAAAAAAACTCGGAATTTTTGATAAGCATCTAGAGGTTCCCCTGCTGTATACAAATTAAGAAAAAAATTAAAATAAAAAACTTTTTAAAAAAATATATTTTGTGTAATTTTTGTTAAGCAAATGATTTTTGTTTTGCTTGACAGACGAAACAAAATCATTTTGTGGTAGTAAAATATGGAAGCTTGTTGCTAGAGTCTATTTTGGCCCTAATGAATCCGTCTCTAGCTTCTTGGCCTGAAACAGCTAGAGAAGCCTCTGTTACAAGCTTAATACTCCTCTCCACAGCTTGGGTGTGGCAAGGAAATGTAGGAAGAGGCATATTTTAAGATTTATGCCACACCCAAGCTGTGGAGAGGAGTATTAAGCTTGTAACAGAGGCTTCTCTAGCTGTTTCAGGCCAAGAAGCTAAAGACCGATTCATTAGGGCCAAAATAGACTCTAGGAACAAGCTTCCATATTTTAATACAAAAAAATGATTTTGTTTCGTCTGTCAAGCAAAACAAGAATCATTTGCTTAACAAAAATTACACAAAATATATTTTTTGTACAACTGTCAAAAAAAGTTGACATTTTTTCATCGCTATCGATACGTAAACCTTTTGTTTTTTTAACAGTGAAAAAAAGACTTTTTTTCACGGTGAAAAAAAGACTTTTTTTAACTGGAAAAATGATTTACAAAAAAAACGATAAAACATTACTTTTTAAAAAATGTATTGAATTTTTTTGTACAAATTTACTAATTAATTACCAACTACCAAAAAATCTCATTTGTTACAATAATAATTGATGGTGAAGTTCGAACAATTGCTTCCAATATTAATTCCCGAAGCTAGTCCACCTTGCTGCTGATCAGAAACGCTAGATATTCCTTGAAAAGTTCTCTTCTTTATATCAATATTTTCTTTAACATTCAACATACTCTTCAACATTGAGTAGACACTCCATAAAGTAGAAGGTTTTACAGTTTTTGATTTCTCCTCAAAATAGCATATAAGTACCTTTTCAGACACTTTTTGTATATTTTTCTTGCCGCACCATTCACGGAATTGGTTATAATTTTTCTCGTATATAAATTTTGATTTCGCCGGTAACATGTTAGCTATAGCCGAATTTGCTATATCGGCTATATCTGAAGGAATCTCGCTATCACTATCGTAATCTACATCCATTTTAAGTACTTATACTATTTATTTAAAAAATTGCAATAAATATGAACAGCTATCAACGTATGACAACAAAACAAGCAACGTGCCAACAAACCATTTCTATAGTAACGACAGGGCTGTTAACTTGATTATGTGAAATTATATGGTAAAATTTTTATTATAATATACAATTTTACCGATTAATTCAAACTTTCAGTTGTACAATAGTTATTTGTGTAACTAGTGCAAAAAGTATATATTTGTTGCACGATGCATGAAGTTTGCAGCTCGAGACGAAGTCGAGAGCTGCAATCATGCTGAGTGCAACAAATATACTTTTTGCACATGTTACACACAATATTTTTTCTACGATCGGTTTATTTTTTATTACAGTATTTTACAATTTAAGAAATATTTTACAATGCAAGGAATATTAAAATAGTTCTAACAAAAACATAAACAGTTTAAACTAACGTGATTTTTACAAAACTAGTTGTTTACTTTTTTCGAGTTAAAATGTTTGTCTTGGAATCGGGAATTTTTACTGTTATTATAGAGCCCATGTCATTAATATCATTTAATGTTAGTTTTTGCAACTCGTCCCTGCGGCATGCTCCTGCAATGCCAAATACTGCAACTATCTATAAGAAAACATAAGTAAGTATAAAGTTAAAAATTAACATTTATTTTGTATGTGTTATCATCATTAGATATTTATTATCCGGAGCTTCAACCAAAAATTTGTCAAATTCCTCTCTGGTAAAAATTTTTGATTTTTTGGGACGAAATCCTACTGACTTTTTCTTTAAAAATGGGATTAATTTGGTAAAATTTCGAATATCCACATTTTTATTGATGATAAGTGTAGCCTTTAACATTGAATATTCTGACCATAAGGTCGATGGCTTTAGTATCTCAGATTTTTCTTTTAAATACGCTAGAAGCACGTTTTCAGTAACGTTTTTAACAAACTTTGTGTCGCACCAGTCTGTAAACCGTCTATAACAAATTTTATAGACTTTTTTAGATTTTTCTGGTAATAAATCTGCTGCAGCTTCATTTGCTGTCTCAATTATATCTGCAGGAGTACAAATAGTTTCGGTAATTATTGATATTACTGGAAACAGCGAATTTTTTCATGAAATTTTGCACAGACCCTAATTTTGGGTCGTAGAACACGAATCCGAAGTCAGCTTTTGGCGGTCTCGTATGGTTTTTCCAAAAAAAATTTTTTTTTGCAAAACTTTTAGGTTAAATTTTAGGTTACCTTTTTTTTATAGATTCCTTTAAGTTTCGACACTTTCACTTCAACATATCTGTAAACTTATAATTTTTATTAGTTTTCGTCACACAAAACACCACATTTAGGCAAAAATAGCTAAGAAAATTGCTTTTTTCTATAGAAAATTCCATTTTATCGCTACTAGATGTCAGTAGATGTCATTATTTTGCCAGCTGTCAATTTTCCGGCGTTGCCACGTTGCATTTTATTTTCCCTAAAAGGGCAAAAAGATGATCCCAACCAACACCCTGGGGCACCGATCCCTCTTCGCCTGCGAGGAAAGAGACTGGTCAGGGCCCCTAACCAGGTGCTAACCCTGTTCCGACCTTAGGGGGCCCTCCGATCCACCGTTCGTATCAAAAACTTTTCTAAGTCGGTGAATTAGGTGACAGATCTAATATTTTCGATATAACGGTGGTATAACGGTGGATCGGAGGGCACCCTAAGGTCGGAGCAGGGTTAGCACCTGGTTAGGGGCCCTGACCAGTCTCTTTCCTCGCAGGCGAAGAGGGATCGGTGCCCCAGGGTGTTGGTTGGGGTCATCTTTTTGCCCTTTTAGGGAAAATAAAATGCAACGTGGCAACGCCGGAAAATTGACAGCTGGCAAAATAATGACATCTAGTAGCGATAAAATGGAATTTTCTATAGAAAAAAGCAATTTTCTTAGCTATTTTTGCCTAAATGTGGTGTTTTGTGTGACGAAAACTAATAAAAATTATAAGTTTACAGATATGTTGAAGTGAAAGTGTCGAAACTTAAAGGAATCTATAACAAAAAGGTAACCTAAAAGTTAACCTAAAAGTTTTCCAAAAACAATTTTTTTTTGGAAAAACCATACGAGACCGCCAAAAGCTGACTTCGGATTCGTGTTCTACGACCCAAAATTAGGGTATGTGCAAAATTTCATGAAAAAATTCGCTGTTTCCAGTAATATCAATAATTACCATAGTTTCTTCCTCACCATCACTGTCCGAACTCGACATTTTTACGATTTAAATTCACACTAGCTCGTATTTTATTTATGCATTAAATTTAAGTTTTAAACTGACAACTTGAAATTAATTACGGAAATTGTCACTGTCAAACACCATCCATAGGTTACTATGAATAATATGGTTTTGTTAGTGGCACAATTTGGATTACTTAAAATTGGAGTAAAGCTTTTTTATCTTTTTAATATTAAACACTGGTGTTTTGAGGAATATTAAATAGTACCTATGTGTCTATAGTTGCCACGTTGATACGTATACTCAAATATACAAGAAAAAATTTTTATCTTTAATATACTCGTATTCATTAGGGTATCAAAGTGTTTTTTGCACTAGTGCAAAAAATAAGTTACTTTTTGCACTAGTGCAAAAAATTAAGCTTTTGGCACAGTAAATAGTGCAAAAAGTACTAACTTTTTGCACGATCGTAGAAAAAAAATGTTGTTTGTATTTCGTTTGTGAAATTCGTGTTTTAATGGCACATTCGAGAGAATTTTTCGCCTCGACCTGCGGTCTCGGCAAAAAATTGACACTCTCATATGCCATTAAAAAAACACTCACTTCACGCACTTAATACAAAAATAACTATTTTTAAAAAGTTTTTTATTTTAATTTTTTTCTTAATCTGTATACAGGAGTGGAACCTCTAGATGTTTATCAAAAATTCCGAGCTTTTTTTTAATAATACAACATTGATTGGGCATATCAGCCCAAGTAAAATAATTAAAGAAAAACATTCCGTTATTTTTTTGGTAAAGGTAAAAAATTGACATTTTCCCTAAACTTTGACACTCGCGGGGAACCTGAAGATGATGTTCGAAAATTCTGAGATTTGGCTAAAGCAATCATGATATCTACTGACAACTTTCGCCAGGTAAGGTCAACTGAAAATCCAAAAAAAGATTTTTTCGATCCACCCTAAATGTACAGTAATCCAGAAAAATATGCTGAGCTTAATAGAAAACGAAGAGATCAGTATAAGCAAAGGAAAGAGAGAGGAGAAGTGAAGGGCATTAATGATTTAACTTTCTGTTCTCAAAGTAATGTAAGGAAAAATTGGAGGCTAAGATCAAAAAGATACAGAGAAAAAAAAGTTGCAAAAAGCAGCTAAAAATTTTATTGAAGCAACCACGCCACCAGACAGTCCTTCGGTAGATGTACCACGCATGGAAGAAAAGAGTGAACCACGCTGGAAAGAAAATCTTATAAACGGGCCTGCTTCGTCTACAGAACCAAGTACTTCTAAAGGCTATACTGTTACACCTTGAAACTCTTTTTCTTCGTTTAAAAAATCAGGTTTTGCTAGCGGTTCTAGCACTAGTCATTCTAGTAGCCGAATTGCGATGGGTAAGCGATTAGCCAGAAAAAATCGTAGCAGGCTTTCAACATGAAAAATTAGACTTAGAAAAAAGAGTAAAACAACAGGGGCAAGTGATTAACCAGCTAAGGGTTCGTATTAACCGGCTTAAAACAATGGCTTAAAAATCTAAAGACTTAGGCAGAAACGTTGTTAAGGTTTTTGTAAATATATTTTCGATTTTATGTTTTTATCTTACTTAAGTGTATATTTAGTGGTCAAAATAGTTTGTTTTTTACTTTTATTAAACACTTTAAACAAGTTTTCAGCAAGTTTTTAATTTATACTGAGGTATATACACAGAAAATCACATGTGTTTACCACTCATTCACTCGTGTTGACCAGTCTTACCAAAAAAACGACAATTTTGAAAATTAAAGCTAATTGATCTAAACCATGGGTCTTACAACATTTGTATTTGTATTACCATTTACTAGGCATAGGTAAAAGATTTGCTATAATATTTTTATTATTTTTTAAATGTCCACAACAAATGTTACCATTTATTAAGATCGACCCATATATATATATATATATATATATATATATATATATATATATATATATATATATATATATATATATATATATATATATATATATATATATATATATATATATATATATATATATATATATATATATATTTATACACTCCCAGAAAAAAAACCGCTGTCCTAAAATTATTTACTTTTTAACAGAATATTTTACTTTTTATTAATAGTTCCGTAAAAATAATATTTTAAAAATGGGGTG
This sequence comes from Philopedon plagiatum, assembly GCA_963971165.1. Lineage (NCBI taxonomy): Eukaryota > Metazoa > Arthropoda > Insecta > Coleoptera > Curculionidae > Philopedon > Philopedon plagiatum. The sequence continues at coordinate 143,346,800 of OZ020190.1, read as the reverse complement.
CTAACTTCACGGGGGACCAACCTTACACTTTTTTAAGTCAAAAATTTAAGTTGTAAACCCTTTTTTAAAAAGTGTGAAGTTGCCCCCCCCCCCCCCCATGAAATACTTTTTAACAAGAGTTCTGCTTTAAACTCATGAGTTCCCGTTAATGCTGCTATAGTTCTACAGTTCTGCAGAATCAGAATGATATTTTTTTGTTTACAACTTACATTTTTGAGTGTTAAAAAAGTGTGAAGTTGGCCCCCACGAAATATTTTTTAACAATAGTTCTGGTTTACAACTCATGAGTTCCCGTTAGTGTTTCCATAGTTCTACAGTTCTGCATCAAGATAATGATATTTTGTTGTTGAATATTTTACTTTCCAAAGAGCACAAAACGTAATATTTTTTTTTTGTAAGAGTTCTGACCTCGAAAACCATCAAGAACTGTGGACCTCCTTTAGAACTATTAAGCACTCTGGCCAGTGATGTGAGTCTGTCATATGACCTCGTCATTTTGTGCGGTCATGACGTCATGACCGTCACATCACATTAATAAATGACCATCAGGTCATTTAACCTCTTAAATTTCATGCTTCGACGTAAGAGCAAAAATTAAGCAAGAAAAAGCCACGAGCGTCATAGAAATAGTGATGTACTTAAATGAAATAAAACGGCAATGTTTTTTTTAAAAACCGTGTTTTTTGTGAAAAAAAAACATAAAGCTTGTTTTTTTTCTTCAAAATGGCGTTTTTTTTCACAAACTGACAAATATGCAAGGTTTTAGAGGAAAATAATTAGAAATCCATATGTGATTACATTTGTAACGATAAAGTAAATAATATGCAATAAATTTGTCAATAAGTAAACATGTTTAAAAAACAACGAACTAAAACCACCTATTTATCAACAGGAACACAAGAACAGCTAAAACGCCCAAGTTTGGTAATACTAATAATATTACTAAAAATAGAAACAATAACTAATAATGAAAAAGTTTTTTTTTCGGCTATCCTAATAAACTAGGTTGCAAAAATTATCATGTATCCTACTGAAGTCAAAAAAATCTAAATTTAAAGAAAAATCGAAAACGAATTACGTACTATCTAAAAACTTTTTGATTCGTTTATAAATAGGATATATTATTAACAATAATAAAAAAAGCTTAAAGCAGATCACCTGTTGACATTGCACACTTACTAGCGGTTTGTTCTTGTGTGTTGCACGAAACTGCACTAATCTGCACTGACTTTTTGCTTATGGGCTTCTTCCACGAATAAAAAATGTGCAGGTTAGTGCAGTTTGGTGCATCACAAAAGCACAAACCTTAGGCTTGTACAAAGAAATGAAGACATCACGCGTGCTCTGTCGCGTTTTAGAATATTCCTGGCTTAATTCTAAAATGAGACAAAAACGAAATAACTGACGAATTTGCACATGACGTAGAAGAACATGATGAAACTTAAGGACATGCTTTTCTTTTTTAAATTTTGTAAGAATATTCTTTTTTAACTACAAAGTATTCTTAAACTTTTAGTTTTATTACTAATGTAAATTAAGGGTATTTTTTATAAATGACCTATATGACCGTCACATGATGGTCATTTGTTACGGATGATAAATGACCGTCATTTCACATCACTGACTGTGGCCATACTTTTGTTTTTGCAATAATGGGGGGCTGCTTGAAGTTAGCACCCCATTTTTAAAATATTGTTTTTACTTTTATTTTAACGGAACTATTAATAGAAAGTAAAAAGAACTCTAGATCTCTTCATAGAAAACTCCATTAATTTTTAATAAATTTAGCATCTTGGCTATATTGGGAGTGAAACACCAGACATGATCAAATATGATTTTGTGAAAAAGGAGTTGCAAATGTGCTGCAAAAAATTTCTTTCTTTCCTGTGCAACTTTGTGAGTGCACGAGGCTTGAGGAAAACCCATATTAACTTGAGCACATCCTAACATTTACCAAGTAGTTACTTTTCATAATCAAATTTGGTACTTACTTATGTTTAAGTTCTGCTATGGTCATGCTGAGATTACAATAGCAAATTCTGGGAGGAACCCTTTTAATCTTGTATGCCTGGCATAATTACCTAAAATATACAAAACAATTTGAAAATATTACAAAACGTTTCTACATGTAAAACTAGGAGCCTTAAAAATTCGAAATAGCCACGAGAAAAACCTACATGAATTTAGTTTATTAAAGAAAAATATAATTATTTAATAATAAATATCACGTACTACCCAAATTTTACAATATCCTATTAGTTATTATTGTTAGCTTGATAAGCTAACTCCAATATCAATAACCCCTATGTAGGGACATTTTTTGGTAATTATTGATATTACTGTAAACAGCGAATTTTTTCATGAAATTTTGCACAGACCCTAATTTTGGGTCGTAGAACACGAATCCGAAGTCAGTTTTTGGCGGTCTCGAATGGTTTTTCCGCAAAAAATTTTTTTAACTTTTAGGTTACCTTTTTTTATAGATTCCTTTAAGTTTCGACACTTTCACTTAAACATATCTGTAAACTTATAATTTTTATTTTATTTCGTCACACAAAACACCACATTTAGCCAAAAATAGCTAAGAAAATTGCTTTTTCCTATATAAAATTCCATTGTATTTGGTAGTAGACGCCATTACGTTCCCAGCTGTCAAATGTCCGGCGTTGCCAGGTTTACTTATTTTTCAAGACAAAGTTGTAAATTAGGAATAATAAAAAGTTGGCGGGAAAATGCGAAAATGAACCAAATTTAACCAAAAGGGCAAAAAGATGACCCCAACCAACACCCTGGGTCACCGATCCCTCTTCGCCTGCGAGGAAAGAGACTGGTCAGGGCCCCTAACCAGGTGCTAACCCTGTTCCGACCTTAGGGTGCCCTCCGATCCACCGTTCGTATCAAAAACTTTTCTAAGTCGGTGAATTAGGTGACAGATCTAATATTTTCGATATAACGGTGGTATAACGGTGGATCGGAGGGCACCCTAAGGTCGGAGCAGGGTTAGCACCTGGTTAGGGGCCCTGACCAGTCTCTTTCCTCGCAGGCGAAGAGGGATCGGTGCCCCAGGGTGTTGGTTGGGGTCATCTTTTTGCCCTTTTAGGGAAAATAAAATGCTATCTGTCTTATTTTACTCTCATATTGCCATCTCTTTTTTTGGATTTATTTATGGCCGGAAATTGTTAAAATTTGCGAGAAAAATGTTTTGTAAACGTGGCAACGCCGGAAAATTGACAGCTGGCAAAATAATGACGTCTAGAGCGATAAAATGGAATTTTCTATAGAAAACAGCAATTTTCTTAGCTATTTTTGCCTAAATGTGGTGTTTTGTGTGACGAAAACTAATAAAAATTATAAGTTTACAGATATGTTGAAGTGAAAGTGTCGAAACTTAAAGGAATCTATAACAAAAAGGTAACCTAAAAGTTAACCTAAAAGTTTTCCAAAAACAATTTTTTTTTGGAAAAACCATACGAGACCGCCAAAAGCTGACTTCGGATTCGTATTCTACGACCCAAAATTAGGGTCTGTGCAAAATTTCATGAAAAAATTCGCTGTTTACAGTAATATCAATAATTACCCATTTTTACATTATTAAAGCAGTTTAAGCAGTTTATAAAGTAGGTATCTAGGTACTATCGGCTAAGTACCTGCATAACAGAAACTTTAAAAAATGCAGAAATCGGATTCTCTATAATTATAATAACAACAATACTTTCATCCATGTCATCCAAAAATGAACAATAGCAATATCATTCTACTGTAAGTTTGCCTAACATTATTTTATACCAACCTATTAAATTATAATAAGTAATGTGTGTATAAAACACAGAACATTTAATACTTTGAACTCAACGTTGCCTTTCAAAACGAGAAAAAGTTATTTAAAAGTTTTTAAATGGCTAAAAATAAAAGTGTAGATGTACCTACCTGCATCAAATGAAATGTTTGTGTCTTCAGCTTCTCATAGGGTTTCATCTAATTAGACCACGCAATTTTTACAGCCTCTTTTCTTAAGCAGCGATGTGAACTTACACTTTCTTAAGTTTTATTTAACTTTTATTATATCCAACAGACGATCTTTTTACGCTTATAAAAACATTACCACAGCTTAATAACACAACATAACCTTGGATGAATAAAGACAGTCCTTGAGGTAATCAGGTTATAAAACTTCACTTTAAAAATGTTGTAATAGTCCAGATTCATACCAAAATATTTCCAAATACAATTATTTAGCTACAATTGTCTAAACTAATAATTACCTATTATTTAATTCTAAAATGTCTAAAAAGTTCTTAAATAAATAAAGACAAAACGTCAACTTACAGTTACAGAAGTGGCCGGTAGGGGAGCGGGGAGCAGAAGGCATCGACATGGCGGTGTTGCCGTATCCCCTTTTAAGTCGTTACTTTAATTTGAGTCGCCAACACGTTCAATGTAGATTGCCACTTAAGTTTCGTGACGTAACTTTTTTGCTGGGCAAATGGCTCCTTTTGAAATTGTAATAAATTATACCGAAAAGTAAAAATTTTTTTTAGCTAAATTAACGCAGTAATTTTCCTCAAAATAGCAGTTTTGGGGTTGTAATGACTTTCTTAAACGATTTAAGCAATAAAAAAAAATGTGCATATTCCTTATTGTCTCTAAAGAAAAAAGGTCCCACTATTCTGAGGTTGAAAATTCCGCACCACACATTAACCTTAAAACTATATTGGTCTTTACTCTGAATTACAAAGTCTGGGTTTTCGGCGGCCCACCATCTACAGTTTTGTGAACTGACGGTTCCGTTAGAGGTAAATGTAGCTTCATCCGAGAAAAGAACGTTCTTTGGGAAATTAAAATCTTCCTCAATCATACCCTGGAACCAGGCACAAAAATCGAAGCGGGCGTCATAATCCCTATCTTTTAATACTTGTACAAATTTAGGTTTGTACGGATGAAATTTGTTTCTTTTTAATATCCTCCGCACAGATCTTTCGTGAATGTTAGTGATCTCCGATATTTGACTAACTGCTAATTGGGGTGTTTCTGTGATCGACAAACACACATCCAGAGAACCTTCGTCACCTGTTACCGGTTTTTCATGGGAAACTTTATACTGATTTTCTACCGATCCCGTTTCTTTAAATTTATTGACTAGACGAGATACTGTGGAATAATGGAGGGATTTATCGGGGTGCCTCTCATTAAAAATTGCTGCTGTTTCTCTATGGCTTTTGTAATTATCTCCAGAAATTAAAATAATTTCTATCTTTTCCTGAAGAAGTAGTGTGGGTGCCATTTTAAGGAATAAAATATTAATAAACTTATGTAAAATATCAAACTTAGTAAGATGCGAGACATAAACCAATGACATAGGTTGAAATCAAACAAATTATAATTTGTTTGATATTTTTCTGTTGTTTTTAACCTACTAGATTATTTGGTTGTTTTAATTTCAGAGCCTGCTTTGGTAGTTTTAAGTACAACTAAATAGACCTGGTTGTTAAATTTATGTGCGAAAAATCTTAATAAAATCTTGATACAGTCATTTCATTAGATTCAAACCATTGCAACAGCGAGCGTCCGGCGAACACCTATTTTTTCGATTTTGTCCTGTCAATTGTAGAATTGTAGATCTGACTCCGTTAGATTTTTTTATGTGGGGATACCTAAAGAACCCTGTGTACAAACATCGACCCTTTAGGAATATACAAAATTTAGAGAATGTCATTATAAATTGTGTATTGCAAATAAATCGTAAAATGCTCCGAAATGTTAATCGAGAGTTGCGCTCGAGAACAACAGTATGTATGGAGAGAAATGGTGGTCATACTGAGTTTTAAATTTTGTGCACCCAAGGAAAAACAATGATTTTTTGTGTTGTTAGTACAGAATTTGACTACTTTTAAGTTTTTCTTACATTGGTTTTCGTTTATAAAATTTCGATTAAATAAACAGGTAATTTTTTGTTTATTATCTATTTTAATCCCCTTAACTTTACAAAAAGTCGAACTTCAGATATATTTAAGACGATTAAGGTTTTCTCAATGTAATCTCATTGAAATGTCTCTAAAATTTTGACACTGCTGCTAGATACAAATCATTGCAACAGCTAGCGTCCGGCGAAACCCTGTTTTTTTTAATTTTGTCCTGTCAATTGTAGAAAAAACTACTACATTCGTTTATTTTCATCCAGATACATGGGCTTTACATTAGCCAAGCTATCTAAACGAAAAAAACCGGAAATTTGTAAATCGATAAAAAAATATTTAAAAAAAATTGAGTTTTCCAATTTTTTTAAATAAAATCTTAAAATTTTGCACAAGGACCTAGAATTTAATTCTAAGCAATTTTTTCAAATAACTTTTTTTGATATCTCGTCAACTAACCTCACTTTTTGTAAATTAACAATTTTTTTTTTAATTTGACGCTATACCAGTGGTCACGTGACGTATGTCAAAATCGATTTTTAGGTTATCAGCAGAACCGATCCCCTGGGAAAGTTTTTCCGATACTCTCCTAATAAAAATTTTTCCCATATGTTGCGAACTTTTTGCCGGTCACTGTATATATATATATATATATATATATATATATATATATATATATATATATATATATATACAGTGACCGGCAAAAAGTTGGACACATATGGGAAAATTTTTTATTATTGTAATATTGAAAAAACTTTTTATGCCGATTGTCTCTGCATGATGGGTAACCTAAAAATTCATTTTGACATTTGTTACGTGATTACTCGTTTGCCGGCAAAATTGAAAAAAATATATATTGTCATGGAAAACTGGTATTAGGTGACAAGATATTGAAAAAAGTTATTAGAAAAAAGTGTTTAGATTTTAATTTTATACTCCTTGGCAAAGTCTGGAGCCAAAATTAAAAAAAAATATTTTACATTTTTTGAAAAAAAAATGTACAATATTAGTTTCATATTCCCATGAATTTAATAAAAATGTGTTAAATGATAGAAAACCAAGGTAATAACCTATTATCTCAACATTTTTGTTATTACTTAAAAGTTTTATTTGATAAAATTTAAAATTTAGCTTTTTTCCATGTACTTGGGTGTGGCCAGACCCTGTATCTGGCAACCATTTTGGTAGACACGTTAAAATTTCTTCAAAATTAGAGCAAACGGTCTTTCGTAAGTATATTGTTCCAGAAGTAACTATAAATGGTAAATATGGTTGCCAGATACAGGGCCTGGCCACACCCAAGTACATGGAAAAAAGCTAAATTTTAAATTTTATCAAATAAAACTTTTAAGTAATAACAAAAATGTTGAGATAATAGGTTATTACCTTGGTTTTCGATCATTTAACACATTTTTATTAAATTCATGGGAATATGAAACTAATATTGTACATTTTTTTTCAAAAAATGTAAAATATTTTTTTTTTAATTTTGGCTCCAGACTTTGCCGAGGAGTATAAAATTAAAATCTAAACACTTTTTTCTAATAACTTTTTTCAATATCTTGTCACCTAATACCAGTTTTCCATGACAATATATATTCTTTTCAATTTTGCCGCCAAACGAGTAATCACGTAACAAATGCCAAAATGAATTTTTAGGTTACCCATCATGCAGAGACAATCGGCATAAAAAGTTTTTTCAATATTCCAATAATAAAAATTTTTCCCATATGTGTCCAACTTTTTGCCGGTCACTGTATATACAGGGTGTTCCTAAATGTCGTGCTGATAATAAAGAGGGTGATTCTACAAGCGATTTTAAGAGAAAAAGTTCATGTGACCATATGTCCTAAATCGTTTAAATTTTAAAATACAGGGTGTTAAAGTTTAATTTTTTTATTCGTTTTTGGCGTATACCTTGTACATTTTTTACGATATTTAATTTAAATTTGGTATACAGTCTACCATAATTAAGCTTTATGAAATGGTAATATTACATTTTAAGAAATTATACAGAGTACTCCTTTTTTTGGGACACGGTTCCTTTAGGCCCTCCCAACTTTTTATTGGAACGCCGCTGGTTATTTTTGCTTCTGGAATCGTATTTCGCATTTTATTTTGTTACTTTTTTATGTCTTGTAATTTTCTGATATTTTGCATTGTTTAGGAGATATTATACCACATCTTCTTCTCATTAACCCTCGCACCCTGTCAAAAAAAATCAAGATTGCTATGAAAACATTTTTATTAAGTTTTTTCTGTTGTCATCTTTGACAGTACAATTCTTTCGTATTTACAACAGAAGTCATTTTATGCTAAGTAAGTCAATAATTATTAGTTAACGTGTAAGCTACAGTTTTGAATTGAAATTTATCTACCTAATAAATATGCCGAATTTTACGAATTCTGAAATGGCTGATATGCACTTTATTTATGGCCTTGCCAATGGAAACGCTTTTGAAGCCAGACGTATTTATGGTGAAAGATATCCGAATCGTATGATACCTGACAGTAGAACATTCTCGAATATTCATCGACGCCTTCATGAAACTGGGCATTTTCAAAAAGATACAGCTAACGCAGGAAGACCTCGTACTGTTAGAACACCAGCTATCGAGGAAGCTGTATTAAATGAAATAGATAATCATCCAGAAACCAGCACTAGAAAGATTGCCATAAATTTAAATATTTGTCATCAAATTGTTTGGAGAATCTTGTCGGACCAGCAACTTTACCCATACCATCTTCAAAGAGTGCAAGCACTGCTTCCCCGTGATTTTCCTTTACGGATTAATTTCTGTCAATGGTACCTACAGAGGCTCGCAGTAAATCCCCATTTTGAAAGTCAAATCCTTTTTACAGATGAAGCTAACTTTTCAAGAAATCAAATAACTAATTTTCATAACAATCATTTATGGGCTCAGGAAAATCCACACGCCATAGTAGAAGCGCATTATCAAGAGCAGTTTTCATTAAACGTATGGGCTGGTATTATTGGAGATTATTTGATAGGTCCCTTCTTTTTACCTGCTCGCCTTAATGGTCAGTCATATCGCCAGTTCTTGCAAGAAGAATTGCCACTTCTACTTGAGGAAGTACCACTTTTATTAAGAAACCAACATTGGTATATGCACGATGGCGCTCCAGCACATTTCAGTGTTCTGGCACGTGAATATTTAAATGAAATGTATCCTGAAAGGTGGATAGGTCGTGGAGGACCACAACCATGGCCTCCTAGGTCACCCGATTTAAACAGTTTAGATTATTTCCTATGGGGACATATTAAGTCCTTAGTGTATGTAACACCAGTGGATACTGTGGACGATTTAAGAAATCGCATAATCGCTGGATTTGAAACGGTTAGAAACACTCCCGGTATTTTTGAAAGAGTGCGGGGATCAATGAGAAGAAGATCTGAGGCGTGCCTAATGGCAGGAGGGAGCCATTTTCAACAATTATTGTAATTAGTTAACTAACTTGTATTATTAATAATATATTTTTAGAATAATTAATATTTCAGAAAGCTTAGTTAGGTATGTTTAATTTAAATATTTGGTACACAGTCTACCATAACTAAGCTTTATGATAGTACTGTCCAAGATTACAATAGAAAACACTTAATAAAAATGTATCCATAGCAATCTTGATTTTTTTTTGAGTGCGAGGATTAATGAGGAGAAGATGTGAGGTATAATATCTTCTAAACAATGCAAAATATCAGAAAATTACAAGACATAAAAAAGTTACAAAATAAAATGCGAAATACGATTCCAGAAGCAAAAATAACCAGCGGCGTTCCAATAAAAAGTTGGGAGGGCCTAAAGGAACCGTGTCCCAAAAAAAGGAGTACTCTGTATAATTTCTTAAAATGTAATATTACCATTTCATAAAGCTTAATTATGGTAGACTGTATACCAAATTTAAATTAAATATCGTAAAAAATGTACAAGGTATACGCCAAAAACGAATAAAAAAGTTAAACTTTAACACCCTGTATTTTAAAATTTAAACGATTTAGGACATATGGTCACATGAACTTTTTCTCTTAAAATCGCTTGTAGAATCAACCTCTTTATTATCAGCACGACATTTAGGAACACCCTATATATATATATATATATATATATATATATATATATATATATATATATATATATATATATATATATATATATATATACCTATATATATATATATATATATATATATATATATATATATACATACTTGGGTATACACTAGAGTGTCCGTTATTTACCAAGTTGATTTTTTTTCTTGCGACGCCCCCTAAATTTTTAGTTTATCGTCTAAAAAAAATGTCAGACCAAAATAAGCCCTTAATATTCAGAATAAACCTTGCCCTAAAGACGATACATTTCCCATTTAAATTACATGGGATTTTGCCACTTTTTACAATTAATTTTTTTTCCTCGGACAAGATGACTTATAGCAAAGAGATATACATACTCTTATAGGAAATTGGACGCTCTACAAAAAAGATCTCTTATAATTTTTCGATTAATTCACTCCTTCAAAAGTTATTCAAGGTACTAAATGCGACCTAGCGCGCTTGCGTGAATAGAAAATCCGTGTGTTGGCGGGAATGATTGTAGTGTAATTTTGAGTCACTTACTGTATTGAAGGGAAATTTCATGAAAGTATACAAAAATTTATGAAATTGAATAAAAACTAGTTGACTGCGTGTTGTAAATGAATAGTCTCAAAAATGATTCAAACTAGAACCAGCTACCTGTTATGCAGTATATTATTTTCCATGTCTAAAATTTTTTTACCCTTATACACCAGAATTATCTATTTTTAGAAATCAACTAATAACTTTTATCGAAATAATAATCACTTTGCCGTAAAAGTAAAAAAATCTGAAAATTTACATAGAGTTCAAATTTCACCTTGAATAACTTTTGAAGGAGTGAATTAATCGAAAAATTATAAGAGACCTTTTTTGTAGAGCGTTCAATTTCCTATAAGAATATGTATGTCTCATTGCTATAAGTTATCTTGTCCGAGAAAAAAAAATTGTAAAAAGTGGCAAAATCCCATGTAATTTAAATGGCAAATGTATCGTCTTTAGGGCAAGGTTTATTATGAATATTAAGGGCTTATTTTGGTCTGACATTTTTTTTTAGACGATAAACTAAAAATTTAGGGGGCGTCGCAAGAAAAAAAAATCAACTTGGTAAATAACGGACACCCTAGTACACATCAAGCTAAAACTGATTCAAAGTGAGAAGAGAGAATTGATTTAAAAGAAGTACCTGATATTCTAGAGTTACCCTTAAAATATATTTCAACGTAGAGTATGTACATCCGTTCGTTGGTTAAATTCCTATTGGAATCTGGCAGACGTTTCGCCAAGGTCTCACTTGGCATTATTAATGCTTACTCGTTGTTGTCAAGTCGTAAACTGTTTACGACCCACAAACGTCTCACTCGTGTAAAAAGAGTTATTTTTAAAACTTGTTGTACAATTTACTATTATAGTTTTAGAACAAATAAATATGTAAGAAAAACTGAGACTGAAAACTGCATATACATATATCATATTATATATCAGACATTTTTCTAATATCAATTTTTTATTTTCAGGTAAGTGTTTGTTACACTACGTCCTGTTCTTATTACCGGTAAGTTTTGTGATGTGTAATTACAGCAAAGGATTTTGTAGTAGATTTTTTACAACGGAAAGAATAAAAGAAAAATAAAAAATTATTGTAAAAATAACTAACGCTTTCGAGAATAACATTTCAGAAGGAGATCAAAAGTATATGAAAGTCATTAATTATTTAGAATAATACTCTTACATCTTAAAATAGAATATACTAAATTATGTTAAAAGTTTCATAATATCAAAGTGTATGATCACCATTTTTTAAATGTGTTATATCAAATACTTTAGAATATAGAATTTAAAAATAAAAAAGTAAGTCTTTATGGTTTATAGGTGCCAAACATCCTAAATTCTTTAAGATTCAATGCTTTTTTTATTCCTTTGTCCTATGAGACTCATTTCGACCGCCTTATGGTCGCCTTTGGTATTTAAATATTTGCTTTTCGGTATAATTTATTACAATTTAAAAAGCAGCTATTTATCGTGAGTTAGTAATAACGTCAGGAGATTAGCAAAAATAAGTGTCAATCAACATGTTAACGTAAAGCTTAACCCAAAGTCGAACAGGTGTGTTTTTCTTAGAAACAGTCAGAGGGGGAGCAATGGAATTTTTTGGGTTTTTAGAGGAATAGTGCAACTACCTTCGATAAAAAATTCAGTTATACAGGATGTTTCGTTTCGGAGCAATTAAACGTCAAAGTCCGCGATTTCCGTTGAAATCGGGTACAGGTCGCAAAAGTGAATTAAATCGATGTGAATTTTCGGAGGTTGTAGAAGACCCAGAGCTTCAGAACTCTATTGAAACTAGAGAGGATCGGAAGTAATTCTTTTGAATTTTTTTTGGGTCGAAAAATGCCATTTGCAGGCCCCTCTTTGGTACCTAATAACTCGACAACAAAACGTCGCCGTCGGATCGAAAAACGGACTCATGAGAGTGAGTGAAACTTTAAAATCTCTAATACTTTCTTTTTGCAATATATTTACTTAAACATAAAATCACTGGAAAATGGATATATTTGGGAAAAACTGGAAATTTCGGTTTCTGACCCAAATATTTCACGGTTTTTAATTTTTGGTGGGGTCGAAATGGTTCAAATTAAAATCTCATATACGTCGTCGAGAAGAGCTAGTCGAAATACGTGATACTCATATTTTTAGGTCCTTCATTCTTTATAGGAAGGGAGCAATCGATGATTAAATTTCGATTTTTTTTACATTTTTTGCCCTCCACATCGGTACATTTGAATCACCCTGTATTTTTTCCTATCTACTTTTTCCCAATATTTCAACACTATCTTATAAAGGGATAGTCGTACTTTGAAAAGAATACCGAATGGGTTATCCAGGAGCGTATTTAAGGGGTAAAAACCGAATTTTCTTGATTTTTTCCGACAAATCCTATTTTTAACCAACATTATTCCACACTATTTTCCTTATTTAAGGATTCTTTTTGGGTGTATTTTATCCGTTAATTATCTAAGAATACCTCCCAATAATTTAAATCAATTATTTTTTCTTTAAAGTTATAAATATGTTTATTTGCATGGGGGACATCCAAAATTTGAAAATTTTTGAATTTTCAAATTTTCGAAAATTACTCAAAATTATTAAGATTTGACGTGTCAAAATTTCGCAAAAATGCCAGGTTTTTGTTGCAAAATTGAAAGGTTCCTGGACCGATTTCGGCTCGAGGTATACATGAATAAGATTTTACGGACATTCTACTTTAAGTGCAGGGTAATTTCATTGGATGAGTTACGCATTAAATTAAATGCCATTTTTATTGATTTTTCGATAACCCTACAACACTGGAATTTGCCAGGTACTCATTATGAGTCATAAAAACACTTTTGATAACACAGCCAATGGGATCACGTTTTACAAGTTTCGAAATTCGCGCGAAAATTTACAGTAGAAAATCCTATTTTTTGTTAATAAAGACCAAAATAAATGCATAACAGCAACCGCCATAAACATTCAATTTATGTAGAGAATAAAAAAATATTTCAGATTTGTTTATTTACGTATCCATTTAATTGAAAATGTGCTTCATCTCTAAACAGCACTTTTTCGAAAAATCACCGTCCGATGCCTCGTTCTGCAGAACCCAACTGACAAGTTCACAGCTCAACCCATGATCTGCTTCAATTCTTGGATCAACCGGATTTTATAGGCATGCAAATTCAGATATTTTGTAAGGATTTGCTGCATACAGCCACAGATCCATATATGGATCTGTGATGATACTGCTTCTGGTAATATTCACTTGCTGCGACCGATGGCGAATCGACGTGCCTGGGCTCTCGGCAACACTTTTCGACACTGATGTTTTCAACAGACCGGGCACTACGCGGTTTCGCGTTTCCAGCTGAACCACTTTCATTAAATTTCATAATCAATCTTTGCACCATCGTATGTGTTGGTGCATTATTTCGACTAAAGATAGCAGGCACTCTACGAATTGTTTCCGTATAACTTCCTTCAGATTTACAGTACGTTTTCGTAATAACAACGCGTTTTTCTACCGTGTAGCGTTCCACGGCTAATAATCGCAATATATCTCCATGTCAGCTGTTAAATTTTCAGAAGCCTTGACCGAACCAAAAATGCCGCAAAATTTAAAATGTGCGTTCATTATGGGACACCCTTTACTACTCTATTTTTGTGTCCTGTATCCACCTTGATATATTAGGGCCCAGCCAATAAAGAGAAAGGACAAACAAAATAGCCATTTATCTCGCCAGTCTCTCGACTCCCGACCAAAGGCCAAATGTAGAAATACTTTAGCGCCCGGTACCTTTTGAATTTTTTAAAATTGAAACCGTCGATAAATTCTCGCTCGCCGGTGTAGATTTTACTCGTTTTGGTTCGTTTTTTGAGAAAAAGAAAAAGTGTCTTAGGTGTTCGCGTACGTAGACTCGCAATAAATTTCACCTAAAGCTCAAGTAAATTATGTTCAACTTTTGTTTTTGGCCCCCCAACAAACGGTGTCGGTCGCTTCGAGTAATGAAGGTTCGAACGAAAATAAAAGTTTGAAAATATGGCTGTTTTATGGCCTAAAACTTTTAGTCCTTTTTATTTTTTATGGCACTTTTTCTTTTGCAAACGTAATAGAAGTCGTAAAAGTCTTCAGTGTCCCAAACGTATTTATTGGTTCGGTTCGGGAAATATATTTGTAACGTACGCACAAGAAAATATTAGAACTAGAAATGTTGCTACACAAGAAAAATAAATTAAAGTTTCTCCCTGAATAAATGTCTATATGATTGTGGTGGATTTATACTGAAAAGTTCTTTTAATAGGCTATATTAATCCACATTAAGCTGAAATATCCTTATTTGTATTCTATACACAAATTAAATTTTTATAGCGGTTGCTTTTATTCATTTATTATGGTTTCTATGAAGAAATCAAAAGATTATCTATTAAAAATTTACATTCAACATTCAAAACATGCAAAACGTGATCCTCTTGGTTATGACGTCACATGTTATGGATGGTGTACTGTAAATTTGAATGTTAATTTATTATCCTTATTATTTTCCGAAGATTCGAAAATTTCGCAGATAATAAACATTACAATTGAGGATCTCCATTCAATAAGGGGACATGCGCTCGGCCCGGCCCGACCGGACCCTACCCAACCCTGAATGTATGTAAATCCAACCTTTGTGCGTACAATTTTAGAAACAATGAAAAAACAATACCTTAGCGTTGATTCTCAGCAAACTTCCAGCGAGAAAGTTGTTCCTTATAGTCTAAAGAACACTCGTGCGAAGGCACGAGATATTTTGACAAAAAATAAACAAATTAGAGCAGGTTTAATCCAGCGTTGGGCACCGCGCGTATATTTCGATGCGTGCGTAGTAGTAGTTTGAACATTACAGAAGATAATTTGACATTTAAAAAATGACACAATAATTGTAAAAAAGTGTTACAAGAATAAAAATTGTTGTATTAAAATTATATTATCGAATATTAATTTGTGTTAACACAATAAAGCATTTTAATACAAAGGATTTTTTAATATGAAACATTATAGCATTCATTTTTAAAACGTAGGAAAAGCATGCATCATAATCATTTCACTTTTTTGGATTTACTGCCTGTAACAGCTGTGTTTTGAAAAAGGTTTTCATAAAATTTGCAACCTTCAGGACCAAGATATTTAACCAAAGTTTTCAAATCATTCAGTTGTTCGCGAGAAATTCCGACATCTTTAGCAAGCGCCGATTTTTCTACATTTTCACAAGTGATTACTTCCTCGAGAATAATAGTTGCGTGATTTCATTATAACTGGAACAGACGTCAATGTGGCCATGTGCAAAATAATTAATTTTCACCACTTTTTACAATTTAGAAAAATCGTCGCTTGCTAAAGATGTCGGAATTTCTCGCGAAAAACTGAATGATTTGAAAACTTGGTTAAATATCTTAGTCCTGAAGGTTGCAAATTTTAGGAAAACCTTTTTCAAAACACAGCTGTTAAAGGCAGTAAGCCCAAAAAAGTGAAATGATTATGATGCATGCTTTTCCTACGTTTTCAAAAATGCTATAATGTTTCATATTAAAAAATCCTTTGTATTAAAATGCTTTGTGTTACCAAAAATTTATATTTGATAATATACTTTTAATAAAACAATTTTTATTCTTGTAACACTTTTTTACAATCATTGTGTATATTTTAAACGTCAAATTATCTTCTGTAATGTTCACACATTACTACGCACGCATCGAAATGTATATACACGCGGCGCGCAACGCTGGATTCAACCTGCTCTAATTTGTTTATTTTTTGTCAAAATATCTCGTGCCTTCGCACGATTGTTCTTTAGACTATAAGGAACAACTTTCCCGCTGGAAGTTTGCTGAGAATCAACGTTAAGGAATTGTTTTTGAATTGTTTCTAAAACGCGACGCATAAAGGTTGGATTGCATGGTTGGGTTGGGTCCGCCGGGCCTGGCCTAGCGCATGTCCCCTTATTGAATGGGGCTCCTCAATTGATTAAAAAGACTGTTCAACAATGACCCCAAACAATCGGATAATTTGCTGACTAACAAACATATTCTATTTTCTTTGTTGGCGGCAGTTGATGTACACAAATCCTGATTTTACCTGCATCTGCAGACATTAAAGGAGGTACTTGTTTAAGATCTATTAACTCTGTGCTAATATCCTCAAATAAGTTTTTCTTTTCATTGATCTTGCGCTATACTTTAAATACTATATTACAGTGTAATTTATGTATAATTCTTTTTATTAAACAATGAAATCTGTTAAAAAACTACCCTATAGATATTGTATTGTGCCAATATGCAAAAATACCACTGCAACTGCCCTGAAGACCTCATTTTTTGCATGCCCAGAACAGCCAATCGTGGGTTAATCAAAACTTTTCTGTTAATATGTATCTATAAAGGTAAAGGTCAGTATCGTCAAATTTAAATAAGCATATTTGGCTGTACGTTTATTTTTATGTTACAAGTATAGCATTTGCAATTCTACATAGTTTTTCCAATTAAATTTTGAGTACATTTTGCCACGATGGTGAAGGTAATTTTTTAAAAAAAATTTTACATGACTGCTTTTAGACAAACACTAAATATCTCATAAAATCTTATTTTATTAAGTTATTAATTTCTTATACAAGTAGCAAGCGTTCATGTTTACAAGGATATACAGTTCGACCCATGGTACACAGTATTGTGCGGGTCCAGAATTTAATTTTATATCTGCAATTGAGTACTTCACCCTAAAAGATAGAACAATTTACAGTATTATATTCATTGTTTAATTTAGCATTTCTTGAGAATGTTACCTTTATCATTGCGTGTACTTTAAGAACTACGTAAACGTAACGACTGGCCCTGGTAAAAATTCCTTTTCTTATAGCACCTTTCTCCCATTTTAGTTTTATACAGTAGGCTTTTGATTATTTTTATGCTAAAATAAAATACTAATTAATAACTGATTACTAGTTCTAATTAACGAAGTGAATACCTTGATTTTCCAAGGCTACAGTGTCTTCAGGTACAGAGAATCTTCCGTTTTCTTTTCTTTTCATTTTCTAATAGGATTGCCGAGAAATTGGAAAGTTTGGCATTTTAAAACATGGTGTTTACGTTTGGGAAGAACAAAATATATTTCGAAGCCGAGTCTTGAACGGCGCACATTCGGACTGACGTCGACTGCTTTGATTGGTCAAACGTGACCTTTGGCTTTCGAAACTGAAGTGAATACCTTCCATCTTGATCTGAAAACCACTTCTTAACGCCACATATGGCTTCGTCATTTTTGTTGATAATTTTTTAACTTTCAAATGTTTTTTGAGTTTTGGGAAATCAAACCAAACAATCCTGAGAATAGGTCAGCCAATTCAAACCCAATTTCATCAATTTTTTGTAGTGCAATCAACGACTTGTAAGCAAGAGCGTTGTCTTGCACAAGAAACACACCTTTGCTTGGGTTTGCTTGGGTTTGCTTCGGAAACACACCTTCTGAAAGTTTTCCGCGACGTTATCATATCAGCAAAAATTTCTTTGCCCCATAACCCTTTCAAAAATAAATACTTTATAATTGACTGAAACTCGATTTTTTCAAAATCAAACTTTTCTTTGACATTGCGTTTTCAAAAATTCGCAGTTTACTGGTAACCATAGCAACCATATTCAATTTTGTCAGCTACAAACGTTCCAGGCTAACTAGATATCAATATTATACTCGCTCGTACATTCGATCATTGTAATAATAATAATTTGATACCACTAAATTCGATATAGTAACTATTCACTACAGATACAGTACATAACTGTGCTTCCGTCACGAATCCACCAGGGACCCAGTTGGCCCACTGCCCGTCAATAACGCCATACGACAAACAAATTGAATCTGGTGGCTACCGGCGTGTTGCGGCTCCACCAGCAATTCGGTCCCTCTCTGCCATCGTAGCGTTCTACTAACAATATTGAATTAAATTAGAAGTTGAAAGGCCACGTGATCAAATGCTGCTTGCCATGATATATCTGCTTTGTTTCGAGCGATGGCCAATTTCAAGAGAGGATTACCTGTACCGTGTGCTTTCTAGCGAATAGAGCACAGCCATTTGATTGGGTTAAATTATCGAAATCGAGACAGCCGGTTTCGGGAGACATTGGGGCTCGGCGACCGTGACGTGTTATTGCCCAATAAATACGTTTTCGGTTAGTTAGGTCGGCATATGAGTGTATTGATTGGTGTCTGTAATTGGCGTTTGACAAGTTTTAAGTTCGTAAAATTGAGAAACAGTTCTCTAAACCACCTGAAAATTGCTTATACAATAAGGATTTGAACAAATCCTGGTTAAACATCTATTCTCCGGGCTATATGCCCCTCCGAGAGCTGAATTACATACCAAAATTTGCCGTATTTTCTTAATGACTTAGATTAAAATGGACTGATAATATTTAAAGTTCCATTCATGAATGCACAGGTTGCGCACAACATTTTAACTCCACTATGGGCGAAAATTAAGCTGTACGTCAATGAATATATGACATAGAGACGCGTGCGCAGTATACGAATAGCTTTTTTCCGAAGTCATCAACGACAAACCGACTCCAATCGGTCAGCGTAGTCTCCTTGTTTACATAACATAGTTAAAAAAGCATAGCATTCTTAACCACGAGACGAGTGCGTCCGCCGGTGAATTCTAATCAACACAACTGTATTGCAACAACCGTATGCAACACATAATACCTGGGTCAGGGCTGAAGCAGCCGCCGAAGTCCATTCTTTGTCTGCTTCCTACGGGTAGCAGTGTCGCCATGTCTAAGGATTTATCCTGAATCTAGGGATTTTTAAGGCATTTGGAACGCAAGGGATTTTCTTCACAATATTTTGTTTAATCTAGGCATTTTTGTCAATTATAAAAGCAATGATTTTGAACATTATTACTTAAAAATAATATAATGGCTACTGTTTACACTTATTACAGTTACAATAAATAATACAAAATTTCGAAACAGGTTATCACCTGATACATCAGAAGAAATTATGCACACAAAACATTTATTAAAACATAAAACGAGGTATAATTTTCCAATTGATAATGAGATTTATAAGAAAATGAATAAAACAATATACTTATGACAAGAATCCTATTATGTTTTTTGTTTACGTTGATTTACTATTTCTAAGGCTAGTTTTTAGTTTGTTTTGTGTTGTTTATTTTGCCATAAGATCGTATCAAAGTATGTTTATAAATTTTGACTTTTATTATTATGTTCTCAATTCTCAAATAACAAAACCTACAACTATAAATAGGGGGAAAGGACTGATCTGGTCTTAACGTCTCTCTAGCTGCTATTTGTTTGTGTCAGTCAGTATCATCTTGGAAGGCGCGTCGGATGAAATAAATCTCATGTTGGTGTGGTGAAAAAATCTGTACGCAGTATTTCGCGTAAACATAAGAGCGCTCGCACACGAAGGATGCATAAAACATGAAACATGCAACACAAGATAAATATCACATACTCCTTCTAGCCTACACCAATACTGCAGCAGTTTCGTTAATTTGCAGTATTCAAAATGTCTTCGACTGTGAAGGATGGTATTGTAACATGGCAATTTAAAACCTTAAGAGAGCGATGTAAAGTCTTGATTGCGAGTGACTTTAAAGATATAGCAGATCAGTAGAGAATGGCCTAACTCGGAATCCTAGGAGATTTTGGAACTATTCGCCTGTGAAGAAACAGTTACTGAGTAGGATTCCTAGCGAGATGCACTGGGGTGATATTCATTATGCGAGGGGTGGCCCCGAGGTGTGCGATCTCTTCGGGGCGTACTTCGAGGATGTTTTTGCCGGAGCGGTATCAGTTCAGCCCGGACTCCGTTCCTCGGATCTCCAATAATATGGATCTTCGGAAGGTTGTTCCCGAAGGGAATCATGTTTTGAAATCTTTGCAAGGTCTTGATCCCCATAAAGGTGCCGGGCCGGACAAATTGCCTTCTATATTTATAAAAAGTGTGCCAAATACCTTTTTACCCCGCTGATCTTTCTGTTCGACCTCTCTTTGAGTCTGGGTGAATTTCCGGATAGATGGAAGACTGGAAAATGGTCAGAAGAATGACGTTAAAAATTATCGACCAATAAGCATAATCTCTATCATACCTAAACTTTTGGAAAAGTCAGTTTATGAATATCTTTTTTCATTGGTAAAGAATGTGATAATTTCAGAGCAGCATGGCTTTTTTCGGGATCGTTCTCGGAAAACAAATTTGTTTATATTTTGTGAATACCTTCTCCGCCACATGGATAATCGGGTTCAGTTGGATGCCGTCTGTACCGACTTCAGCAAGGCTTTTGATAAAATAAGTCATAACATCTTATTGAGTCTGCTTGCTGAGGTCGCTGTGGGCGGAAGTCTTCTCAGGTGGGTTGAATCTTATATTAAATCGATCACAGTTTGTCTCCGTACAGGGTTTCTGGTCCCGATCACTTGTAACCACGTCTGGTGTAACCCAGAGATCACATCTGGGACCTTTGCTTTTTACCATATATATTAATGGAATTAAGTCTTGCTTTCATCATTGCAAGTTTCTACTCTATGCAGACGATTTAAAGGTTTATATCTATCTTCTATCACCACCTTTGAAGACTGTGACAGGCTCCAGAGGGACTTGGACCGCCTGGGAACATTTAGCGACGAGAATGGCCTTTTTATTAATCTAGATAAATGTACTTCAATGACATTCTCTCGAAATCTGAATCTAATACCCCGAGCCTATCAGTTAAAAAATAAACTGTTACAGAAAGTGAGCACCATAAAGGACTTGGGTGTTATATTTGAATCTAAATTGATTTTTGGCCTGCATGTGGATTCTGTTGTCAGCTCTGCTCTTAGGATGTTGGGGTACGTTACCCGAAAATGCAAACACTTCAAAAATGTTATGCCAATCATCTGCTTATTCAACTCCTTTGTTTTAAATAAATTAAGTTTTGCCAGTACCTATAGTTTGGAGTCCGAGAGAGGCGACCTATGCTGATCGAATAGAGAATGTTCAAAATAGATTTTTAAAATACATCTTTAAAATGGACTTTGTTATCCCGATCACTTCCGCTTGATGTCTCTGAGGGACCGAAGAGTGACGTGCGATTTGCTCTTTCTGTACAAAACTGTCAATAACATAATACAAAGCTCTGATATTCTTGCTCAGATCTGCTTGAATGTCTCCCAGAGGTCTCTAAGGGCGAACGAATTGTTTTACTTACCATTTAGGCATACTTATTCAGCTCAGAACTCACCCTTATGTCGTATAATAATTTATAGTAATATGCATAACAATATTGATCACTTTTCAATGTCTCATCTTAAGGTGAAAACTACAATAAAAAATAATTTAACTACATGGGGTTGACATCTGGAGGCTGGACCTTACCTAGGTAATTATATTGTATAGTGTTTAGTGATTTTTTGATTTTTTTATGTTCAGATTTTGTATTTAATTATTAGATGTAATTTTGTGGATACTGTAACGGATATGCATATATCCGTTAGTATCCCTGTTGTTCACAATAAATGAATAAATAAAAAGAATTATAGGTAAATTACAGTGTAATAAAAACAACAATCGTAACACAAAAAATTACTGTGTTGCGAAGAGGGAAAAATCGGATAGAGTATGAAACGCTAGGCAATGTGGATGTTTTTTGGGTTGCACAACAAACCAGCTCAACTTTAGGTCAAGCTTTACTTTAACATGTAGATTGACACTTATTTATGCTTATCTTCTGACGTCACTAGGCACTGAAGGCAAACGGCTGCTTTTTAAATTGAAGTAAATTATACCGAAAAGTAAGACATTTTTTTTAGTTAAATTATCTCAGTCAATTTCTTGAAAATAATATTTTTGGGTTTGTAATGACTTCCTAAAATGATTTATGCAATTAAAAAAAAATTCTTGCATATTCCTGATTGAATTTTACATGATTTCTTATTATGAACCACAAATAAGTGAGATGTAATATCGAAAAACATTATTGAGCGTCTCAACGCCTTCATATCGTATACACTTCACTGTAGACATCGATCGGCTGAAACGCGTTAAATTTCAAATACCTTTCGCCCACAAATTTTACTGGCATCGTAGACAATTTAAAACTTCAAAGAATTTCTTTACAATGTACCCATTTGCTTTTATTAAGGGGAAAATAATAAAATAAAGAATTTCGTCGACAATAAAATTTAAGGAGATGAAGAGGATTAACAAGAAAAATGCTTTAGAATTGCGCTACTGGGTAAACTTTTAAGGAAATATGTTGTCGCCATTATTAAATGCTGTTAACAGAGAAACGACGACGGATATTAAAAAGATATTTGCCACAAAGGAGTACCTATGAACTGGCTTGTTCTTTATTAGGAGAGAATTTAACAAGCTCACACAGAAAAGATAATTTTTTGTATTACCAATATATTATTCTTTTACTGAATACGTTTTCAGGATTAAACAATAAATTAAGTTTACAGCAATAAAAATCAAATATATTGATCAATTGAACATTAAATATTGACCTGTTTTACCAAATATTATTTATTTCAGTTATGTTTCTTTCAATCATAGTATAATGCAGGCGCGGCCCGTGAGTTTTTTTTACAGGTGGGTCAAAATTTTGTGGGCAACTAGTGATATCAACGCAACAAGCAAAATACACTTTTTTAATTAAGGAAGGTTTCTTTTAATAATGTGCCTAGTTTTGCCAAGAAATTATTTACCTACAAATAAACATCGCAAAAATCATAAAATAGGTACTGTTATATATGGAACATTGCTACTCTAGATGTTTATGACTTTTTTCTATGTGTTTTATTACTCTAGATTGTTAGCGGCTTCCCGTTTTGATACGTTTAGCGTCTCCTCAATAGATGTCTCGCCTTTTCCTAAATCCCAGAATAAATGAATGGTGTTTATTCTGAGCTAAAAGTATGATTATTCGTAAAAGAAAATTAGGAACACTGCCGAAACTCAGTTTTCTTTAATAAATACAATACTGGCGACTAGACATAGTAATACGATCTTTGTCTACGCACGTGCAGGCTCTCCGCTGTAGTAGATATGAGATTGCCAATAATTTTAAAAATATTTTTTTTCGAGGAACAAGTGCTAACTTGTTGCCAACACACCTTTTAGAGCCGATCTAATTTTTTAAATAAAAATTTTAAAAAAAGTCTTCCCTAACACAGAACCGAAAAGTCTACCCGAACCCACGACCTCTTGGTCAATTCGAGATTCTACCTCTGGACTACGCTGGTAATGTAAGAAAACCGGTCCGATGCCGTTATATTTGATGACTAGCGCTGGCGTGGCTGAGATCGTATTTATAAATTTTTATGTTTAACCGCTAATTAATAATACATTAATACAATGCAAATACAATGCGCATATTAGCTACCTAATTAGTTTTTCTTTTTCCAAACCAAATGTTTTGAAAGAGTATATTTTACGGGGCGGTTTGAGTGTATTTCCGTAGTGGTAGTGGTCCGATAGTATTGGTGGGCCGTCGACAAATTGTCAACTTCCTAAAGCGCGTATGTCTGTGTCTCTCTTAGTTTTAATGACTTTATATCGTCCGTTTAAACCTATGAGGTCAATTTAAAATGCGACCCAGCCCGTGGCAAACTTGGTTATCTTTCGACGATGGCTTGGCTTCATTATTTCTTGGGGAGTTTTCGCATGGAACTTGCACTTTTTTGAAAGAAATGTTTGTTTGGGTTTGCTTGGGTTTAATTGATATAATTTAATAAAACACTGTAATCATGTCGATCACTTATAACTAATAAGTATAGACAACGTACTAGGAAACTGTATGCTGGTATAATAAATACCCTAAAAAATCAATATGTAATCTAGCAGACTGGCTTGACTATCCTGCAGTACCTTCATATACCAGAAAACTATATACTGGTATAATAAATACCCTAAGTCAACCTGCCATCTAATAGACTGGCTTGACTATCCTGCAGTACCCTCATGTACCAGGAAGCTATACTGTCCTACGGACACTAAATAAAAAACTATAGATTGTCCTATGGACACACTAAATTGAACTGACTGAGATTCTAAGAAAATGTGTTATTAAAGTAAATTTGACAAATCTTACCCTATAATCGTTTTGAATCGAATTCCACACATAAAGAAATTTCAGTATGAATAATATACTATAAGCAAATTCTTATCATCAACACCATTACAAAACTGTAACAATAATTTTTTTTAAGATACCTATTACATTTTACACCATTTAATGTTTACACTGCATTTTATGTCATTATATAATAATCACCTTAAAATGTATAATTAAAATGTCATCCAACCTAATAAAATATTAAAAATCAGAGCTACAAGCAGTTGAAATTTTATGACCCTATAAATTTTAAATAAAGTTTCATTTTAATGGACTAAATATAAAATTTATAAGCAACAAAAATTAACAACAGGTAGCAGAAAGAACGGTAGACTTTTAAAATGTGTTGTCATATTTTTCAGATATAAAGAGATATTCTTTTTTAAGATTATTTGTTTCAATACCCGTATATAATGAATGACTAATACTGTTTTTCAAAAATTGGGTGAAGATGATGGTTTTATTAAATGGTCTGTAGTAATATGTTATGGGCATATGAACTTGTCGAACATTTTGCCTAAAGGCTTGTTGCCTTAGAACTAACTTGAATTCATTTTCATTGTTGCCTATTTGGCAAAAAGTACCCCTGCAAAGTCGTAATTTTTGTTTCTTTGGCTAGTAAGTTCCACTCGTTAAGACGGGAACCAAAAAGTTCTGACTGTTACTTTGACAACCCCAAATCACGTACTAAATCATTT
Organism: Philopedon plagiatum; assembly: GCA_963971165.1. Lineage (NCBI taxonomy): Eukaryota > Metazoa > Arthropoda > Insecta > Coleoptera > Curculionidae > Philopedon > Philopedon plagiatum. Next base: position 143,321,398 of record OZ020190.1, on the reverse strand, counting down.
AACTCACTTTGAACAATCAAATTTTGCTTCCGGAACTGGGACCTGGAGTAAAAGTGGGGTCGGTACACTGTTCTTCGGAGCTGCCTGGTGATGCGATATATTATCTCCATTATCTCCCAAAACAATATCTTGCCACTCTAAAGGCGCAGTCGGTACTGGTAAGTCTGCATTGTGAGGAACAGGTCTTATGGCAGAAGGCAAATTCGGATATTCGATCTTGCGCTTTTGTTTTTTGGAATAACCTTCAGTCCTTGTCATGCAAAAATAGCAATCGTCAAAATACCATTGGAGCTGTAAAAGGCATACTTTTTCTCTTCCCTTTCATCCACTGCACCAATGACACGCTACAGCTGATACAGCACACATGGTGAGCCTACTGCTGGTCTTGGTCTCCGACTAAAACACAAAAATACATGAAATAGGCTTTTTTCACATTTTCTGGCTTGTAACTTCACCTGAAATTATCCACAATTATAACAAAACTTGTCAGGAGAAATTTTGCAACTGCGGCGCGTTTCACTTGACATTTTCATCGTTGACAAAACTTTCTTAACTACACAGAACCAGTCAATTCGAAACTCAAAAGCAGACTAAATAAGAGAATAAGTTTTAGGTTTTAACCAATCCATTTTAGGTTATCTTTCTGTTTTGCAATGCACCCATTTTAAATGACCTCTCATAAAATTTACTACCTGCCACTATAAAAGGGTGTAATGAACCCATTGAAAAGTGGGTACGTATAAGGGCTTTATGAGTATTTTTTCTATTATTAGAAAGGTATTAGCATTGTGAAAATAATGGGCTGAACTGTGTTACAAAAATCGTGTCGGCCATTGTAATTATTGTTCCTTGCAGCATGTGTAAACGTTTTCGCACATAGTTTAAAATTATTGATTTCCAGTTGAAGTTAGTAGTGTGCTTTTTAGGTATTTTCAGAGCCGTTGCAGAAAAAAGTATTTTTTGGTAATTTTTATATGGCTTAATTTTATACGCATGAAAAATAACGTCCACACAACATTTTTTTACAACAGCTCGTTATCCTGCATCCCATTATATACCATACACTGGCACATACACTTTAGAGAAAAATTACCGGTGCGTTACCACTCATGCTAACAAGACGTGGGATTCGGGCGGTTTAAGTAAAAGGCATTGAGAAAGAAAAATGAGACGAGGGGCTCTAAACAATATTGTTAGATATTTTACTAAAAGTAGGGGAGAATATTTTTATAAGTAATAACGTGATGAGGTTATAACTTTCATAATAATGGCTGTATTATCGTTGAGAGTTTGTATTACGGCCGTGGTCGTGTTAAAAGGGACCGGCCATTTTTTGTTATTGAATAAAATATTTTTTTTTGATATAGTTACCCAGACTTTATCGATTTTAAAATTTAATATGCAAATCGTAATACGAAGCAATATTATCACTTATAATATCCCTATTATTACCGAAAATTTTTCCGAGGTTGCAAATATTATGAAAATTATCCCGAGCCACAGACGAGGGATAATTTTTTAAAAATATATTTGTTAACGTGGAACAATTTTCGGTAATTAATTCTAGCTCGTGGGATATTTCAACAAAATTGAAAATTTTTATCACGAATGGCAGAATTGAACTAACTTAGTCAGCCATGAACATCAGAAAATTTTTACAGCTGTCAGTGTCCATTACCTGCCATCGCGTCAGTTTAACACATTGATTTATAAAATATCATTCCAAGCAGTACAAGATTATATGCATAATATAGTACCAAATTTCTTAGCGGAATAAATTGACGTTTTCCAATTTTAATTAAATAAAACTTTTATAAATATCTTAAAGATATCTTATATTTCCATTTTTTATTAACTTTAATTAACTAATATCGGTGGAAAATCATTTACTTTTGATAATTCTGAGGCAATACAAGATTATATGCACAATAAAATACCCTTACTGAAATAAAATGACAACTTTAGTTAAATAAAACTTTTATAAATCACTTAAAGACATCCTATATTTCCGTTTTTTATTAACTTTAATCCACTAGTATCGATGGAGCATCATTTACTTTTGATCATTCCGAAGCACTACAAGATTATATGCATAATAAAGTATTAAATTCCTTAGCGGAATAAAACGACGTTTTCCAACTTTAGTTCAGTAAAACTTTTATAAATAACTTAAAGACATATTGTACTTTTGTCGTTTATTAATTTTAGTCCATTAACATCGATGAATTTTGTGTAGGTACCAAATAGGCGTTTTTGCGTCGACAAATAACTTTAATTTTAGACACTCCGATTTTTGCGTCAGTATTTTGACATTTAAAATGACAGAAAATTTTCCAGCGTAATTTTGTCGTAACCTCAAGTAGAATGAATGTTTCCGGAAAATTTTCTCGTTGCCATGGTAACGATTTAAAATAAAAGTGAATGATTAGAAAAGTGGGTGCGATATTTTCCCCAAAAACTTAATGGGCAACATGCATTATTATTCCCCCCTTGACGGTTCCTAATAGAACAACAAGAGGTGCGTTACGTATGCATCCCTTTACTGTCCAGCTACAAAAGCATAGAACAGACAACTTCTCTCGCTCATTCATACCTAGGGTCTCCAGATTATATAACAAATTGCCTGCAGATGCTTTCCCTTCCCGTCCCAACCTCAAATCCTTCAAATCCCGTGTCAATAGACTACATTTCCCTTCTCTCCGGACGTCCACGGTACGTTAGTACTTAGGCTAGAAGTCTACGTGGGATGCCTTAGATAAAAAAAAATCTGCTTTTTTTTTTGTACAAGGGAGTACTTAGACTATCATATAAAACACCACAATATCTCGAAACCAAATTTTATGTATTCACCATAATCTCCTTTAAGACTTACGCATTTAGCAGAACGTTCTAATTCAAAGCCCTTTAGAAAATTCTTTGTCATGGTCTGCTAACCACTATTCAACGGCACTCATCATTTGTCTAAAATCTTTTACCCTTGAAATGTTTTTTGAGTTTTGGGAACAACTAATAGTCTGACGGTGCTAAATCCGGATATAGGGTGGGTGGTCAACCAATTCAAAATCAATTTCATCAATTTTTTGCAGTGCAATCGACGACTTATGAGCAGGAGCGTTGTACATTATTTACAAAAATGGTCCAATTCCGATTTTGATAATTTTGACAAATAATATAATTCCTGTACATATGTGTTAGGAATATAACTCAAAATTTTTCTCACCTACTTTTATTATATTATGACATCCTTACTGAATTTTATTGACTGCATAATTTTAGGTGTATATGCTATACCGAATTTTAAAGATAGCATAATTTTCGCCCTGTATGATACACCGGATTCTATATAATAGTGTAAGTTGAGCCAAAATGATTTGCATTTTTTAAAATTGCATTAAAGTAAATCTACCTATTGCTTTGAATTAAATTTTCATTTTAATTAAAGAAGAACAATAGGAATCGATGTTTTAAAAATAATATCGTCCAGATGTCATTCCTGACGTCCCTGGCATTCTTCTGCTTTGACACCCACATTTTCAAAAACAGATGTCGCGCGAGATTCTAGTTATCTATTGTGGTCAAGTTGTTACGGTTGACGCAAGTCGTCATCTATCCCTATAAAAAAAAGTCCAGAGAAATCAAGTCTGGACTCATTGGAGGCCGTGCCATATCCCATCTACACGATGTCCGTTTATTAAGAAACATTTCCTTCGCCACTGGTAAATATTCATTGGCGGTATAGCGGGTCGCTTCATCCTGCTGCGTCCAAGTCCTATCATTGTACCCAGGGAATACCTGTAGTTGTGACCCTAAAACTTCCTGAATATGTTCACATATTCGGCAGAACTAACCGTAATAATCTTAATATCTTCAAAAAATAAAGATAGATTATGCCAGTGGATGATAACCGCCCAAATTGTTTCGTTCAGTGAGGAGGCTTTTCGTGTGTCGAGGATTTTCTCTGCTTCAGTATCTGCAATTCGGCTGATATACGTGCCAGTTCATTTGAAAGTTGGCCTCGTCTGAAAATAATATGTTGTTTCTTTAATGAATACATGTCTTTTTAGTGTCTATCGGTTTTTAATAGCAAATAACGAAAAAGCGGTTATGGGTGGTGCTTCAGACTCCTTTAAGGTGCACTCCACTAGTAGTAAAAACTTTTTGCAGGATATTTGAGCCAACCAAATCCCTCTTGTTAGCATAATGGAAGACGCACCGGTAATTTTCCAAAGCGTGAGGCAAAACATCCGATCTACGATAACGACTGGTCTTGTTAGAACAAAAATTGGAACATTTCCGCCTCGTTGATCCGACTCAACTGCCGATTCATTATGGCGTCGAATTACTTGCTTCAGTCTGCAGGTATATATATGCGTCGTCGACCGACTCCCATTATGCTCGGGCACATATTTTTGTGTGCTAACAAGGCAGATTTTAATAATGTCGTTATTTTAAACGAGCGTGAAGTATAATATGAAGCGGATATTGTCTGTGAAAGCCTTTTAAGGATAATAGATTTTATGTTGTAAATTGACGACGAGTATGTCACAAATAAAACGTTATTACATGCATAGTTTCCTGTGTGGGTTCGATGATATTAAAGGTCTTTGAATAGGTTTTGTTTATATCGTCGACGATTTAGTTCATTCAAGGGAATTGGTCAACTTTTCTAAAATTGGCGAATATTCAATTTGAGCCGGAAAGAAGCATATCATTGCCCATGTGATTAGACGATACTTATTAGTCTTTGCAACGTTCAGCCTTCGGTTAATGGAGGCATCTTCAGGAAACTTCACTTTGGGAATTGAAATTATAGACAGGTTTTTATACTTGGATTTTCCTTTTATTAACACTATTCTTGCCTGGCTACCCACATTATCAGCCTCATTGCTTCTTATGGCTCCACAGGGTGTTTTAAATAAGCCCAAAAAACAACATTTTGTTTTCCATCATATAATATGACATATTCAGTTTTTCCTTTAAAAAAATTACAAGGTATCCGGCAACCCCATTTACAAGAATTGTCAAGCCCTACAGAACAATGAAACCTTCCATTTTGTTGGCATCGCTTTTCAGCGTGATCTCAGCTGGCGCAAACACATTACTTCAATAGCCACATCAACAGTTAAAAAGCTTGGTTTTCTCTTTCGAGTCAGAAAATACTTCTCGCCTTCCAGCTTAAACACTTTATGTTTCCCAAGTAAAACCTTACCTATAGTACTGCTCCCACATCTAGGGAGCGACATCACCTTCAATATATTATGTGGGCCTACTATTCTTCTACAACTAATTGCTACCCAAACACCAACTTTTTGCCAATGAAGCGGTCTTTCTACAAAAACATGCGGATTTTTAGTATTCCATATTTTTTCCAAAACCACCGATATTTTCGTCTTGAAAATTGCTTAAAAACCATTCACAAGAATTTAGTCTTTAGGGGGAGAGTCCAAAAATGCTTTTGTCAACCGCATAAAAAATAAAGTGCTTTCCTGTCCCATCTGCAGCAAATCTTTCTAGTCACTTGCCAAAAAGATTAGTCAAAACTTCTGTAGAAGCACTTTTCCTCCCTTAACCTCTGACAACGAATTTGCTAAACAATTCTCTGCCAATTCCACCCTAATTTCTCCTGCCAATTTTGCTCTTCCAGTCGCTACGTCTGTACCCCATAAAATACTTAAGGTCAAACAAGTTCAAAAAATTCTTCTATCCCGTGACACCAAAAAGTCCTCCAGTCTGGATGGCATACCAGCAATTGTTCTAAAAAAATGCGCTACAGAACTTGCACCCATCTTAACTCGTCTTTTCCAGGTCTCCTATAACAAGGGTATCTCCCAGATAACTGGAAGACCTTGTGTGCAGCCTGTCCCGAAGAAAGGTTTCATGTCGCTTCCATCCAATTATAGACCTATCTCTCCTCTCTCTGTTGTCAGCAAAGTTATGGAGAAAGCGATCAACTTGCAAATTCTAAAATATCTTGAAAAACACAAAATCATCCATGACAGACGGTTCGGATTTCGTTACCAAAGATCCACACTTGATCTTCTTAGCTTTGTCACACACAACTTTAACAAGTCTGTCGAATTTCATTGCGAATCTCAGATTGTTACTCTTGATATTTCCGAGGCCTTTGACCAAGTATGGCATGCCGCACTCAACAAACTATCTTCTTACGGTCTTCCTCCCAAACTATATGTATACCTGGATCGGTAGCTTCCTCACTAATCGGCGCATATCTGTCTTGGTGGACGGTCACTTATCTAACTTCCATCATATCAATGCTGGAGTACCCCAAGGTTCAGTCCTGGCACCAATCCTATTTCTTCTTTCTATTAATGACCTGCTCTCTTCAGCTACCAATCCCATCCACAGTTATGCCGACGATAGTACTCTTTACCCTAACATTCATTTTTCCAGACAAGTCAGAACATTCAATCGGGCAACAGAGCTTCGTCAAAACTCATACCTGTGATAGTCAAAAGACAATAATAAATATCACTGTATAGCAATTAAAAGATGGTTTCCCGAAAAAAAAATACTAATTTACCTTCAAATAATGGCAAAAATTCCAAAATTACTTCGTTTTTTAAACTCTGTGAATACACAAATTCATCTACGCACAACGACCATGCGACTCTCAAAATGCAAAACCATTCTCGAGCAAAATACTTAAAAACCACTCATTATCAACTATTGTGGAAAGTACGTACTAAAATTGTCCTTTTCTTTATGAAAAAAACTCAGAAACAAATTCATAGTATAAAACTTGGTTGTCTTTTTTTTACACTGGTCAGTTTAAAACTCTCGGTTGTCAAATTAGATTGATCTACCGTTATGGTCATAAAGTCATTTATATTCCACACAACACTGTGCCAGTCCGAAAAGCCATCCGTAAAGAAAACTGTAACATAAAAATCGTCAAAATTTGTTCGACGGTTTGTCCTCATAACCTACTATTAATAAGTATGCCACAAAATACTTACCAACCAAACACATATTAATCTATATTACTCGTTTTAATACAGAACAAACTAAAGTCAATTTACCCTTATATCTACTAAACTTGTTTATCTTCTGTACACTTCTGCTTTGAAAATGGATTGACTTTAGTGAAAGGAATAATACAAGTGCGAGCCAAAGTTCACTATAAAGTTAGTTGAGTAGTTAAACTAATAAATAGGTTTGGATTGTGAGCGATCGGGAACATTCCAAGTTAGTTTCGGAGTTAGAGGGAGGTATCGATATGCTAATTTTGTTGGGAAGCCGAAAGGGTATAAAATGGATATATTCCATTACTACAAAGTGACATTTATAGCTTTTATATGACTTTTTAATAATTATTATATATTACGTAATATAAAACTCCTGACGTCTATGATCTATCTAATTTGAATTGAGATTGATCACAGAAATCCACTTTACAACGGAGAGATTAATTATGTCTCTGTCTCATGTTCTTTCTCTCTCATATTTTTTCTCTCTCGTCATGTTTTTCTCCCACAGTCTGAAATTTTTACAACTAATAAAAAGTTAGGTTATAAGAAACATAAACAAGATATATTTCAAGCCTGTGCCATAAGTTGTTTTTACAATATAAAAAATGTACTTAAAAAGTTTATATAAAATGTTAGCAGCTTAATTTTCTATGAAAAATTTAATTTTTTATACAGGGAGTATAAAAAATACAAAAACGTTATTTTGCGTAAGAGTAAACATACCTTGTTTATAATTTTATACCAAAAGAACAAATATGAAATATGTTTTAAATTAAACCCTAATTTACACATGCCCCTTATTTTTTTAAAGTCCTCTATTCTATTCTCTCTCACACCTGCCTTACAAATTCCTTCAGATATCTAAGGAAGCGATTAGAATAATGTGCAATCCAAGCAGTCCAATAAAGATTGTATTTCTTAGTTTATATCATATTCTTTTGAGTTTAATTAAATGTTCGTATTATTTAAAAATAAAATTGCACTTGAATAAGAAGTATTTTGAATTAAATAATTGCTTCATTTAATAAAGACATTGACAAACATATCCATAGGTGTCATTATTGCTTAATATGTAGAAACTAGTACTCTGGTTAAAAGTGTGAGAGAGAATAGTGGGGATTATAATGTGATAAAACTCTAGACATGGGAACTAAAGAATTCTGAAATTATTATAATAGTAAACTTTCTGTAAGATTCTCTAAGTGTAAACTATAAAGTACAAAACAATTTGCTTGAAATTTAATAAATATAAAATAAATAACTACAATGCTTGAAGCAAGTATGTTCAGATTTTTGGCTTGAATATACATTTATTCCATTTAATTAAGAAATTTTAGAGAAAGAGATTACATTTAAACATAGATTTACTTGAGTATATTTATAGTTTATCTTAAAATGAATATTATTAATTTAAAATAGGTATTTTCTTTTATACATAATAATGAATCTCCTGGATAAAGTTCAAAATAATTTATTTTATTCGTTGTGTGGTAAACCTTTGTCACATTTTATTATTTATTCTAAAAAACATATCTAACCATTCACGAGTTCCATTAATATGCTTTCAAACATATAAAACGAAATTTAATGTTTTGTACTCACCCATAATTTTATGGCTGTTATTTTTATTTTGTTGTTAATTATTACAATGTAAATATGTTTCGTGTTAACATATCTGATCCTAAAGAACAAAACATACTTTAATCTGATATGAGGCAGACATATAATTAACAGTTCTGATTGTCGACAGTTATAAATTGTTGTCATTACTTACACATCGTATGTAATAAGAATTATGCTTCAATATTAACTTAGTTCATAATTAAGTTGTATTTTTGAACAGAATTAAATTTGATGTGGATTTTTAAGGAATTGAAATATTATTTTTTACTCCAATCTGCGCTCTTGTGATGAGTCTAATACTAAATATCGTTTAAATACTGACACTCTCGCCAGCCTCAAAAAGATACAATGGTTGGATGGCGAGTTGAGGTTTTTGCAATAACGTCAATTATTTTTCAGGCACAATAGTTTTGCATCGGTAACTTAAATTTAATAAATCCAAACTATGGTGTCAAAAATATTCAAAATACTAAATTTGATTTTATTATTCGCTACATAAAATCAGCGAAACGTAATATTTATTTAAACTTTGTTCATATTCATTTCAACAAATAATATCATTTCGCAGTATATTTTTAATATATTTAACGATATTAAAATTATTCTAAACTGAAAACTTTTTAATTTCGTATGTTAAATGTACTGAAAGTTGTAATAATTACAATTTATATTTTCACTGATATTTATCAAACTAATAAAATGCTGGTGACAGAAAAGTAGGGTTGTAATATTTTATGTTTGTTAAATCATTGTATCGTGAAAACACAAAATGAACTCTTTTTAATGATGTTATACGTATAAGTGTATTTAATTTATTTTTCGTTTGACATGTAAAATGGTGGTCTTTTTCTGCGCCCATAAAAACAGACAAACAGACCTAAAAAGAGAAATGATTTGTTTGTTTTATTAAATACGTTTTCATTCTTTGAGTAAACGTTTTTTTTATATCTAAGACATCCCACGTAGACTTCAAGCCTAAGTACTAACGTACCGTGGGTGTCTGAGGAGAAGGGAAATGTAGTCTATTGACACGGGATTTGAAGGATTGGAGGTTGGGACGGGAAGGGAAGACATCTGCAGGCAATTTGTTCCATAATTTGGAGACCCTAGGTATGAATGAGCGAGAGAAGTGGTCTGTTCTAGGCTTTTGTAGCTGGACAGTAAAGGGATGCATACGTAACGCGCCTCTGGTTGTTCTGTTAGGGACATTCAGGAGGGGGAATAATACCGGCTAGTTCTTCAGAGCAAAATCCGTGGAAGTAGCGGTAGAACAGGGATAAATCCCCCACAGCGCGGCGATGAGCGAGAGAAGGGAGTTTTCTCGTGAGGGCTGGGTCGTTGATAAGTCGACTGACTCTCTTTTGGATAGAATCAAGGATCTTAAGTGTCGAAGGTGATGCCGCTCCCCAGATGTGGGAGCAGTATTCTAGGTTAGGTCTTATTTGGGAAACATAGAGAGTGTATAAGTTGGAAGGGGAGAAGTATTTTCTGGCTCGAAAGAGAAAACCAAGCTTTTTAGCTGCCGATGTGGCTACTGAAGTAATGTGTTTGTGCCAGGTGAGATCATGTTCGAAAGCGACGCCAACGAGATCGAATGTTTCGTTGTTTTGTAGGGCTTGGCCATTCATGTGGATGGGGTGGGCGTTGGCAGATTTTTTGCGTGAGAGGGAGCATGACTGGGTTTTGCAGTCGTTGAACTGAACAAGGTTCTTGGCACCCCAGTCTAAAATTAATTGAAGATCTTGGGAAAGGGATAGGTACATAGATCTGCGTCCACTATCCAACTCCTGATTCAAAACTTGTCTGGAAAAATGAATATTGGAGTGAAGAGTACTATCGTCAGCATAACTGTGGACGGGATTAGTAGTTGAAGAGAGCAGGTCATTAATGTGAAGGAGAAATAGGGTTGGTGCCAGGACTGAACCTTGGGGGACACCAGCATTGATAGGATGGATTCGTTGTACATTAAATATTGACCTGTTTTACCAAATATTATTTATTTCGGTTATGTTTTTTTCAATCATAGTATAATGTTGTCAACTAATAAAAGTTTACAATTGCCTTTAATATCAAAGGGAAATTGTAACAAAAGCATTACTATTAAAAAAAGTACTATAACATTAAATAAATAAAATCTGTTTTACCACTGTTTAATATATTTTCTTTACTTAAAAACAAAAGAAAATTAAACTTAATTTAATTGCATTTATTTCAGTGCTGATTATTTTTATTTTAATAATACTAAGTGTACTCAACCCAATCAAACTATCTTGAGAGGCCAAAAATGCTTTTAACTACCGCTTTGCTTTCCTGTCCCAACAGCAGCAAATCTTTCTGGTCACTTGCCAAAAATATTAATCAAAACTTCTGGAGAAGCACTTTTCCTCCCCTGACCTCCGACAACGAAGCTATCTCCACCTCTAAAGGGAAATTTGAACTATTTGCAAAACAAATCGCTGCCAATTCTACCCTTATTTGTCCTGCCAATATCGCTATTTCAACCGTCACCTCTGCACTCCACAAAATGTTCAACATAATAATTTATGGTCAAACAAGTTCAAAATATTCTTCTATCCCTTAACACCAAAAAGTCCTCCGGTCTGGATGGCATATCTGCAATTGTTCTAAAAAAAAATGCGCTCCAGAACTTGCACCCGTCTTAACTAGTCTTTTCCAAATCTGCTATGACAAGGATATCTTCCTAGATTGCTGGAAGATTGGGTCTGGTATGCAACCTGTCCAAAAGAAAGGTTCCAAGTCCCTTCCATCCAATTACAGATCTAGCTCTCTTCTCTTTGTTGTCAGCAACGTTAAGGAGAAAACGATCAACTTCTAAATTTTTTAAAAAAGCACAAAATCATTCATGACAGTCAGTACGGATTTCGTCACCAAAGATCCACAGCTGATCTCCTTAACTTTGTCGCCCATAACTGGAACATGTCCCTCATATCTCAGATTGTTTCTCTTGATATTTCCAAGGCCTTTGACCAAGTATAACATGCCGCAATTCTCAATAAACTACCTTCTTACCGTCTTTGGCCCAAACTATGTACCTGGATCGATATGATGAACTGTGACTCATCTAACTTTCATTCTGTCAATGCTGGCGTGCCCCAGGGTTCAATCCTGGCATCAATCCTATTTCTTCTTCACATTAATGACCTGCTTTCTCTGTGTGTAGGTGTCTCTGTTCCCATCCACAGTTATGCTGACGATAGTACTTTTCACTCCAACATTCCTTTTCCAGACAAGCCTTTTATTGAGAAGCAGTGATGTTTAAGTATGCACTATTTTGCCCCAAATAAAGCCTACCAATGCAGAGCCATTGGTTTTTGATAGAAATCAATGTGTTCTTATTCTTAAATCAACCATTATTGAAACAAGAACATGTTAAGCATTGAATTAAATATGGTAGTCGTTCGGGAACACCATTGATCTTTAAGGCTACATATCTGTTTTTTGTGTCAATGTTTTAAATCCTACCGCATATTTATTTAACCGTTCTATTCCGGTAGACATTGAATGACATTCATGACGAAACAGATTTTTCTTCTCGCAACAATAGTCTCAATAAAAAATCTCAGTTTCAGTTCCCGTTAGTTTCTCTTTTCTGAATTTATTACTGTATTTTTTGCCAATCATCTCTGATTCGTATATTTCTTTTGTAAAATCCCTTTTCTATTTCTAACGAAAATTTTAACAATGCCCAATAAAAACATTTATTTCTGTCAATTTACCCTCAATTTGCTGAACCTAAATCAATTTGGTCGAACACAAAAGGGGAAAATTTTGCACTCGATCATAGGCGCCTGGAGAGAGGGGTAAAGTGAGGCATATGCTCTCCAATGGATTATTAACATCTTTTAAAAAATTCACCAGTAAAGAATAAATTAAGAAAATAAAAGCCCAACTGTCAAGAAGGATGCTTAAATTAAAAAAAAACTTATCCAAAGCAGTTTTTCTCTATTTCTTAATAGTTTGGTTGCCCTCCCTTGGAAAAATTTCTGCGAACGCCTATGCTCTTCATATAGATTTTCATATATTCCTGCTATATTCCTGCTCGCGGTCAGAAACCCATCTGTCTGAACGAAAAGCGCACTTCTTCGGTTGGAAATCGAACTCCAATAAAACTAAACCGCTTCACTTCCAACACAAAAATCAAAGGAGGCCGTATTATCTCTTTTCTCGTAGTCACCCGAAGCGTTTTCTGGTATATTTGATAAATTCTTTGAGATGGAATTTTGGGTAAGCCGCTAGTATTATTTATAAGAGCAGTGGTCGGTCAGCGCCCACTACTATTTTGTTTTAACATTATTAATTTTCGGTGTAAACATACAGTGTGTCCCCGGATGGAATTTGGAAGATAAATGGATCAAATTTTGCAAGATACGTAAAAATGTCACTTCTAATAAAAGTTTTCGTAGGTATTGGGGCACTTTGCGTAATGGCGGCCACTTCCGGTCTAAGCAATGACGTACGTCCCGCACCAAAATGGTGACATATGTCCACGTCAGCTCTCATCTGTCAAGTGGTTCTAAACAGGGTTGTTTAGAACCACTTGACAGATGACAGCTGACTTGGGCATACGTCACCATTTTGGTGTATGACGTACGTCGTTGCTTAGACCGGAAGTGGCCGCCATTACGCAAAAAAAGTGCTCCAATACCTACTAGTTTTGAAATTTAATTTTTTTTACAGGTAGCGTAAAAAATACGAAAATGAAAAATGAAATCTTTAAAATTAAATTTAAATCTTAATGCTAACGAGTTTCCTCCAAGGAATGTGGAAGGGGATGAAAAATAACCTGGCATAAGTTAAACGTCATTAACGTCAATTTAGGGTACAAATTCGATTGAAAACAATTGGATAGATCCGAATCAGATTTAAAGCTTTTAGCGAAATGCGTAATTATCGCAAGACGGGTAGTAGAAAGAGATAATGACACCGAAGTGTCGCAAGGTGATCTGGATCGATCCAATTTTTGCCAAACGAATAGAGCTCTCGTAGTATGCATATTGAAAATTAGCCTATTTCACGGGGTCAATGGCCACGAGCACATCAGAGACGGCTCGGTTAGTGTGTTTATTCTCGACTACGAATTGTGTGTAGGTGTCTCTATTAGATGAAGTAATTACTTAATTCAAAATATATCTTATTCAAGTGCAAGTTTTAAACCATACGAACATATTTTATTGAACTCAAAAGAATATGATATAAACTAAGCAATACAATAAATGAATATATTAAAATTTTCAAAATCCACCCCCATATTAAACAAATTTTTCTAATTGCTTCCTTAGATCTCTGAAGGAATTTTTTCCTGAGATATTAAACGAACAGCCAGGGTAATTGTGCCTTTTAGCACGTTAATATTATTTCGTATTGGAGTGGAAGTGAGGAAGCCACAAAAAAAAATCAAGGGGGGTTAGATCGCATGATCTTGCAGACTACTGAATATCACCATTTCGAGAAATGGCGCGGCCAGGAAAACACGTATGTCCTTAAAAGTCATTCAAGTACCGAAAAGAAAGCTGTAGTGAATTAAGAGAATATGCCGTTGGAAACGGTCTTGGAAATTATATATTTTTAATAAAATAAAAATCTTAAATTCGGCTTTGATCACCCATTGTTTGTACAAAGAAAATTACCCAGAAAATGCTTTGTGACTTGACGGGCCAAGAAGACATAATCGTTATCGCCCATATTTTATTTTGTTACCATTAATATGATTGTGCAAAAATTAGTATACAATACACTTATCAGTAAGTTCTTGGGTTTGGAATATTTACGAAAATTTCCTTTTATAATATTAATAAAAAGTTTATATAAATAATTTTAATTAAATTACATCTTCCACCCTCTACATGTAGCTATAGCTAGTTGTCGGTCGATTTTTACATTTTCTTGAAAATTTCGAAATTTTGATTTGAAACAACGTAACGCATCCAAAGTTTCCTTCGTCGTTATTGATAAAAAAAACACGTGGCGCCACCTTGTTAGTGGTTTTGTTCAATCATTCGACAATATTTTTATTCAATCATCTGGTATAAAAACTTTATAATAATAATGTTTGTATTTACGTATTTATTTTTTGACATCGATTACCAAAAACGTTTTAATTTTATTTCAAGCTTTTTTCTCCGACAGTGGCAATTATGACCATTTTTCATTGATGTGCATATCAAAACAAATTGAATTTCATACACTTTAGTCTGCATAACAATATTTATTTTGTTTAACCCAAAAACAAAAATATTATGTTTTATGTCACCAGTGTTATAAAATTTTTAAAAGGTAAAAATTTCAATATTTTGAAGGAGAGCATTCGGTTCGAAAATACATTTTTCATCAGGTTTTTCGAAAGTATGCACATTTTTAAAATTTCTTTTCTTTTCTTTAAAAAACACTTTTTCAAAAATGCCGTCCAAGAGTCATTATCCTGGCTATTTTTAGTGTTATGTGCTAATATTAGCAAAACGCTTCGGTGACCGTCCGTCCGCCCGTCTATCCCATGCGATTTTCTCTGAAACTATTTGACGTAAACATTTAAAATTTAGCACAGAGATAGAATATGGTGGCCCAATTAGAGACGTGAAGTACAAAAAGTCATATTTTGATTTTGTGGGTTAATTTTAGGGGGTAAATTGACTAATAGAAATGAATTCAAGAGTATCGTGTAGGGTGTCAGATAAAAGCTAGATATTCATCCTAATTTAAAAGCAGAACCTTATTTTCATTGTCTAACGAAAACAAATGACCGCCACGTCATCCTCCAAAAACTTTTTCTTTTCGATTTCTCACGCTTTTTTAATTAAGCCAGCGCCCCCAATTATTACTTTAATAAATCTGAGTTTAAAGGAAACCCTTCCCTAAAGCCCCCTAAAGATTATTATTCGGCGTTTTGGCGATAAGACAACGCGAACACGCAGGTGAACCCCAGGCAGTGCCGTCATCATTAATCAACCGAGAGGACGTTTAAATGAACGGAATTCTACGGAGGAAATATTC
Source organism: Philopedon plagiatum (assembly GCA_963971165.1). Lineage (NCBI taxonomy): Eukaryota > Metazoa > Arthropoda > Insecta > Coleoptera > Curculionidae > Philopedon > Philopedon plagiatum. The sequence goes on along the minus strand of OZ020190.1, from coordinate 143,305,778 downwards.
GGTTCTTAATGTCGGTGACGTTGCGTTGCGACCTTAAGGTGGGCGTGGGCTAATGTTATATAGACTAGGAGCTGGCAGCGTTTCTACTGTTGTTTTTTTTTATCTGGGAGGACCTATGTAGTGTTCAAGCCTAAGTATTAACGTACGTAACAAACGGACGTAACGTGGAAGGGAAACGTAATCTGTTGATACGGATTTAAAGCATTGGAGGTTTGTACGTCGTGTAAATTCCGCCACTGAATTTCTAACCATCTGAGGGGAAATTTCTTTGACACGTTCTCTGATAGTTTTCTCTAAACGATCTATGTTTTTGAAAGGTCTGTGGTCGTAGACTTTATCGTTTGAGAATCCCCATACGAAAATCTAGGGGAGTTATATTTGGGGATCTTGGTGGTCAAGCAAATCTGATCTTCGTCCAATCCACCTCTGTGAAAATTTCATATTCGATCACTTTTCAGTTCTGGACGACACGTTCTTTCGTCATTGTACTTTGCAATTGTAATTAAAGATAGTTTTCCTTCTATGGCATTTACGCTTTGTACCTTTTTTGATACCCCGTATATGCTAGGTCAAAATTTTTTAATTGAGTATTATTTTCTAAACAAGCAGAACTTTTTATGAAGAACAACTTTTTTCCGTAACTTCAAAAATAAAAACTTTCCCATTTGTTAAGATGGTTTCTGGATACGCTGGATATTAAGCGACATATAATCCCGAATACCCAGTAAAAATGATTAATTTCAATAATATTTTCTATACATATTTATCATAATAAAAGCACAGCCTAATCAGTTTCGCGTTTTTTATTCTGATTTTTTTATACTAGTTGTAAAGAGGGCGTTGCAAACTAGGGTTGCAGCTCTAGTATTCATCAGAGGTAACATGACTGCACACTTCATCTTATACTATACCTAAGGACACTTCCAAACCCAACTTTTCAACAAGATAATGCCCGGCCACGTGTGACTACTTTGAGCATGCTGAAATTAATCTATTGTCATGGCCTCCAAGATCGTCAGATTTGTCCCCAATCAAATACTTGTGGGACGATATTGTCACAAGAGGAAAAACCAATAATATTTCATAGATCAATATTCGGAAGTTCAATAAATAAACTATAATCTTATTTTATAACATGTATATTTTTGTCTAAGTACCTAACTCTTATTACCTTATATTAATACCTTCAAAAATTGATAAAGACCTCTTTTTATTACTTTTTTTGTATTAAACCTTAGTTTTTAAAGATAGTAAGGCGAAAATCGTTTATTTACAAAAATAGGAACATTCAATCTTGACATAAACGGAAGACAGATTTATATAATTTACTCTCGAAAGACAACTTAATTTTCCATTACTTACATTACAGTTTTGAAGATCATTTCTTCTACGCATCGGACCGGGGATCGTGCACTAGTGTCTCTTCTAACTCTCGTTTTTTCGATCGCCCTATTACCCAGTCAGCAGTTTTCCCCTCCTTGTGGGGAGAGTTGACTTTAGGTCAGAAGCCGCAATTCTGCTGACTAGATAATAGCGACGTTTAAATAAATTATTTCAAGTAATTGTTTGATTTTATAAAGGAACAATAATATTTCATAGTTGCAATTTTATGCATATTCAATAAATGAGCTACATCCTGCCAATGTAGAGGGCAATAACTTATGAATAAGTAAAATAGGATTATAGTTTATTTATTGAACGTCCGAATATTGATCTATGAAATATTATTGGTTTTTCCACTTGTGACAACATCTATAAGAGAATGTTAAATTTACATCAGCCCCCTCAAACTTTGACGGCACTTCGACATGAGGTTAAGTAGCCTGGAATGAGATGCCCCAGGTGGATATTAGTCACCTTATCAGAAGCATGCCTAGACGCAATAATGAATATGTAAGAGTAACACACCGTGTCGCATCAACACGTTTTAACAGTAATAACAATTAAAGTTAGATTATCTTCATCAGATTTTATTGAAATTTTAACCATTCATAAAACCAAAATATTTATAATTTTAGTATATTTATGAACCCTTTGTAATAGCTTTTTTCTTTTTTTCAGGTAAGAGCCAATAATTACACACCTACGTAATGGTAAGCTTTTTTTTATTAATTTTGTGTTTGAAATTTTCAACGATCAATCATTTATTAAAATTCGTATAACGATAACATGTCTATTATTTTATTTATAATTTAAATTTTGAAGTTGGTTAAGAAGGAGAGCTGGCGTTGGTTTAAAATATTCGGAAAAAAGAATAATCAGATCCTTTTTAATTTTAATAGCGCCATAAAGTTTGTTTAAATTTATTTTTGGCAATTTGAGCAAAAAATTTAACAAGTAAGCGTGCTTATTTATTAAAAATACTTTTTTACGAAACGTCTTGATTTTGTTAAAGAGTTTACAAGAGGATGAGTGTCTAGGGTATGAAATTTTTAGACTGAAAAGACTTTTTTTTCCTTCTCTTTTGCCTGGGCAGTAAATGCCATTTTAAAAAATTCCAACTTTTTTCTGTTCCAGTGTAACAATTTCTGAATATAATTTTTTATTTCCCTACCTGTTTTACTTAATAAAGATATACTTTATAAATGCCTCTAGAAGCAACTGTTTTTAGGAGGCTTCCCCCTAGCCCTGACTAAAATCACTTTGATTTTTACTTCTGGGAATACGTAAAACATGGTGTGTATTCAGCTGCAGTCATCAATACACGAAATGAGTTTTGGCAAAGCTGTTTTGTTGTTTAGAACAGGGTTGTTTAGAACCACCCCTGTTCTAAACACGCCTGTTCAAAGCCACCCCTGTTCTAAACAACACTGTTTAGAACCACGTGACAGATGACAGCTGACGTGAACATACGTCACCATTTTGGTGTAGGACCTACGTCGTTTCTTAGACCGGAAGGGGCCGCAATTACGCAAAGTGCCCCAATACCTACTAAGATGTTATCTTAAATTGACCTAAATTGATCCAGGGAAGCACCTGCTAAGGTATGGCCCATTCGTTACCGAACACCCTGTATACGCGAAATTTAACATGGCAAAATTCCTCTCATAAGGCTAGATCGGCAAATCCGCGAATATTACCGAAATTAAAGCAAGGCTAACGAATTAGGGCAATCCATTATTTCAATAACTCTCCGCTAGCGTTACTGATACCTATTTCCCGACGCTCAATTCATTAGGAGGCTCAAACCGGAAGAACTGTCGGCACTGAGAAATTAACCTATTTTGTATTTTGTACAATTAATCCTATATTAAACCGCTTTTCCCTTTAAATCCGGCCGTGACATCGGTTAGGTAACTAATGATCTAGCTAAACGGGGGTTTAGATTAAACCGACGCCGACGACGCCTTTCCTTCCACCTACAGCTACAGCGGAAAGCGTAATGAATGTTGGCTTAGGAATTTAAAGTCTTTCTAATAATTGCTCCGGTATTTATATCTACACATGAGAATGTGTCGGCTTTAACTGAAGCTGTGTTAAAACCGCCATTTATTTATTTCCTGTGATAAATTCAGTTAGTGATTAAAATGATCTATGTGTGTATTTTGCGCGTCACTTTCGGTTCACTTCCATTATCGTGTTGTGCGGGTATCGGGTATCTAGGCAAATAAAATGAACGAAAATAGGTCTACGCAAAGCGAAGTATACCATACAGGTATGGAAAAAGATTATTTACTGTCGGGGAGATATAAGTGGAGCAAGTCAGAGCCGCTAATGCGTATATTAGAATGAGAAGGATAATTGCAGTACGTCGTATATTGACTTTATTGAGAGTGCGCGCCTGCCTGTCAAACTTTCAACGCAAATCGCCAATAATTCAACTTGTCACTTTGTCTGAAAAGGAGTTTGTTTCTTGCTGCTGGATTTGTGGATTTTATTACGATGGTTTTAGCGATTTTGCCTAAAATTATGGTTAATGCATTGTAATTTTTAGCCACAATTTTCGTTGAAATAGAAGCTAGTATTTTATTTAAAAACAAACTATAATTCTAAAATAATAACAAAATCATCTATTACATTCTATTAAAACTAAAAATAAAAATTCTTTTAAGTGGTAAAAATAAATAACAGATTCTAATAAAAAATAATCTTTTCTTCTGAAGATAAACATTAAATTAAAAAATTGTTTAAAATTTACTTGATTCGAGTTACTTTAAAATATTAGCGCAGTATGTTTTCAAAAGTCCTATACCTTGGGCAATACAGTAGCTCAGTCTGTCATAAAACGCCCTGTACACATTTTCAAGCATATCGGGGGGATTTTATTAACAGATTGGACAATTTTTCCTTGAAGTTCGTCCAAACTATTTGCACTTTCATGACTGTGTCGGTAAAGTTCTTGGGTTATGTGTCCCCACAGAAATAAATCATTGGGAGCTAGATCGGGGGATCTGGGTGGCCATAAAATCGTCCCCCTTCCGCTAACAAGACGATCAGGGAAAGTTTGATTTAAATAGACCTGCACATCGTTGGCGTTGTGAGCAGGACAGCCATCTTGCTGGTACCAAACTTTATTGAAATTGACATTGAGAGCTTGAACGGCAGGAAAAATTTGATTCCTCAAACATATTTGTTGGCATTTCAATTTCCGTCAATAAATATGGGGCCGATACTAGAGTTACCAAAAAGGCCAGCCCATACATTGACCTTTTGAGGATATTGTGTCTTGTATGGAATGCTAATGTGCTTATTTTCAGTTGAGTACCGAGTGGTCTCCAAGGAAGATTCATCCGTAAAGAGAATGTTTCCAATAAATCTATCATCTCTATTAGCCCTTTCCATTACATCTTCACAAAAAGCCATTAGTTTCTCGTGGTGTTCGGGGAAAATTTCCTGCGTTGTTTGCAATTTGTAGCATTTATACTTATTTATCTACTCCTATTAAATTATATATTAATTATTCAACTACTTTTGGACAATTAATAGTATCTATAAACAAACAGCGTGAGTTATAATAACTCACTGCTATATAACTCACTATAATAAATCGGAAAAGCTTTACGAACCGAATATCAAGGTGGCTCTGTACAAGCCGATTGGCTGAAAGGAAACAGTCCATTATTGTTACTGAGGGAAGTAATGTCACTCGAATAATTTTGACGTTTTCAAATTAAGTTAATAAAGTTAATAAAGTTCTTTCTCTGTACTTGTATCTTAGTATTTATTGTTATAGTCGTAGATAAAGTATAGTATTCAACTTGCGGTAATGGTCATAACTCACTTGATGAATTACATCACTCGCCTGCGGCTCGTGCTGCAAACTTCATCTGCGTGAGTTATGACCTACATTACCGCTCGTTAAATAATATACTATTCTTTTAAGAATATTTCAAACACTTCTAGCTTCGATATCAAGTTCTTCTGCAATTTGGGCACTGTTGCTGGGAAAATTGGTTGGCTGCTCCTCATCGGCATGTAAACATTTTGTACAATTCAACAGACGTCCCGTGGTTTCACATTTATTAATAATATTTAAAACCGTCTTTCACATGGAATTGGCCTGTTTTGAAATGAAAATACAAATCTACCGATTTTTTGAGCTGTGCTACCAGAATAGTACCATTTAATAATTTGAACTCTTTCTTCAATGGAGTACACTAACATCCTGAAAATAATAAATTAACGGCCAACATTCTATTCCTGTTTTCTATAGCCTTTTTCGGTACGAAAGCGCCCCCTTAAGCTATAACTTGTTAATATGATAAAACGATTAAAAATTAAACATTTAACTAGTGAGAGTGCTTTACTTGACCATAATGCCTCGATCGGATCCTGCTTATTTCGGTTCTGTCTATCTCAACCTCACCTTTCGAATAAAAAATGCATTTCAAACGAGCGAAAGAAATTTAAGATTAGCTATTTTCGTTCCGCTCGAGGTAAAAGCTTATCGTTTGCCCGTCAATCATGCCAATGAGGGTGAAAGCTCGGCGGAATTAGAGCATCAAATATCGAAACGACGACGACGACGACGCGACGGCGAAAACGAATGATTTTTTGAGTGCGAAAAGCTTTTCTTGGTTTTTATTTAAAATTTCTAAAGTATTTAAAATATAAATCATAAAACTTCCAAAATTAAAAGCTTCTTTCGGGTACCTACACACATAAGTATTTTGGAAGGTTAGAAATATATTTTTATGACTTGGTTCTAATAAATCTTTTAAAGTAGACAACCAGAAATACCTCAACAGGCTAGCTGTGATCAAAAATTTGAACATATTTGTTATTGGCACAAGCAATGTTTTTGTTTGTCTTTTTCTAATGGCCCTTTTGCCAACAAGGATCGAAAGAAATCGAATTGCTTTGGGAAATTTATCAAGAAACAAAACAATGTTGCGAAGGCTAATCTTTCAAAGGAGACAAGCAGAAATACTTCCACAAGCGAAGCTCCGGTAATAGTATACCGGGTGTCAACGAAATCATTTTAGATACCCTAATTTTGTTCATATTAAAAATAGAAATTTCATTTTTGGGTTGAAGCTTTAGTTGACAAAAAGACATTTTTTGCCATAAAAAGCAATTGAATATCGATTGTGGTTTCTCCGGAGGCGAGTTTAAGTTTTTTATTTTAAATGGCAACCTATTTTTTTGGACCATTGGATAGCTCGTTAAATTCCCTTTTTGTTGATATATATCCCAAGTGGTAGTTTGCTTTCAAAATTGCGGCACTGGAGGCATTTTTATCAGTTTGAGTATGTCGCCATTTTGAAGTATGTGGTTGTTATTTTTATAAAATAACCCGGTGGTTTAGTCAAGAAGATTGTTAAACTTTTATGTTTTATCATCATTTTGTAAAACTCTTTTTAAATAATTGTAAATGCAAATTTATGTTTCATTAATATGGCCCATTTCCAAAGCAAATTCTCAGCAAGACATTAAATAGAAAGTACCAAAAGTAAAATGGCCGTCGTGTAGTATATGTTATTAATTACCTAACATTATCAAAAACCCACATTTTAATGGTTTTCTTCTAACAAAAAAAAAAACAAATAAACGAGACAAAGTACGTTAAAAAGAGCATTTATTTAATATAAAATCGACTATGCGTTTACCTAAGTTGGCGTTGAAAAACAGCCAACGAATCGTCATTCTAAACCCAATATGGCGGCCATCACAAGATGGCGGGTTACCTTTTTTTCACAACCCCCTTGACATGGGTGTCAAATGAAAGGGTTTGACGAGTAGAATACGATTAGCTATGTGACGTCATTCTAAACTCACTATGGCGGACGCTACAAGATTGCGGATTACCGTACCACCCTGTATACAATCTTTCTTTTGAAGCCGAAAAAAGATTTTGTTATACCTCTGCTGCTTTTTCTGCCATCTTTGGAGGAATAGATTCAAGATAATTTTCGTCGAAATTTTCACAAATCATTTTTATCATTATTTTCAAATTTTACTTGGAGTTAAATACTGTCGATTCTCTGAGTGGTAGTTAAGATAACGACGTCAATAATCAAACAAATTAATGAAATTGGTTGTTATGAGACAGCTTTCAAATAAGCAGCAAAAATTCAAAAATAGTATAATCCATTTTTACAGTTCTAGGATAACTGAAGTTTTTTAATAACCAAAAAAATGCAGGCAAAAAAAATTTTACAGCCACTTAAAGTAGAATGATATATACAAAGAAAATAAAAGTTTGTTTTAAAACTGATTATTGTTAAAGAAAAATGGATAAAAACCTTTTTCGACACAATAATATTATGAATAAAAACCTATTTGTCTTAAAGTCAGTTGGATTTTGTTCCATTTAAAAGAAAAATTAACTCTTTTAGGATAAAAGTTAATGTACAGAAAAAGCAAATTTTATTGAAAATGTTACAAATTCAAAATCCAAATGAGTTATACATAATTATAAAATAAAACTGCCGCCTACTAGATTTCGAAACTTTTGTTCAAGATTGTATGGAAAATACAATCTGACGAACAATTTTAATTGGTTGCATAATAATTGTTATGTGCAGCATGCTGTTTAAAATCATTGATTTTCAGTTGTACTTGTTAGGTATTTTTGAGCAGTTGTAGAAAAACTTTAATTCCATTAAAGCAGTAGGAAAAAAGCAAAACATATAAGTCGACTCAAAAAATGAATGCGAGGGAAAACCAACCCTTATAATAAATCGTGAAACGCCTTATTTGGGCCATAGTTGGGGTTATTTATTACAGTTATTTCTGTTTGGAAAATTGTTTTATAGCTGTCGTCAAGAAAGTCGAGCGGCGACAGATTAGAATCTTATTTTTATTGCGAAGCGGAATGATTTTGGAAATGAACACAACCGGCATTCATAAAACTATTAAATAAATAAAGGGGGGTTGCCAGGAAAAACTTCCTATCCAGAATGGAAAATGTAGTAATAGTAGTAGTATTTTGTGATAATTGTTTTATTTTTGCCAATAATGTTTGTTAATGGTTTTGTAGCGAAATTTCATATCAGATTTAGAATAGGATTAACGAGAAAATCAAAATATTGTTTTTAATCAAACTTAGATACTCTCTTTATGATATTTATTGTGAATAGTCTTAGTTAGAACATATTGTTTGGCACTTCTGCAAAAAAAACTTAATGTATAAATAAAGAGTGTCCCAAAATGGAGGCACATTTTAATTTCTAAACAAAACTCATGCATTTTTGAAAAGTGCTGATATTCTGTTTTAATAAAATAAAGTACACATATCACGATTAAGTGTGAAACACAGTACAGGACAGATGCCCACCGCGGCTTTGCTGGCACGTTCTTGTTCTTTTGACGAAATTTTCGCATAATAAGGAATATGCACATCTTTTTTTATTGCACAAATCGTGTAAGGAAGTCATTACATTACAAACCGAAAAAAAAATATTTTGAAGAAAATAACCAGGATAATTTAGCTACAAAAAATGTTTACTTTTCGGTATAATTTATTTCAATTTAAAAAGCAGCCATTGGCCCTTAATGAAAAATGACGTCAGGAGATCAGCAAAAATAAGTGTCAATCTACATTTTAACGTAAAGTTTAACCTAAAGGCGAATAGGTTGGTTTTTCTCGGAATCAGAGGGAGAGAAATCGAATTTTTCGGGTTGATAGAGGAATAGTTCAACTAGCTTCGGTAAAAAATTCAGTTATACAGGATGTTTCGTTTCGGAACTATTAAACGTCAAAGTCGAAATTACCGCGATTTCCGTTGAAATCGGGTATAGGCCGCAAACGTGAATTAAATCGATGTAAATTTACAAACAGGTTATACAGCAAAAATAAGTGTCAATCTACATGTTAACGTAAAGCTTAACCCAAAGTCGACCAGGTTTGTTTTTCTCGGAAACAGCCAGAGGGAGAGAAATCTAATTTTTTGGGTTGATAGAGGAATAGTTCAACCAGCTTCGGTAAAAAATTCAGTTATACAGGATGTTTCGTTTCGGAACTATTAAACGTCAAAGTCGAAATTACCGCGATTCCCGTTGAAATCGGGTACAGGTTGCAAAAGTGAATTAAATCGATGTAAATTTTCGGAGGTTGTAGGAGACCCGGAGCTTCAGAACTCTACTGAAACTGGTGTGTAGGAGACCCGGAGCTTCAGAACTCTACTGAAACTGGTGAGGATCAGAAAATGGCAAGTAATTCTTTTGAATTTTTTTAGGTCGAAAAATGCCATTTGCAGACCGCTCTTTGGTACCTAATAACACGAAAAGAAAACGTCAGATACAAGATAGCTCTGCTACAAATAGCTTTTTTCACTTTATTGCTCGGAGTAACACTGCCCTGTATTATTACTCTTTATTACTTTTGAAAAGCATGGATTCTGACAGCACCCGTCCGGGAGGAGTAAACCCGACCCAACCTGATCCTTTCATCTAAGTTTTATATGATATTAATTCCAGTGGCCAAAAATTGGTATTTTGGTGTACCAAGAGGATAATGTCTGGGTACATGGTATGAGACCCTAAAAACTGGTATGTTTACCAAGGAATTGGTACGTCTAACATCCTTGTGGCGAATAAAAGTGCCTGGGCACTCGGCAACACTTTCCGACACTTGCTCAGGTTTGCGGCAATGTTTTCAACAGACCGGACGCTACGCCAGGCCACCTTTTCGTTATACGTATCCACCTGAACTACTTTGCTCAAATTTCATAATCAATATTTGCACTGTCGTATGTATTGGTGCATGATTTCGACCGAAAATGGCACGCACTCTACCCATAACTTTCTTCAGATTTATGAGTTTTCACAATAACAACGTGTTGTTCTACCGTGTAGTGTTTCATACCTATTAATCGCAATACATCTACATGACAGCTATCAAATTTTCAGAAGTCTACTATGACCGAAACGAAAATAACACGAAATTTAAAATGTACTTTCACTTTGGGACACCCCTTATTTTTGTTATTGTCTGCCCAACCGAGGTAATTTTTTGTATGCCTGTTTGTGCAATACTATTACCAAATTTATAAATATGTGAAGTAAATTAGCAAGTCCATTAAACACCGCAAAAAGAAAACTAGGCGGTTTATTATGATTTATGATTTTGGACGTGCGTTGTTCTTCAAATAAACACCTCAATTAATAACAGTTAGGTAACAACCATTCTTGTAATCGTAGTAAATAGGCTTTGACCAAGGAGTTGTATGTACTCTAGTTAAAACGCCATATTTATGATAAAGAATGGACTTTTTAATTTAAGACAATATCATTTAAGTAACCAAACTTTTTCTTGACGCTAAAATGTATCGTAAAGTAAGGTAACAAATGACAAAGAAAATAGTGTTAATCCTTAACAAGTAGATGAATTACCTACATACATGCTTTTACCTTAACTACCTGGGTATCAAAATTGTAACGTAAATACCTGGGTGTGGTCTAATAGGCCCATAAGGTTTAGGACTTTACTAACTATTTTCGGACTAATTTATTTAAGAACAACATAGTAGTACATTCTCTAGAGTTTATTTTATAACTTTATGAAATAGCTTGTGTCAATTTTTCTTTAATTTTTAACCTCCACCCATAAAATATGATAAACACGACAAAGAAAAAAAACCCTTATGAAAGGAGTGAAATATTATTAAGTAATATTAAAAATAACAAAAAATAACATTCTAAATGTAAGAAATAAACATTAACTTAACGACTGGTAATAAAAAACTACTCTAAATATATTTTCTCAAAAAAACCCAACCAGTTAAATTTGATTATTTTGGGATAACATATTCTCTGCATATTTTATGCGAACATTCCAAACAAATGGGTTTTTTACAATTATAACATAAATAAAATGTTTTTCGTCTCTTTTTTTGGGTCGCATCATCATCATCCGATTCTTGTTCATCTTCAACTTCGACCGTGTCATCCGCAGCTTCTTCAACCTCGTTATTTTCCCAATTATCCTCCTCTAACTCAATTTCTGAATCGGAATCATGTTCTGACAAAACGTATTCATCTTTAGACACTTCTACCTCACTACCACTAGTGTCATCATACCAGTCTTGCAGCGTTTGTTCGAGATTACTGTCCCCATAGCGCACTCTTTTAGAACAACTCTGCTGATCGTCCATAACGTAAATACCTGGGTGTGGTCTCTACGACCACTCGCGTATTTCAAACTGCAATATATTCCACAAATCCGCGAAAAATCCCGTCAACGGCTGGATACAGACTAATTATGGGCCGATTGAAGAATACATGAGCCGGTAGGTTTGTACGCTTTACAAGTGGCGGAAATTCAGCAAGTCGTGCAGCTTTTTGGGCCTGAGAGACCACACCCAGGTAGTTAAGGGTTAATTTAAATTTAAACGCTCATTTTGGTTGGAGCTAATTTGTTAAAAAGTTAAAAACATAACTTTTTTACTTAAAGATGTATGCAAAGCATGTATTTAACATTTCAAGAATTTATTTAATAAAATATACAAAAATGTAAAAGGTGAAATTTAAAAAAGAGATGTTTAAAACCAAATATATAAGAAATATATATATAGTATTCCCTTTAAGCTAACGACAATAAATTAAACATTGTTCATTATTTTTTTAGTTGGCAAGTCAAAAATCAGCTAAAGTTTAAAAGGAACTAACTGTAAAGAAAATATGCACAATAAATGCGTAAAAAGATTAGTTGTACGCAGCACCTTTTTTAAACATACGTAAGAAACATATTACATTCATAGGGCCTACCACATGGGTGAAACTTGAATTGAATAAGTGGAAACACGACCGTTACACCATTAGTATATGCCATCGTAAAAAGAGGTGGCACTGTAGAATTCTTCTGCAACCATCATTTCACTCATTCTTTGACCTTTCAGAATTTCAGACAGCTGACGACTTGCCAAATTTCGCCGCGATCTGTGACAGGTCGGTGCAATAATTATTTTGTGTTTTAAACAATTTCATTCCCAATTTTTGTATTTTTTTAATTCATTTATAACGTAGAAACTGTTGCGAATTTTAGGATGGTTTTAAGTGAATAGAAGTGAAGTGAAGTGTATGTTGTGTCGTAATACTAAAATGTGTTTAAAGAACAATCGTAAAGAAAAGTCAATTTTTTGCCTGCCAAGGTATCAAACGTCAAAGATAATAATATTATTTATAATGGATTTTGACCGGCTGAACAACGTGATGTGATTAGAAGTTACTTGATACTAAAGAAAAAGATGTTCCCGGAAGCATCCGGTAATGTTAATTGTGCCATCATGTTCAGCAGGTCAAAATTCACAAGAAATGTCATTTTTGTCACCTGTCTTGATAGACCAAAAAAGCCTGTTTTAACAGTGATTTTAACAATATCTTTAATATCTGTTTTAAATAATTCTGGGTTGCAGTGCAGGCAGAGAAATTACTTAGCCTCGACTCAATGTTGTCTGTTAATTTTTTAAATTTTTCTTCCCTGCACCCCCTAATTTTTTTAGTAATCCTGGTAGACGATGTTTTAATGCTGGTTTTACATTTGTGTAGTTATCTATTCCTACATGAATTTCAGCATGCTAACATGAATTCGTATAACAATGTGAATTATCTTTCGAGCTCAGGAGTTAACGGTATTTAGTAAAAGATATACTCTCAACCTTATGAAAATTTACACATTTAGGTACATGAAAAACTACTCACATATAAAAGAAACATATCCCATTTATTTGCATTTTGGGCTATTTTGTAAATAACAATGTGATAACTATAACTATTTGGTAAATAAAGCCGACATGTACATACTTTGTAGTTTTATTATATAATTTATATTTTACATATTATACTGTGTAGGGTTTAGAAGTATCAGTATTTGATTGTTAAAGACTATTATTGTTTTTTAGTTTATTTATAGGTAATTTCTTCTAAAATATAATTTAATCAGTAAAATCATCAATTTATAGCTGGTTTTACTGAATACATAATATTTTATAGTGTCATACGAAAAAAAAACAATAAATCGTTTTTAAAACAATCAAATACTAGCTTAAAAATAAATTAATATTATATTGAACATGCCATTTAAACTACCCGCCACGAGAAAACGAGCTGGAGCGACATCTGAGAACACGATGGCATACTAATTTTTTGATTTTTATTTAAATTTCGTGTTTCTTCATTGTACTTATAATTTAACATTTCTAACCTCTTATATATTTTTTGGTGCCCACGACGGAATGCCTAGGGCCTACGATAACCTTAGTCCGGCTCTGCACAGAAGTCGTCGATTCATATACGTTTGTATGTAGTACTCCTAGGTTAAGCTTTACTTTAACATGTAGATTGACACTTAGGCTTGCTTACCTCCTAACGTCATTTGACACTGCTCTTTTTAAATTGTAAAAAATACATGCATATTGGATACTCCTTACTTAATAAAAAAGTTTTAATTGGATTTACAAACAGTAACTTTTTTTTAACAATACTAAAGATTAGATTTTACCTGCTTGGCAATAATTCTTTGGCACATACTGTGTAATACATACACATTTGGGCAATTGTTTTAAACTTGCTGACGTTGATAATTCGTACTCGAAAATTGCGAGGGGATTCGGGAACTGCGACATGGTATATAGATTAAACAATGCCGTCAGTTTCCAGTATATAACGTTAATAATTCCGGTATCATGTCGCAAACAATTGATAATAATTACAGCTCATTTGGCTTGCACGATTTTCGAATATCTCTTAACCAAAGTACGAATTTAACTGCTCGAACAAACAACATTGAAAATCCATTTTCAGCAGATGAAATAGCATCGATTTATAGTCCAGTCAAAGAAACTAAAAACTGGTGCTTGTTAGTTAACCAAGCAAACACAAAAATATGTATATTTTTTTTTGATAAAAGTTAAAAATCAATTTTTGATCAAAAGAGAACCAAATATAATCGACATGTATATAGGCCATATACTGACCGAGCTTTATAATTCAAATCAAATGTTTTCTTTGAGAAACATCTCGGTTATAATTTGGTTGAAGTAAAGTTTGATGTGTTATTTTCCATATTTTAAATTAAATTACGTCATACCTTTAACAGAAATAAAAACAAATGAAATAAAACTTTTTTTGCAAAAACCGTCCGATCAGTAATTGGTTCAGCTTACGGTTTTGTTAGCCAATACCTGACCTGCAGATAATTTAACTAAGAGAACCAAGTTATGACCGACATGTAGGTCATAATACTGACCGAGCTTTTATGATTCAAATCAAATGTTTTCTTTGAGAAACATCTGGGTCATAATTTGGTACAAGTAAAGTAAGATGTGTTATTTTTCCCATTTTAAATTAAATTACATCATAACTTTAACAGAAATGCGAAAAACTGAAATACAATTTTTGTCTGCAAAAACCAATTAGTGACCGTCCAGTCAGTAATTGGTTTAGCTTATAATTTTGTAAGCCAATTCCCAACCTGCAGATAATTTAACTAAAAACTGGAAATAACTGCTAAATCTTTGACAAATATGCTAGCTATTTTCTTATTTAAACGTTTTTAATAAAAAAAAATCTGCAAGAAACACCACTAACCTTCTTGTTATATGCCACTAACACAAGCGGCACGTCTTAACAGTTCAGACACCATTAACAGACGGAAAATGCTGAGGCCCTCTCGTTGGCTATTTAAATCTTTTTATCGCATAATTTAAATATATCGGTCTATAAAACTTTGAGATGGTGTACTTACTAACGAAATATGGTATTCCCGGCTCTGAGAATATTGTAAAATTCTTATTTCGGCCATTTAAAGATAAAATCGGTCACTAATTGACTCACGGTCAGTAATTGGATACTTTACCTTACTTTGTACTTGAGGAAGCCCTACAAGAAGAAATCAAGGGGGTTAGATCGCATGATCTTGCAGCAGTGTTGCCAATGATACCACTTAAGTGGTGTTCACACCACAATTGACCCCTTTGGTTCCACTCTTTGTTGTAATTTACTTCAAGCTCCACTATTTTACCATTCTCATCTTTTTCGACATTTTCCTAAATATAAATGCAAATTTATAACTCTTCCCGGCCCGGTTTTCATCACAATAGAAACAAAAATGAAAAATATAGAAGAATCTCAGCTTTGGTACTCTCCACAGACCGCGAAAGAGTAATAACTAATAAGAGATTACAGAAAGGTAAGCCATTTTTGATTGAGATTGATTTACCTGTATGTACCTACACCTAGACTTTGTAAATAAAAATTTAGTCCTTAAATCACCCTGGCGTTCAATTTGCCTCTCGGAGTAATTGCCGGTTACTACTCTAGATATTTAATGTTCTCAACAGCGACCTAATTTTCTTTAACGTGGCTTTAATTCCACAAATTTAAGACATCATTAGGAGAAGCAAATAAATATATCTCGGTTACAATTAAGCAGAGATGCTGCTGGTGCTGCTTTTCTCCCTTGTGTTCAAGTTAAATTACTTCGTAATTTAGACTGCACCTTAAAAGACACTACAAAACTTAACTGAATTGAGGCAGCCATAGCTATCAGTCAGGCAAGCTGGTGCGGTACACGGATAGATCCAAGGGTAATAATGAAACTTGTGCTGATGTACATAGAGTTAACCCCAGACCTGGATTACTGGGACTGGTAGCGTTCTGTCTAATCGGCGCATATCTGTCGTGGTAGACCCAAGGTTCAATCCTAGCACCGACCCTATTTCTTTATTTTGGCCACGGCTGTATAGGGTTATATTCGCGCTGTTAAACCCTCCCGTGTAAAGGCCGCTATTAGTACTTAAACTTGCTGCCTTCGTGGGCGGTACAATGATAAAAAAACCTCCCTGAACGAAGACTGAAAAGCCGGCACAATCAGTCTAAAATATGACGGTCCCGACACTGAAGCCAACGCTCTTTAGGAAAATCTAATTAAAGCAAAATATAATATAACGCGAGCGAGGCCGTGAGCGGTCATAAAACACGAATTCGGACATAATGTCCACTTAAATATACATGCGTGTACCGAGGCAAGCAATTTATTTCGTAAATACACAATACAAACCACAAAATCGAGCACAGAGCTGTCAGAAATGGCTTGTTTGTTTGTTTGTTTCTGGGAATAATATGTAGAAAACAACACATTAAAGGAGAAACAATAACTAGGTTTGTGTGTTGTAAAACAAGTGGAAATATCAGGAGTTTCACGTTTTGGTAGTATTACAGAGAAAGAAACATGAAATTTTAATGTTTTTTTTTTACTTGTAAAAAAGACTAATATATTTCTATTGTATGTTCATTATTTATGTCAAAACCGTATAAAATATGTTGCTTTACTTTGATCATTTTATTTCTAAAAATCTATGACTAGAAAAAATTGTTTGAATATAAAAATTGACACAGACTGAAAACCAGTTTTCACGTTATTATTAATAAGAATCAAAATTATCGATATTCAGGGACGTGCGGTCCATGGAAGCGGGGCAAACTCAGCTTTCCTAAACTTTTTGGAGATCAAAAAAATTGTATACATTATTAACGGATCATTTTTAATATTATACTATAATTTTATAAAAATATGGATTTAATTTCTTATAATTTATATGAAATCTTACGTAAACGTAAAAAATTTTACGGCGGAAACATAACGAATTTCTCTATCGTCGCCTAGAAGCGCCTTTCGCAATGACCGCAGTTCATCTATTACGCCTTCGTGTAGGTTTTTATTGACTCCGCTTACAAATCCCAAAAGGATGGTCAAAATATTAAGACATTGTCTGATTCTAGCGAAACTCGGTATATCGGGGTTTGCAAGGTCGCTGATTACGAAAATTAAGCTCAGTTTTGAAAAAACAAAATGGCGTATCCAAAATGGCGGACCACGTAGTGCAAAACTGTACCTATTCCCACGAAACTCGGTATATGGGAGTTTTCGGGGTCGCTGATTACAAATATGAAATTTAGTTTTGAAAAAACAAAATGCCGGATCCAAAATGGCGGACGACGTAGTGTAAAACTGTATATATTTCCTCTAAACTCGGTATATGGGAGTTTTCGAAGTCGCTGATACGAATATAAAGTAAAATTTTTCGAAACGAAAAATGGTGCGGTTTAAATGGTTGAAAACCTAGTGAAAAAACAAGTACCATATAAATTCTAGTTTTTATTACAATAGGTTGAAAAATTACATTTGTGAAGGACTTTGAATTACAAATTCGTGTTGGAGATTAAAAAACTACTAGAGGTTTACAGTAATTAACAACTATTACACCTATATTGTTATACAATTTTTAATCGCTATCTGTTGCGTAATCAGGAACATAATCATCTTCATCGTCGCTTGAATCTTTCGAGGGAATATTTCTTAGTTCTGGCTCTGAAGGTGAAACTAATAGTTCAACCGCGTGCAGAAAAGTGATTTAAATTTTTTGGGAGGTGCTTTTCTCAAACTGGAGATATATGAATCAGACGATACCACAAGCCTACGGAAAACGTCTACCCAAATCTTCCCGAAACCTTTTTATGTATTTATTACATGATTCTTGCCCTTCTTCAGGCATCTGGCCAATAGGAAGCAACAAAGAATCTATGATTTTGTGCCCATGAATGAGGATTTTATGCACAGTGATTGGCATGTAATACTACGGATACAGGTCCACAAGTTTTCGTGCAGTATCTTCTGTGTAGTTTTGAAATTTCTGCACATCGATTTCAAAACCACAAGAAATTACCTGCAATATTACGTGAAATCGCTTGATTAAATCCTGATCAACACCCGTTAATAATGCCGAAATTTCCGCGTTTATTGCCTTTATTTCAGTAATTCCAAAAATCGTGGTGATGTTTTCGTTTAAATGTGCTTTAACGGTACGAAAATTTGCTATCTCGTAAGATAAATTTCAACAGAGATATTCGAATTGTCTGTAAATAAAAAAAATCAATACATACATAGTGACTAACCGTTTTATAATTTGTATTAAAATATTTTTTTCAAATTGTACGCCATTTGATATGGTATAGTTAAAACAAATTTGCACCATGTTATAATACTTCTATGTAATATATAATATATACATATAATATAATATAATATAATATATATGATATAATATTATATATTGTATATAACATATAGTATATAATATACTGATATAATATTATATACGTATATTATTAATATGTATTAACTTTTTTACATTTAATGCATATTTTTTATTCAAGTACAAAATATTTTTTTCAACGAAAAACACAGTGCGATATGAGTGCACGAGAGCGCATCCATGCAGCGTTGCACAAAATCTAACCTAGAAACTGAATAGGCACCTATCGGCAGCCAATTCTCAGATATGTTTTAGAGAAATGTTCAATCAACAGCCTAAAGTCGGTTTCACGGCAGGATGTATCAAGATTTTTTTCTTATTGCTTTTTTTATTACGACTTTTCCTAAATTAATCACCAAAATTATGTTATAAAGATCATTAAGTAACTCATTGGCATAATGTAAATATTAATTTTTCACCAACATATTACTATTGTACTTACCTTCAGGAGGAGAATCCATTTAAACAATTGAAAAACCTTTACTTATGAACTTTTTATGCGCGTTTTACTTTCTAATCAATTCCTTTGCCTTAAGCGTATTTCGACTTCCAGTACAGTAACACGGCAAATAAAGTAAAAAAACCAACTGTATTCGAATTGTCGCACTAGCAAACATTTTGAATCTTTGATAAATGGCAGGGTGTCAATGTAGCCATAAGCCGACACGGTCGAGTTTTAATAAATGTCTCGATTCGGCATTCAATTTACGAATTTGAAATATTTTTATATATGGCTATCCGGCTGTGTTGAAATAACTGCCAATTTGCAACACACCGAATCTAATGGAAACTTCAATTCTAGGTCGGCATTTTTATTTATATTCTTGATACATGACCTACAGTTAACAAATATGCATTTTTGTTAAAATTATTTTGCATAGTAATGATGTTTTCTTATTTGGGGAAAAGTCTATGTGGGCTTCAAGCCTATTATAACGAATGTACAGGGTTAATGATTATATTTGGACCAATAGGTAACTTTTTTATTTGAATCGATAGAAAAATGTTTAATTAAAAAAAAATTGTAGATTTGTACAAGAACCATCAGAAAACGTAACTGAAAAAACAATTGTTGAACATCAAATAAGCGAGTTTTGAACTAACCTTAAGTTTTTTCAGAGGGCTCCTCATATTATTTTTTGGTTTTTTAAATTCTACACGCTAAGAGCTCTATTTTATGTTAAGCTACCTACATCGATGTTCGACTGTTTTCCTATAACTTAAAAAAATAAAACGAAACTCAAGCAATCCTCTATACCCCTCGTTAAGTTAGAGTTAATGCATGTCGACATGAAAACATCGACAATCATAAATTAAGTGACATATGCTCTAACCAGGTGATTCAGTAGTCATTCAAAGAAAGACAGTTTATTATGCGTTTATTTAGGGGCTACAGTCAGCAAGAAAATGTTGATATATTTACAACATACGTATATAAAATGCAATAAAAATAAGAGGAAAGCAATGGCATTATATGCAAGACTGTATGAGAATCGGCAAGGTTAAAGTCTTAACACCTTTGTAAGGACCCACAAAAAAATAATAAATTCTCAAGATTTCAAAAGAAAAAAGGACAAGACGTCAGCCCGACGAACACATTCAGCTAGATGTAGTGCTTTATTTTAATGAAAACCCGACTAACTCTATACCGGTGAAATGTGAAGCATTAGGCACTACGTTTTACAGAGTCCAAAGAACTCTAAAAAAAGTTAAGATACATACCTTATAAGTTCCGTAAAGTTCATCAGCTTTCTGAAGAAAATAAATGCAAAAGACTGAATGTAATGTAATGTAATGCTACAACAACTACCACGATACACTTACAACGGTATGCTACGCTATGACGTCACTTCGAGAAAAAATCCTAAATTGACTAGACGCTTGCATCCCTTGTACATATGTACAGGTCACTTTATTGTCGGGTAGTGTGTTGAGTTGACGTTTATTAAAATATTATTGTCATAGTTCATTTGCTCAGGTAAGCGCCTAGTCAATTTAAGATTTTCCCTCGAAGTGACGTCAGAACGTAGCATACCGTTGTAAGTGTATCGTGAACAACTACACAGGGATGACACTTTTTGGCAGGATAATAATAATATGGACAGATGAGGCTTGCTTTGCTACAAACAGTTTCTGTTGGCGACTCAAATTAAAAACGTGGCGTTCTCTTTAGTCCATTTGCTAACTACTATAACTGGGAATGTTTTCGTTTCGTCTTTGTCTTTATTATCGTGTTATTTGGCATATTTGTCAATTTTGTCGTCTAATGAGCCCTTCTTTCCCGTTTAAAATTAGCTGATTACAGCTAGCTTCCTTAGGGTAGACCGGGGTCGAAAGTAACAGGGGTCAAAAGTAACATCTCAAATATCTTCATAAACGTAATAGATATGCATGCGCTAATTTGTCAAAGATTCCGCCTATTCAGGTGCTAAACTCCCATTAGTACCATTACCGGCTCCATGAAACACAGTTGTGCGTATAGAGCCATTTAAATTTTGTATATCAAAAAGTAACTTTTTTCGAGTTCGTTTTTATTGTGATAAAGTGCAGAAAAAGCCATGTAGGTACAATTTATCGCACTAGATAGTTTTTTTTTAGGTATTTTGTTATTGTATAGGCATAATTTTGTACCGTGTTGTTGTGTTTTTTGCTTAAAAATTGTAATACAAATTTGCAAGTACAGTCGGGGACGGTTGTAACAAGGCAACTCGGGGACGGTTGTAACGTTACAACCGACCCCGTTGTAGTAGAGATAATATAGTTTTTTATTGCTCTTTTTAAGAATGCCCCGTACGAAGAAAAGGAAGACAGACCGTGGTACGAAAGATATAACCTTTTACGAACCAGCATATAAAGAAGTTACTAATGGGAATCTCTCTATTAAATCATAAGCAAGACAATATGAATTATGCCACGTATCATTGACAAGATACAAGAAGAAACTGGAAGCCCCCAATGAAAATTTACCAGTGTCCATGATTGTCCTATATAAATATTTTATTATATCCCCAATTTTAAGCATAGTCCTACAATAAATGTGGTGTTACAACCGACCCCCCTTGGTGTTACAACTGACACTGGGTGGGGGCGGTTGTAACAAATTACATCACTTTAATTTTTAGTTACCTGTGAGGTTTTTACTTTGTTCAGCCCTAAAATATCACTTACATAATAAAGGTAACTAATTACCTTAACTATAGCCATACAAATAGTATTTCCAATTCTAATAGTTTTTTCATAATTAAATACTAAAGTCAGAATGTTACAACCGACCCCGGTCTACCCCACTTTGAGTCGCGATAATAGACATAATACCCATTATTATTATTTTTTTAAATTATAGGAAAACAGTCGAACATCGGTGAAGATAACTTAACATAAAATAGAGCTCTTAGCGAGTAGTATTTAAAAAATAAAAAAATAATAAGGCGAGCCTTCTGAATAGAAACTTAAGGTTAGTTCAGAACTTGCTTATTTGATGTTCAATTGCTTTTTCAGTTACGTTTTCTAATGGTTCTTGTGCAATTCTACAATTTTTCTAATTTAAACAATTTTCTCCCTTCAAATAAAAAAATTATCTATTGGTCCAAATATAATCAATATCCCTGTAAGAACTACGTTTATACACTATTTTTAAAGCGGTTTAGCATTAATGTATTTTTACAAAAGGCACCTAGAAACGCCGGCTTAAATCTTAAACATATTTAGTGGATCTCGAGGTGCTCATCGGCTCAGAACCCTTCCTACATTTTATGGTTCAACAAAAAAAATACATATTTAATATATCATCCATTGATTTTCAATTTGTGTGAACTAACATCATTAAAATTCCATTAATATCAGACCCTGATCATAAAACTAACTTTGCGTTACTGCACTAAGTGGCTCGGTTTACAAACATGTTCTAATTCTACTACGGATCTAATTGTTTGAATAAACTACATCGAATTTCCATTTGTACCTGTGTCTAAAATCAATTTTGAATGTTTCATTATTTTAGGCTGGTAACGTTTCCATTTGGGAATACATCACTTTTACCTACGACATGTATGTAGGTGTGTATTTGCTTTTGACCTTATAATGTCAAGATCCAAATAAGCTATTCTGATGTAATGTTTAATATGTGGTTCAGCAGGAAAGCACGAGAAACCTTAACGGCCGGATTCTCAACGCTAGATTGGTCTAATTTGACAACCAAAGTTTTAAACCGACAAATGTAAGAATAAGACAACCAAGTTTTATACTATGAATTTGTTTTCAGATTTTTTTGCAAATTTATAAGGAAAATGGCAATTTTAGTACATGGGTGATTCTACGTTAAGAAGTTCATGTCATGTCCCGAGAATTTTTAAGTGTTAAGAACACAAATTAATAGTTTTATTTTTTAATAGATTTTAAGTAACTGATTAGTTTTATTAAGGCAGTATTGCAAAGTATGAAAAAAAGTAGTGAAATAAGAAAATTCCGGGATAATATAGTCGAAATATTTCTCCCCTGGCACAATCTAATTGTCTCTCCCCTGGACATAAAGCCATTTTTTAATAGGAAATTACCATTTAATATACTATATATATATCAAAATGAGTTAAACACTAACATTGCTAGGTCATTGGAAACTTATCTGCTATTTTATTGATGATTATCAAGTAAAAAAATGTAATTCAATCCTGTCCCCAGCCTGTTAAGTCACTCCCCTGGTATCGTATTTTAATAAAAAATAATTTAGAAAAAAAAAGATTTTTGTAGATAATCTGAATTATTTTTTATAGCACAAGATGAATTGAGCTGTATAGTAATGTTTATAATTTCTTACTTGAATATATCGAAGACACTTTTTTTAGATAGCTAGGCGTAAAAGGATCTCTTCACGTAGAATCACCCACATACTTTCCACAATAATAGAAGTAAATTTATACTAACAATACGTTCCAAGGCAAAAATTGCTTGAAGCGGATCGCTGAAATATTAGAATAAGATTTTAATGACTTATCAACAATGACAGGACAAAAATCTGTCAAATCTAACTGGTCAACTAGAAGACCTTAATTTAAACGAATACTAAATCTTAAACATTTTTAGTGAATTTGAACGTAGGTTTTTTTTTCGTAAACAAGTCGCCATTAATGAACATTTAAACTAAGTATATTTTAGCCACATCTTAGGAAGATAATAAATAAAATAAAAATTTGAAACTGTTTTATTTTTATTTTGTGGTACATTAATACAATGCAAATACAATGCGCATATTAGCTACCTAATTAGTTTTTCTTTTTCCAAACCAAATGTTTTGAGAGAGTATATTTTCCGGGGCGGTTTGAGTGTATTTCCATAGTGGAAGTGGCCCGATATTATTGGTGGGCCGTCGACAAATTGTTTCTTTTTTTAACTTCCCAAAGCGCGTATGTCTGTCTCTCTCTTAGTTTTAATGAATTTATATCGTCCATTTAAACATATGAGGCCAATTTAAAATACGACCCAGCCCGGAGCAAGCTTGGATATCTTGCGACGATGGCTTGGCTTGATTCTTTCTTGGGGAGTTTTCGTACGGAACTTGCACTTTTTTGAAACAAAAGATTCTTTTTTGGTTTTAACAAATTAAAAAATAAATGATAAGGTAGATCATTAAAAAATTTTAGGTGGGTCATTGACCACATGACCTTATGGACGGGCCGCGCCTGAGTAATAGTAATATCGTATAGCATAAGTAATAGCACGGTAGAATTATTAGACGGTAGCGACACTCGCCACTTATTCCTGTTTTTGCCGACTCTTCGCTAAACTAGTTTTATCCGGTTGCTGGCAACTCGTGGCGTCTTTACGGAGACAGTCAGAAAATTAGTCTGATTGAATACAGTCGAGATCGCGATGGTGTGTTATTGCCACGTAGAAAATTGTATGAAATGTTTCCAAGGTTAATGCCAGAGGTCAGGAAGTTTAAAATAGACTTATATATGAAGGATTTTATGCAAAGAGGCCCTCAGTACTATCCTAGTTCGTATTTTAATACAGTAAAATCATGCCGTCATAAGTCAGAACCTCGTATCTACAGACTTGTTATTTTTGAGAAAAATAATTTTATCGATTTCGCTGTATTTTTTTATTAAACTCTCGAAATTGATATCCTTTATATAGAAATCAAACCTACAGTAATTTGTACGTACAAATAACAAACATTTTAGAAAAAAACGTTACTTTATTAGACAGGCGAATACGCTTGTATGATAATGCTTTGGAATTGTAGGACGGGGTTTTATTTTTTTTAATATTTCAAAAAATATCTAAAAAAATGTTGTTTTCACCAGGTATTGGGTTTTCGCCAGGTATTGGGTTGCTATAAATAAATAGCATTCCATTTTTTTCAGTAACTCAGTTTCTGAAAAAAGCTGCATTTTTTTCACAAACTGAGTTCGGGGTTCTAACGTAGGCCGGCAGAATTGTCGCTTATAAATCACGAAAGTGAAATCATCAAAATGTTACTTAAGGACTCTTTGTACATGCGCACATATTTTATGTATTTGTTCTTTCTCTTTTATATATTAGTTATTATCATATATTTTTTTGTATTATCTTTATTAAGGGCGATGGACCGCTGCATTGCCGATGCATTGCTGTTAGTAGCTCACTCGGGTCCATTTAAAGAAGTATAGCGTCTATATTTCAAAAATAGACCCAGGAGTAATGCAGATGAAATGAAGCCTGATAGCTCTGGAAACTTCCTGTGAAAAAAAAATATACCATGATTCGTAAGCAAGTTATGACGAGGTTGGTTAGAAAAATACGGTTAAAAAATCATACGTTTGCGCGATATTTGCTGGAAGAAATCCTGACTTCCAAAGTGAATATTTTTAAAATTTCTGTTAAAAATGTATGAATTTCTATTAAAAATGTATGAAGGGAAGAATAACCTAAATTTTATTTGAAACTAAAATTTACTACGAACCATGAAAATCCGTTAAAATTCGGATAAAAATTTTAACGGCTTTTTTGTGGCTGTAGTAAATTTTAGTTTTAAATAAAATTTAGATCTTTTACTGCAATTCACACATTTTTAAAACAAATTTTAAAAATGTTCCTTTCTGAAGTCAAGATATCTTCCAGCAAATTAGCCCAAAACGCGTGATTTTACAACCAGGGAAATTCTTGTTAACCCTGTCTTAACTCGCTCACGAAACAAGATATCATATTTTTTCTTTCACAGAAAATTGCCGAATTTATTATGCTACATTTTCTGTCGACTACTGTTAGACTAATCTTTTAAAATAAAGAAGCTAGAGCCCTTTAAAGGCACTGCGACGCGCCGGAGCATGCTAAAAAGGTGGTATAGCGTACGATTGCCCTTAAACCCAAAATTTAAACAACTGTCAAAAATATATTTTTAGCTCAGACTCTTGTGCTCAAACCACTTAAATAGATGCGAAGTAAATATGTTTCATTCAGACTGTTATGTGCTTTATTTAGCATGTTTAGGAAACAACGCAAGGCTTCGTTAACTGCCTAGAAAAATATCTCTTATTATTTATTATAACTATAAGGCAGTTTTGATTGGGTTTGATTGGGTTTGATTGGCAGTTTCATGCCGAGGGAGCAAACCACTGATCCTTCAAGAATATAGAGGTCTCCAAGATATCGTCAAGACTTCCTACTAATAACCTGAAGTATCCATGAGATGTCCTTGGGACGTGTATGAACGAGAATATCCATGGATATCTCGCAGTGGTTTACTCCTCGTTTCATGCCCTCGGAATAAGTGTCTAATAAAACCATTAATACTAATGAATCGAAATACTAAAGAGTTACGTACCGCCTTTTAAATTTGTATGTATCAAATAACCGACCAAATATTTTTTCGACTAATACTTATCGAACGTCCCCGTAATACGCTGCCCGGAGAACGCAGTGTGCATCGGCGTTTTGCTTTGATGCAGAAACTTCAAACGATTTTTGCCGAGTGTCGCTGCTCCCCCATTTCTCTACTCTGGTAATAGTAATATCGTAGTAACGTCGTAGTAGTAATTACTATACTCCGGCAAATCGGCAGCGATGAGTCATAAGTCAGGATCAGAGAGGGTTTACAATTTATTTTTATCGTATTGTGTATTTCATATTTTAAAAAGATGTATATATACGCTTGGGCAGCATGCTTTAACCGAAATCAAAAGAAAGTAGTGCAGAGTGAATTAAAAGTATCGCCAAATTCAAGCATATTTGGCTATACATTCATTTTTATGGTATAATACGTCGTATTAAAAGATTGAACACAAGTGTTGAGGTTATGATTTACAACTGTCAAAGTATGTCGTAAGATAAATGAAAAGAAAAAAACTTATTTGCGCTTATTAGCACATAACAGTATATATTTTAAACAAATACCTTGAGGCCTTTACTCATTTAATTTCTGCAGATGTCGGTAAAGTCAGGATTTGTAAATAATAAGCCGTCATCATAAATGCATCAGCTGTTGGCAACAAAGAAAATGGAATAAGTTTGTTTGTCAGCGAATTATTTCAATGTTTTTGTGGTCATTGCCGAACAGTCTTTTCAATCAAATGTAATGTTTGTTATCCACGAAATCTCCACATTTTCGGGAAATAATCAAGAAGTTAGAAAATTGGAAATTAGAAACAGCATTAGAAATTACTAGTCTAGAACTAAAGAACTTTAAGTTAAAACTGTTCAAAAACAAGTAAAAAAATCGGTGTTAAAATAGAAATCCATTAAATACTTTTAGCGAAAAGATAAATATTTAAAACCAAAATTGTTTTCGACCGAATTAACTTATAAAAGTTTTGGGAGATCAACACGGGAGTCTAGACAAAAAATAATAGGATAGCGTTCGTTAAAAAAAAAACTTTACTTCGAAATTGTTTTTGTTGCCAAATATTTGATGTTGTCTAAATAGTGCGAAATAGTGTTTTTACTGATGATAACTTAATAATTAATTTATACATCCCTTGACACC
Organism: Philopedon plagiatum; assembly: GCA_963971165.1. Taxonomy (NCBI): domain Eukaryota; kingdom Metazoa; phylum Arthropoda; class Insecta; order Coleoptera; family Curculionidae; genus Philopedon; species Philopedon plagiatum. The sequence goes on along the minus strand of OZ020190.1, from coordinate 143,278,343 downwards.
AAAAAGTCCTCCGGTCTGGATGGCATACCTGCAATTGTTCTAAAAAAATGCGCTCCAGAACTTGCACCCATCTTAACTCGTCTTCTTCAGATCTCATATGACAAGGGTATCTTCCCAGACAGCTGGAAGACTGCTCGTATGCAGCATGTCTCGAAGAAAATTTTCAAGTCCTTTCCATCCTATTTACTATTTGTGAATAGTGATCAAGTGATGTATGTGATAAATCTTTTTAGGGTGCTTTTAATTTTTTTAGTATTTTTTAGTGACCGAATGCTACGGCGCATCACCGTATATACAAAAAATAGACCGAACAAGTGGCGCACCCAAAGGGGGGGGAGCTGGGGGCTGCGGCCCCTCCCACGTCAACATTCTAGACACACAAAAATGTAAAAAAGTGAACTACTAATTGAAAAAATCCATCGAATTGCACTATTCAGCACCCAAACCCCCCACCCCCCCAAGACAAAATCCTGGGTGCGCCACTGGACCGAACGAATTCTTCCTGAACTTCCTTTTGATGTACAACTTTTAGTTTAACATTAAGTCACTCGCAGATGACCGAAATCTGCCTCGAAATTCATAAAACACTATTTTGCATTCTCGGATTGCATTTACAACAGCGAAATGTACCGCGTTGCTTTTTTATCGTTTAAAAATGCAAAATTAAAACATTTTTGTTAACGCGTTGTGATCTTTTTATTGAAATATTTTGTAAATTTTATTTTTATGTGGATTTTTTTGTTTGCAGTAACAACAACTGCAGTTTACACTTTTGCGAAATAGAAATGTGGAAAACTATAAAACAACCGGTGAAAATTTGGCTTTTTATCGTGAGAATTCAAATATTGTTTTAGTGGTAGTATCGAAGGCTTATGGGTTTACTGGTTTATGGTTTAGAAGTTTGTTTTTCTACCATTATATAAATATGTATACTATGTATTTACATGTATATATAATGGTGGACAAACAAACTTTTAAACCATAAACCAGTAAACCCACCAAATGTCTCAAGGGAGACCGGCTTTTCGGTGTATTCGAATGTCCGTTTATATTCTTATAATACATATATTCATAATGAATAAGTTTTTTAGGATTATATGGCTGCATATTACTCTGTGAATCAGCCTATTGTACAATATTTTACTACTCTAAGATAGTCCTCAGTTTTTATCTTCGAAATAAGGGGTCTCCGGTGGCCTAGTTGGTACAGCGCCAGCTTTGCAACCGATAAGCTCGGGTTCGAATCCCGCTTCGACCATGGATATTTTGTGATGTTAACTGTTGGAAGGTGGTAGAGGAATTCTTCCTCGAGTGAAATGGTACCACCACACACATCCTCTTAAAGGGCAGGTGAAATCCCTACGGATGTTTCCAGCTCTGGATGTGTGAGTCGATTTCCCAGTACACCCACGGTACATAGTACTTAGACTTCGGTCTTCATGGGCTGTCAGAAGATAAAAAAAAATTAAACTGCAACTCTATCTTCCCCATAAAAAAAGGACCTATTTTTCTATGTAGTGTGAAAGGCGACGTTACCCTTATATAATTAACTCTAACACTCAACTTGTACTCGACTGTAAAACGGTTAACGAGCAGGTTCTCTTTGCACATACAGTTAATTTGACATTTTATGTTAGTCATGGAATTTGTGGGTACTTAGTCATGGAAAACCTGGAAAAGTCATGGAATTTGAATTGGATACTTTGGTGGCACCCCTAATTTTCTTTCTTCTAAGCCGCCCACAGTACCCTACTTTTAAGGCTAAAAGTCTACGCGATCTGTCCCAGTCAAAAAAAAGTTAAATGCACTTCGCTCTAAACCGTAATAATGCAATAAAAATTTAGTGGAATATTTACCTCTCGGTCACGTGTTGTCTTTTAATGCATTGTTGGTGTTTTCTACTTTCATAATTAAAACATGAATTCGAAAAAAGTGGTGGAAATTTGACGCTTCGGCGTTTAAAAAACAACACTTCTAAAAATAAAATTTACCGGAACTTTAAATCATGAATATGTAGTATCTACTGTTTTAAAAATTGTTCTATTTATAGTAAAAAATGGTATTAACGAATAAAGCTAATAATTTATTTCTTTATTAAAAATATGTTTCTTCTTTTAAGTGAACATTAAATTAGACTCATGTATATCTTGCTTATTGAAAAGGTTTTGTAAATATCTCTGCTATAAACTCACTTTCCTTTTTACAAGGTTTTTTAATTATAGCAAACCGGCCAGATTACTATTAGTTGTTGATTAGGTGAACACGTTTGGGAAACAGTAATAGGATAGAGTGGAATAATTATTCTAAAATTCTATCTAGCATTTTCTCTAATAGGCGTGAATTAATTGAAAGCGTCACTAGTATTCTGAATGACCATTAATGTTTTTCTAATTTTTCTGTAGATATCAACAGAATTTGGCTACCAATACCTAGACAGGAAGTTAGTAATAAGAAAATAATTTTATTATTGAATAAATAAGTAGTTATATATTTTTTGTCCTACGGCATATAGTCATGTTCCTGCATTACCTGAAGACTAGTCATTTTGACTAATGTCAAACCTCATGCTGACAGAAAAGCAAGAAACTGTCATTAAGAGAAATATTTTCAAAAAATACCGAAGAATTCTATCAGAAAATTCATATATCCTTTTTTAATTATTTTTTTATAGTTTTAGTTCATTTTTAATTTAGCACGTTTGAATTTATTAGATTCTTTGATAAGGAGACTAGGGAAGTCTCGAAACGTCAGGAAAACTATTTTGATCAGATTAGGTTTTAGACAGAATAAATACTACACTAGAGATGGATTAGGGTCAGACATACTTTTTTTTAATTAAAAGTCACTGACAGTGTACAGAACATTTGCTTTCAGGATTTGTTTTTTGTATTTTAAAACGCAGTGATTTTTATAATTTTTTTTTTAAATATTAATTTCCCTTAACAGTAGAGTAGCGTAACACCTAAATAATAGATGTTTTCAATATGAATCCGCCACAATCATAATAATATAGACATTATTTAATAGTTTTAAATCGACAAACCATTTTAGTATTGCATGTAAACACTGCAAAAAGAAACAAAATATAATTATGTTGTCGGCGAAATTCTTATCTTGGGATTAATTGCTTATAATTTCACTTTTATTAAAAACACGAAAATAAGCTGTTGTCTCTACATCTAATGTACATCACAACGTCGCTCACGAAAATACCCATTTTCACAAAAACCGAAATGAAAACGGCAAAACCCGTTAATTGAAATGTTTTAATTTTGCATATTTAAACGATAAAAAAACAACGCATATATTCTGTTACTGTAGATTTCATGTTTTGGGAATATTACAATTTAATATGAAATATTATCATTTGAATTTTAGGCACATTTTGAGCTTAGTTGCATGCCAACGCGATATTAAAATGTATATCGTTTAATGTATGAAAGTTGCTTAGATCTATATTTGAATACACTTTGTTTGTTGGTTGGTTTTTAGTGCTAATAAATTGTAGGTCATGATTAGAATTTTTTTTTGGTGGTAATAAAAATGGCACAAGCAAAACGAGGGATATAAAATTGAAGCTTAGGCCAACCTAGATGGAATAAAAATTGCTAACGAGTGGTAATTCATTAAGGCAATAAGGAATATGTATGTATTTGTTTAATTAATTTCATAAATCGTTTAAGGGTTTATATACAGTCAGGAGCCCTAAAAAAAGCGATTTTTCAAGAATTTTTCCTGAGAAAACTTTTAAATTTAATAATGTAAAAATTTGTACACATATTATGGTAACTTTTAGCTGTATTTTAAGATTTTTATATTTGTAAAAATAATAATTTGGAAAGCTGCTATAGCTGATCTCCAGAAGTTCCTCTCAAAAAAGGCATCTTGCGGTGACAACGATATCTCTGGACTGGATCATCTAATATGAAAAAACCAAACGGATTTCGTTAAAGTAATGTATAATCTTCTAATTAGCGGAAGGAATAAGCAAAATAAAATTTTTTGACAAAATGGCGGCTCCTAAAAAAAATATTTTTGACCAACATTTTGGCCTTTAAGTGTTTATATAAAAAAAATATTTGTCGGTGAGAAAAGTCCTTCCGTTAATTAGTAAAAAATATACTTAAGAAGCTTGTGTTCAAATTTGAGACTGATCGGTTCAGCCGTTTCCGAGAAATTTTCGTCACCGACTTTTCAAACACAGTTTTGAGAAAAACGCGTTTAAAGTTTCAAAAGCACTTTACAATCGCTCTGACACGTCTTTACAAATATCTTCGCCGGATTACCTTGAAATTTTCTGTGTGTGTACTTGAATATATGTACATTACGAAAATGGCATTAAAAAAATCTATTTTTTGAAAATTCTAACTGTATATATAACCCCTTAAGGAAGTCAGTACAAAGACAAGAATATTATTTTGAAGAAAATTACTAGGATAACTTAACTAAAAAACCCTCTCAAACGTCTCAAACGAAACAGGCCCGCACCCTCTGATTGATATATATCCTTTCTTATTTCACACATAAGACACCTGGTCAATTAGGTCTCAAAGCTGCTACAACGTACTTCAAAACGCATCAAAGCGCAAAAGCCAGACTGTAAATATAGCATTGGTTTAATTCAGGCACGTTCATAAGCAAGCGAAATGTGGAATTCACGACATGCATTCCTTAAAAATCAATGTAACAGGAAATTAACCCGTTACAATTAAACACAGAGATCTATTTAAAACAACTACCCTATTAATATTGTATTGCACCAGTGTGCAAAAATACCACTGCAAGTGCCCCAAAAAGATAATTTTTCACGTGCCTAGAACAGCCGATGTTGAAAGAAAGTACATACCTAGTGCAAAGTTAATCACAAATTTTTCATAAATAGGTGTCATTAAAGGTCAGTATCGTCAAACTCAAGTAAGCATATTATTGACTGTACGTTTATTTTTATGTTAAAATAAATATTAAAAGTATTTTTGATAATAAGTTGTTGAGACACCACTATTTCCTTAACAGATAGAGACGAATTTGTAAAGGGTGTGACGTTTTCGGTGACCAATTAATTTAATTTTTATTCACAAAAATCTGTCACCAACTTGTTAACTACAAGCTGTTTCAAAGCGATTGTCCGTACATTTATATAAAACCCCCTAAAAACTTAATTAATAATCAAATAATAAAAATTGTGCTTAGAACTGTAGACGAGACTGTAGTTTGTGCTCAAAATTTTTTCACCAATATACATGTTTTAAAACGATTACTTATCTGTAAATTTAAGATGATCACAATAAAATGTAGGTAATTAATTATACCACTTTTTCGCATAAAATCGTGATTGAGTTGGACAAAAACCTCCTGCTGTGGTGCACTGAGACAAGTCTTGGCATTTTTGCTGATTTTCTTTTGTGGGTTTCCTAACTCGAATTTGGTGGCAACATTCGTATTTTTTGCACCATCAATCTTTTAGTTGTGTTTCATTTTCGTGTTATAAAGGGAGGAAAATCCCCACAAATTTCTATAAAACTCTACATGAAAAAGGCCACCTAACATCTCAGGTAAGATTTTGTTCCTATTCCTAAATACCGAATGATTGCATTTCTAATTTATATTCGTTTTTTAATGTATACATACCTTGTTCAATTCCAGAATTTCATAAATCTGAAAGTCCGTTTTCTGGTAGGCCTTTTTTTATGACCTGGACATCCAAGGTCACATTCCTGGCTGATTTTTATGGGACCATGTCCATCCAGCTCCATAATTTTAACCTTAGTCTTGGGTAGGCTCACCGATCCCCAGATTCACCATGTTGGACTCCGTCGAATACCTCTCCTTGGAGTAAGGCAGACTTCATTGGACTTTAGGCGAGCCCCATTGGGCACAGGTTTGATAACCGTACCTCTTGTAGTGTAAAAATACTCTTAGCTCACGAAAATATTAGCTGCAGGCCATACTATGTTGATAAACATCATCGGCTAAGTGTAGTCTTATATAAATCGTGTATTATTAATTATTATTCTAACTTATTATTTAACTTGGGCATTTGGTGTTACTCTTTATCCAATGACTCTTGTCACGCGTAATAATTATTGAAATACAGAAAAGATACTATGTACGGATTGCAATATCACACTGTAGCATAGCAAACTGGTAACGTGTGTCAGGCTCCTTTTTTTTACATTGTTATTCATAATTTCACTTCATAATCACACATTATGCTTATTACAAGTTCTTCTTAACTCGTATAATACGTAGACTGTAGATTTTTAAAGATAAATGCAGCTAAATTTTAAATTAAACTCTGAATAAAACACCGTCAATTAACGAAATTAACCTAACCTCGATGGTTAGACTTTCAAAAGCAGCTGATTGTCAAACGGCATAGAGATGTTCTTTCTCTTGGTACTTTTAGCGAACGGCATGCATCCCCTTTCTCGCGTTTAATGGTAGGAATGTTTGTGATTCCTGTTTTGTTATTTAATTATCTAAATACACGGGGAAATTTTGATCAATTCTGTGTTTTCTTTTCATAGAGTACTGTAGTTTTTCCTGATTTTATTTGCTAAAATAAGCAGTCACTGTCTCTAGCCATAAGGGATCAAATAAAGCAGGTGGCGCCCCATATTTTTCTTTGAGATATTACTCACCCCACTCACCGGCAAACGAGTTAGTCCTACACAGATACTCCTGGAAGTTAAGCCACCTCGTCCCGATTAAGATCTTTTTTTTCTCCCGCTATTATTAAAACATCAATAACGACTTTTTAAACAAACCGGGTTTAACTGTTACAAAGTTATTGGTGAAATTGGAACACAGTTGCGCCAAAATGTTATTGACAATTTTTCGAAAAAAAAAAAAATGATATCTGTGGAAACAGCCGAGAGGGACATTTGCAGAATATTATTTTTAAAATAGACCTACCGTGTCTCTACTTTGACAAAATAAACAAGCATGTGATTTTTCCAAAATTGTTGAATTTATTTAAAACCAACAAGTTCCTCAAAATCTCGAAAATTGGACGGACTACTTGGAAAATAAAGTTCTTAGTTAGTAACGAGTAAGTTTTCTACCTTCTTGCTACCATTTAAATAAGATTTATAACTTTATAGAGTTATAAATAATAAAAGTAGCCCATAACATAGGTTTACGATGGTTGAATAAAAACCGCCGAATATTAGTTTATTTTCGGATTTGATTGCTACTTAATCAAACAACGTATAAAAACGATTTTATTCATAATCAGCCAATTTGAAACGCGAAGTCGGTATCGTTTTTATATCTGGGTCATTAATTCTTGATAACTCGGCATTTTCTTGTAATACGGTGCTTTTAATGACTTTGCAATAAAATATTGCTTATTTCGTGATACTATTAGCGCAGGTATACGCAGGGGCGGCGCCTCAAATTTGTCTTCCTTTATTTTTGTTTTATCTTAAATACGAGAGCATCGGCTCGGTTTGTCATCAACTTGAAAATTTTAAAATATCTAGAAAAACGCAAACTCATCCACGGAAGATAGTGTGGATTTCGTCACCTAAGATCCATAGCTGATCTCCTAACCGTTAACACACACAACTGGAGTTTTATGGCGAATCCCAAGTTATTGCCCATGATATTTCCAAGGCATTTGACCAAGTATGGCATGCCGCACTCCTCAACAAACTACCTTCTAACGGTCTTCCTCCCAAACTATGTACTTGGATCGGTAGCATATCTGTCGTGGTGGACAGTCACTCACATTACATTACATTACAGTCTTCACATTAATGGAATGCTCTCTTCAACTACCAATGGCAACCACAGTTATGCTTCACTCCAACATTCATTTTTCCTGACAAGTCTCGAATCAAAAGCTAGGTAATACACGCAGATCTCTGCACCTATACCTTTCCCAAGATCTTCATTTAATCATAGACTGGGGTGCCAAGAACCTTGTTCAGTTCAACGCCTGCAAAACCCAGTCTTGCTCCCTGTAACGCAAAAAATTCAGCAACACCTCGTACCCCATCCCCATGAATGGCCAAGTCCTATAGAACAATGAAACGTTTGATCGTGTTGGCATCGCTTTCGAACATGATGTGAGCTGGTACAGGCACATTGCTTCAATGGCTACATCGGCGGCTAAAAGCCTTGATTTTCTCGTTCGAGACAGGAAGTCGTTCTCCCCTTCCAACTTACGCACTCTCTGTGTTTCTCAAATAACACCTAACCTGGAGTACTGGTCCCACATCTGGGAAGCGGCATCACCTTCGACACAACATCCTTGATTCTATTCAGGAGAGAGCCATTGGACTCATTGATGACCCGGTCCGCACAAAAAACTCCCTTCACTCGCTCATTCTCACTCTCACTTGTTTGAGATCAAAATGATCAAATGAGTCCCGAGTCTACCGTCGGAGCAACTCTTGGGACATGGACTGCCAGCTGTTCCTCCATGTTTTTGGGGATCTTTCGGTGGGCGCGTACCCTCTGGTTTTCCCTCTAATACAATGCGGGGTAGTCTATTTTCGGTCATCCTTCTCACGTGATTGTACCATTCTCTTCTTCTCTGTCTTCCCCATCTTACTATGTCCCGTACGCCGCACCGTTCTCTGACATCAGAATTTCTTACGTGGTCTCTTCTGGTTTTACCGGCTATCTTTATCTCCGCCACATGCAGCATGCTTGTGGTTTTATTGGTGTCCTCTCGCGCTTCTATTCCATATGTCATTATCGGTCTGATGCATGCCTTGTACATTCTAGTTTTACTGTCCTTTCGCATATACTGGTTGGTCCAGACAGCTTCTCTTAAACATCCTAATAGCATGGCTGATTTGTTAATTTGACTTCTTAGGTCCTGTGTGTGTTAAGTTTACTTATTACTTTTACTATGTTGGCGGGTGTTTCTTTTTTCATTAAGGTTTTGATGACATCTCCTAGTCTGACTTTATCGAACGCCTTAGTCAGATCGACGAAGCAGACATATACTGGTGTGTTGTACTAAATTACTTTTGCTTTTATTTATTTAGTGATGAATATGGCATTAGTGGTTGATGTATTTTTCCTAAATCCTTGCTGTTCCTCTCTGTTTGATATCTGTTTTTCAAGCTGATCCTTTAGTAGGCCTGTAAACAACTTCATTGTTGAGCATAGTAGAGTTATTCCTCTGTAGTTTTCGGGGCGGTTTTTTGGTTCCTTCTTGAATATGGGGACTGTTGTGCTAGTATGCCCATCATTTGGTATTTCGGCTGTGCTTAGGATCTTGTTGAACAGTATTGCCAGTTTCGCTGTAAGTTCTGGTTCGCCATACTTGAGAGGCTCGTTCGGTATGTCGTCGATTCCTGACGCCTTTCTGGTCTTTAACTTTCTCAGTTTTCCTTTAATTTCTGTCTCTGAGATTATTGCGTTATTCGCTGTGTGATATTCTACCATTTCGTGTGTTACCTCAGTGTCAGATAATTATATCAAAGTATCTTTCCCATTTTTCCATGGTGATCCCTTTACCCTGTACAAACTCATATAAGTTATAAGAGCCTAACGCTCAGATTCACTATTGTCGGAGTACTGACCAGGTAATGAAGGATTTAAAATTTAGAAAAAAAATTTAAATCCAAATTTAAACCAGCACTAAGTCTTATCCCTTTTTTGTGAATCCCAATGTAGAATTTCTAGAGCCGCTACTGGATATGTGTTTACCATTTGGGAGTCATTAAATTTGGCTATAAAAACTAAATCTATATAGCTACAACGTAACCTAATGTTCCTAACATTTTTCCATTTTTAATGTAAATCTCGTTTTTATGTATGAGATAAATATCAACCCAATGAACGGGTTATTTATTGGCTTAAGCAAATTTATCAAGCCCAATAAAGTACTTATGCGTCAGAGCAAAAAAAAATGAGAATGACTATTAAAATAATACATAAAATAATATAAGGAATTTTTTTCTTTGAACCGCTTTAACTTAACAGTAAATAGTATGAAATAATATTTTTACGTACTTATTACTGTGGATAACTTGTACACCAAACTTCTAAACTCTGTAGTCGGCGCAACACTTTATTTACAATTTCTTAATATATTATCTCTCATTATGGATTCTTATTATACTTTATCATTGCGCCGACGTCAAAGTCTAGAACTTTGGTGCAAAATTAAGCAACATCAGTAATAAATACATCAAACTATTTCTCATTTTTTTTTCAAATATTTATTTCTTTTTAGTGCACCCATTCTTTCTTCCCCTTGCCTTTTATCTTCTTCTTTGTAATGGCCGTTTTATATTGATTTCTCTGACCCCAATATCACTAAAAAGTAACATGTTACACAGAGTTAAAAAAAAAGAAATCGTCTGTCGATACATGTCATCCCCCTCATCGCATCTGCTTTATATTTTTAATATAATTAACATCTGTTGTGTATAATCGGATTCCTTGACCGAAATTACCAAGAAAAAAAACGTACTATGGTAGTATTGTATAAAACCAAGTTTCCTTTAGCAACAGCATCAACTGCAGTACTAGGCAAGCAATAATCATGTTCCATAATTAAGTATTTGATATATATGTAGGTTTTATCTTCAGTTGTCTAGGGTAAAAATCACAGGCCTCTGGATAGTTTAGTATGTATATTTAGTTAGACATAAAAATGATGGACTGTTAGCCTTTAAATAGAACATATTATTGTCTTCTTCAACTTTTACAATAAAAGATGATTCGGATTATTAATTAACGTATATATATCGTCTTTAATTTTGATCGCGCCTCGATCACCCCTCGTCTTTAATACAGGAAAACCACTGCCCGTCTCTACTCGTCTTTCTACGACTTAGCGTCTTTTTATTTTATTGCTCGTCGTCGAGAAGGGAACGACTAGCTGACTCGCCGCTGCCAACGTTTTTTGCTCATCCCTAGCTCATTCCGCGACACTTCTCCGCGCACCGCACTTCCCCCTTCACTCGTTTTCTCAGAGCACGTATGCCTGGTTGACTACCACGCGACCACGCCACTCGCGCTTGGTCCTATTAAAATATATACATATAATATATATATATATATATATATATATATATATATATATATATATATATATATATATATATATGTATATATATATATATATATATATATATATATATATATATATATATATATATATATATATATATATCTATATATATATATATATATATACAGGGTGGTCCGTAATGAATGCGCCAAAAAGCAATCCTAGATTAATCTCGTGAAAATAATGATATTGAGCCAAATATGCCTTAATCAAATGTCTCTCATTAATGAGATACAGGGTGTTAAAGTCCAGTTCTCAGAATTGTTATTTCTTTATAGCTCAAGTCGTTTTTGAGATATCGACATGAAAACTGGGAATCGGGGGTTTTCAGGGATGGGGAATACGATGGTATTCCACTTATTGACATAACATGTAGAGGGCGCTAGTTACACCTTATACACTCATTATTTCATGCCATAACTTTCTTATTAGTACCGTTCTTTTATTTTTTATTGAAAATTTTGAAAGAGTGACGTTTTTCAAGAGAAAAAGGTATACTACATTTACTTCGATTAAATAAGCCGTTTTCGAAATATTTGCATTTATTCGTTCTATTGCATAGTCAAAAAATATTAAACATTAAAACCGAGATAACAGACTTGACTAACGAATAATGAATTGATCATGCACAAATAGCAAAAAATTACTTCAACAAATGTGAAAAATGTCCACCATTCACTTCTATGCATTTTCTGAATCCCTTCACCAAGTAGCGTCGTACTTGGAATAAAGTTCCTGGCTTATTCCTGATAACATTGGTGGAACCATTAATTTGTTGCAAAAGTTGCTCACGGGTACGGATTTCTTCGGTGTACAATAAAGATTTGATAAAACCCCAAAGGAAGAAATCCAAAGGATTAAGATCCGGGCTACGCGGCGGCCATGGAATTTCACTGCCACGACCAAACCATCTATGAGGCAGCCATTCATCTAGATAGTTGCGAACTGCAACTGGTTAATGGTAACCATTACTTGCAGTTTCTTCAAAATGTTTTGCGGGATCTACTCGATGATATACCCTTAAATTTACGACAAAACATGTGGTTTATGCACGATGGTGCTCCACCACATTATCCAGTTGCAGTTCGCAACTACATATCTAGATGAATGGCTGCCTCATAGATGGTTTGGTCGTGGCAGTGAAATTCCATGGCCGCCGCCTAGCCCGGATCTTAATCCTTTGGATTTCTTCCTTTGGGGTTTTATCAAATCTTTATTGTACACAGAAGAAATCCGTACCCGTGAGCAACTTTTGCAACAAATTCATGGTACCACCAATGTTATCAGGAATAAGCCAGGAACTTTATTCCAAGTACGACGCTATTTGGTGAAGGGATTAAGAAAATGCATAGATGTGAGTGGTGGACATTTTTCACATTTGTTGAAGCAATTTTTTGTTATTTGTGCATGATCAATTCATTATTCGTTAGTCAAGTCTGTTATCTCAGTTTTAATGTTTAATATTTTTTGACTATGCAATAGAACGAATAAATGCAAATATTTCGAAAACGGCTTATTTAATCGAAGTAAATGTAGTATACCTTTTTTTCTTGAAAAACGTCACTCTTTCAAAATTTTCAATAAAAAATAAAAGAACGGTACTAATAAGAAAGTTATGGCATGAAATAATGAGTGTATAAGGTGTAACTAGCGCCCTCTACATGTTATGTCAATAAGTGGAATACCATCGTATTCCCCATCCCTGAAAACCCCCGATTCCCAGTTTTCATGTCGATATCTCAAAAACGACTTGAGCTATAAAGAAATAACAATTCTGAGAACTGGACTTTAACACCCTGTATCTCATTAATGAGAGACATTTGATTAAGGCATATTTGGCTCAATATCATTATTTTCACGAGATTAATCTAGGATTGCTTTTTGGCGCATTCATTACGGACCACCCTGTATATATATATATATATATATATATATATATATATATATATATATATATATATATATATATATATATATATATATATTATTGTGATAGTGGTTTAAAAATAAAATACAAAATGCCTATCCTATACGATGTTATTATGAAACTCAACACATAAAATGGTTTTCATACCTTTTTAAATTGGAAGAATTGCACCCCTTTTTCCTAAGATTCACTAAAAAGGTTTAAGAGTTAGTTCTGATTTAAGTTAAGATGTTCTAGTTGATCAGTCGCATTTTGACAAGTTTTTGACCTGCCATACGTCGTCATATGAAATGTATGAGTTATTCTATTATTTTTGCGTATTGCTTCGTTTCCAAATAACTTTATGAATTTGCGAAAAAACCTCAGAAATAGTTAGATTGGACCGGTTTTAGCGATACCATAACCCGGGTGAAATTTTTACCATACACTTTTAAATTGGAAACAAAAAATTAAAAACTTTTTATTTTTATATCGATGTTAAAAAGATAGAGATTTAGATTAGATTTAAATTAGAAAGGAAACAAATTTGTTAAACCTAATAAGCATCAAAAAAAGGTCTTTTAAGGTCTAGAATTGCTTGCCGATGACTTTTAAATAAGTACAAAGGAGCTTAAAATATACTTCTAAAGACCTATATACTATGTTATTATGAGCCAAGAAAACAAGTGCTAATCATACTCTTTCAAATTAGGGGCGGCAACTACAAAACTTTATTTTCATATTGATTTTAAAAAGATTAAAGAAAGCGCAATAAGTTTGCGGCAGCGGGAGAAAATATTAGCCAAGAATCGGATTACGAACGCCCTCAAAAACGAAAATGTTAAATTTTATTCCAGGACTTCTGAAACTGAGAGGGTGGATTAAAAGGCAGTTTAGAATACGAATTTAGCGGTTCGCAAACCCCCCAAATCCCGTAAGCTCTAAATAACATTCGGCGAAGTTGGAATACGGGTCGCTGCTTGGACTAACTCTCAGATGCGGGCGTTGGGTTCTTCTCTGCTCCAGTGGCGTCTGGTCCTAAAGCCTGGTTTAAGTTTACATACGTTTAACCGCGACTAAGGACAGCAAATAAGGAATACCAGACTTAATAAGCATATAAAGAATGCCTAGGGTGGACCAAAAAGCAAAAAAAAGGTTTTCTAGTACTTACGACTGCCCTACTTTGACAATCGGCATATGTATAGCCTCTGACTATAAACTTTCATATCTGAATGGAAATGCAGTACACATCTGAAAACTTAAGTTATAAATGCCTACTGTACATCGTCCCTTTTGAGTGGATGGGATTCATCGGATGCAACTCTATCTGCTTGAAAATCGAGATATGCAGAATGGTGGTTGAAGCTACGATTGAATCAAATATACAGGGTTTCAATTTGAAAACGAACCACCCTTAATATTTCAGCCCTTCTACCACATATGAAAATGTGCAAGAACACTTCACTTTTATTTTCAAGGGGAACATGCTTTGACATGATGACTTATTAACAGTGACAGGGCAAAAACTTGTCGAAACATAAGTGATCAACTAGAAGATCTTAATTTAAACCAGCAGTAAATCTTAAACCTTCTTCAGTGAATCTGAGCGTTAATGATGATTTTTCAAGATTATTTTGACTTTGACTGACATCATTCCTTTTTACAAAATTTACTTCATTGTAAATTTAGTTTTGCGAGTTAAAGGTTGGGCGATTTTTAAATTATTTACAAAAATGGTGTACACACTTCAACAAAGAACTGAGATAATTCTCATTTATGGGGAATCTGGAAGATGCGCTAAAAGAACGCTAACAATTTTTAATAAGAGAAATTCCAATAGTAATTTAAATCATAAATATATCTTAGAATTAGTTGTGAAGTTTACTGAAACTGAAAGGGCTAAATTTTGCATGAAGCAGCTCAAATAGAAGCTTTAGGAACTTTCACCACAGAATCTACCACCTCACTTCTTATTGTGGCACGCAAACTAGGAATATCACACGAAACAGCGAGGAAGGCATTAAAGTTAAATGCTCCTATTGGACCTATATTCATTGAGGGAGACCTAACTGGTGAGCTCTACTTAAATATTCTTGA
Source organism: Philopedon plagiatum (assembly GCA_963971165.1). Taxonomy (NCBI): domain Eukaryota; kingdom Metazoa; phylum Arthropoda; class Insecta; order Coleoptera; family Curculionidae; genus Philopedon; species Philopedon plagiatum. Next base: position 143,263,299 of record OZ020190.1, on the reverse strand, counting down.
AGAGATAATAGACCCATTAATAATAACTAATGCGGAAAATCAAGCTGACGCGGCGGATAATATTATTTTGCAAGAGAATCTTCTTCACTTCCAACAAGTTGGAGCTCCACCACACCACTTGCTACTCGTTAGACAGTGGTTAAATAACAGATTTCCTGGTACGTGGATTGGTCGAAGAGGAGCAATTGAATGGCCACCGCGATCGCCCGATTTAACGCCTTTAGATTTTTTTCTTTGGGGGGCATCTAAAATCGGTTGCTTATAAAAGACAGCCTCGAGATTTGAAAGTATTAAAAAGAACAGTTACAAGTGCGATCAGAGAAACTCCAGTAGAAATTTTTTGAAATGTCAGGGAAGAGTTTGAGAGCAGACTTAACTGTTTAGAAAATACTGGACAACATTTTGAACATTTAATAAAATAATCATTTTTTATGTTTTATTCGAATACAATAATTGATACCTAAGTTTGTTCATGGTTCTTACAAGATTTTTCGAAAACTACTGAAAAGAAAGGTCAAGTACGTGGTACATTTAAAAAGGTAATTGAACGGTCTTTAACATGAGTTTTCACTCGATTACCTCTCTCCTTGTTTCCGGCCTCGCTAGACGGTTGATGTAATTTAAACGAAAACCAAACTAAAAGATATCCCCTTGAAAATAAAATTGACGTGTTTTTGCAAATTTTCATATTTGGTAGACCGAAATTCAATCGTGTAAAGTACAATGACGTTGGTGCCGGCGGAAAGATTGTTGCGTCGCCGTCTCTCTCGAGCCTCGTGTGACTTCATTAACAACCAGTGGTTAACTAAAAGTTTTCCCTCCGCCGGCACCAATGTCATTGTACTTTACACAATTGAATTTCGGTCTAGAAGGGCTGAAATATTGTACGTTTTAAAATTGATATATATATATATATATATATATATATATATATATATATATATATATATATATATATATATATATAATACTTCTCAAATCCCAAGTGCTGCCAGTGCTATTTTCGTTTCTCTTTGAACGACAAATTTCATGAATCTTGTGGGGCGAAACGTTAATACATATATATTTCGGCAAATCCTCGCCGGGGTTAAAAACTAGCAATTGTGCTGCTTTTGGACTAAACACAAAAACTACGGAACGCATGTGGCCGCTTTAAAGAAAAGTTTTTAGCTTTGCGGCGAATTTCGGAACTTGTATGTCAGATTTAAAATTGTTTTAAAACGGACTTTTCTAAGCCGCTTAAGTTAAGTTTATTCTTTGTTGCAAAAACATCCATCGCGAAAGTAAAAGTTTAATGTACAATTTATGTTCTGAATAATACAATAATCGTATTCATTAGCAAAGTTAAATGAGGTAAATTCTCGTTTTGCGGATATAATACTTTGTTACTAGTTATTCAGAATTAACGACGTTCAAAAACATGGGCCCCAAAGTTTATAGTGTGTTTAAAAAAAATGATAGTGATGGCTAAAGAATTCGTAAGCCACGCATAAAAACACTTTATTAAAGTAAATTTAACAGAACCCCAATGAATCTGTTTTACTCAGTGAAATTATAGATGTATTTACATTGGAAATGGAGTAGAAATCATGCAACTGATATAAACCGCGCGGTATTCTGCTTAATCTGATCCCATCTAAATACTAACACTCGCGAGCCGCAAAAAAGATATAAGGGTTGGACGGCGAGGCTAAAAATACAATATATATATAATTTTAGCAGCATTTTCTAACCATCAACTGAAAAAAAAGTGAAATAGACCCATGATTATAACTCTAAAAAAGTTTTGTCTTCTTTTTTCCCATTTGAAATAAAATGGGGCACTTTGTCCATTCCATGCTTAGGTGTGTCCATTTCCAAATATACGTCTTTTACTCTGACTTCATCAAATCTAATGGAAGAAATCGGATAAGGGTTTTTCGTAAGAGGTATATTTGTAGCCAAATTAACAAACTGGCTAGAAAAAGGTCAAAGTTAAAGGAAAATGAAGATGGATGTTTAATTTGTTGGATAAGGGTCGCTTTCGAGAACTGGCTATTAAATGGAAAAAGATAGAGGGGTGGGAAAATTAAATTTACTAAAAATAAGTTTTCAGTAAATACAATTTTGTCTTGGGTTAGATAAATTTAGTATTTTATTGGTAAAAATGTCAAAATTTAATTATACACACAAAGGTGTGTACTTAAGTACGTAGTACTTCATTTTAAAGCTTTTTAGTGAAAAAAGGTTTGCAGTTGTTGTTTCTAATTTTAAAAAGTATTTATTTTTTAATTTTCCTAATATTTCATGTTAACCCACCTTTTAACCGTCAAAAACTGGTTAACACCCCACTGATCGACTAGAAGATCTTAATTTAAAGCAGTATGATTCTTAAACCTTCCGGCCGGATTCCTTAACGCTAAACCGGGCTAATTTGATAACCAGAAGTTTTAAATTGATAATCGTAAGAATAAGACAACTAAGTTTGTTTTTGAGTTTTTTGGTAAATTCATCAAGAAAAGGCAAATTTTTTTATTTACTAGTCTGCAATAATACAACTAAATCCATTTTAGCAATGCGATCGCTGATATATCAGAATAATTCATAAGTTTTAACTTATTAGCAATGGCAGGACAAAAACCTGCAAAAACATAACTCATCAACTAGAAGATCTTAATTTAATAATAATTCAAGCTTTTTGTCGTAAAACTTTCGGTGTCATCAACCTATTTCGAGTTGATAATGTAGATTAACTGATACTAAAGAAGTTTCATGCGAATCTTAAAAAATGCCGTAAAAATTTAAATTATGCACGTAACAAGGGCCTTTTAAGTTTTACGACGGGTATTTTAACAACAAAGAATCTAGAGCTAAGCAGCTTTTGTAGGAAAATCTGTTTCAGAGCGGTTTTAAATCTGACGTACGGGTTATAAAACTCGACATAGAACTAAAAACTTTTCTTTACAGCGACCACATGTGTAGTTTAGTTTCGTGTTCTGTCATCGTCTGAAAAATTTATCTAAATAAAAATGAAGAAAGTAGGTAGTAAAAGTATAGAGCTTTCTTTATTTTACTTTCTCGATATAAAAGTATATACGAGTATGCACAGGTTTACCTGTGGGGTCGCAAATAGTAGTAGCTGCTAGAGTTGGGAGACATATCAATCGCCATGATCCAATCACCGTGAAAGACAAATCACTATCGCTACCGACGATCGAAATCTCGCTAACCCAGTTACGAGTATTTAGTATTCAGTGATTAACAAATCTGTATACGCCACGGACGGATCACCGGAACAAAATAGATTACGGCGACCGCGTAATCGCCACTTATTAAAATAAATATTTCTTGTATCGAGGTAGAAAATCGCTACTTGAACTGTTTGCCAGATATTATCGCTTCTTGCGTTGTGGCTATTTCTAATTCTTTCGGTATTCACTATGTTTAATTGTCCAGTGAGTTGTCGTTTATCGGTCCGGTCGGTCGTAGTCGATACCGATAAATTAGTTTTAATACTTTTTATTATAGCAAGATTCAATAGGTACCTGCAATATATTTAGATTCACAAAATGTCGAAAAAATAGAAAACCAGTGAAATGTGGAATTTTTTTACACCAACTGAAGGTGAAAACCTTTCTGAAAAGTGCAATATTTGCAAAAAAATACTCATATAAAGCATCCCACTAAAATTTAAAAGAACATATTATGTCAAGTTATCCTTCGGTCTCCGTGTCTCAATGTACCTGAATTTTGAATTTTACCAAAAAGTAGTTAAATATAAAAGAGAATGTTTTTTTTTGTTTATATTTTCTTATACTATTGTTTCTAATTATTTTGTTATTTATGTTGTGGGTTATTAAGGCATTTTGTAATCTCCTTTATACTCAGTGTGCCCCCATTTTTAAGCTATTAAATGGGATTTTTTGCAGTTTTAGATGGTTAATTTGAAATCTGAAGAGAATCTAAGAGATTATAATTTTATTAATTTTATTGTCGTATTTAGATTCAGCGTCCCAAAAACATTTTCTGGTATACCTATACTCAAGATTACCTAAAGCATTATAATTCTAGTTTCGGAAAAAATGTAATATTGTTAACTTAATCTAGCGCAAAAATCAAGAATAAAGGTTATTTTCGATCAATATTCCCCACGCCTCTTGCACCGTATCGAAAAGATTCTATTACTTACTGACCAAGTTAAGTTATAATTTTACTTCCGATTGTAGCTGCATTATTCAATATTTATACCGATTTACCGAATATCAGTCTTGTAAAAGCAACTATGCTGTTCCTTTTCGCCTTAAAAATAAAAATCGCTGTTGCGAAAAATCACCGTTAAAAATAACGGCTATTCTTAAATCACTATCGCTATTCTAACAGATATCGAAAAATCACTATATCTCCCAACTCTAGTAACTGCGACAAGTAGTTGTCAGTCGAACAATCGGTCAGGTAAGTTGGTGTGGTAAAGTAGCCTCACTACCCTCGTCATAAACTGAACTGCGGCGATTAATGCGATTTATTTAAACTTGCCTAATTCCAAAGTTGATAATAACAAAGATACAGGGCGTCAAAGTATTAATTCTGTTCTTGATTTTTCCCAATAATTTCTTAACAAAACGACAAAGCGGCACGAAATAGGGATTTGGGGGCTTTTTGAGGCGAGAAATTCAAATTCGTCCATACTTGTGATGCCACTAGTAGAGGGCGCCACGTACGGCATCCCGCACTTCTTTTAAATGATATAAATTTTTTTGGGCTTAGTATATCGATCTGACTATCAAACAATTTATTACCGTACTTCTTTTATGTCAAAAAAGTCGCTAGAAGTAACCGTTTTAGAGATAATCGCATTTGAAATTTCACGCTTTTGAACCACACGTATTTAATTGCATGGGAAAATTCAAATGCGATTATCTCGAAAACGGTTAGTCCTAGTGACTTCAGTAAAGTATATCTTTTTGACGTAGAAAAAGCAGGATACTCGATTTTTTTAATAGTCAGATCGATAATCTAAGCTTAAAAGAAGTTATGTCATTTAAAAAAAGTGCGATATGCCGTAGGTAGCGCCTTCTACTAGTAACATCAAAAGTATGGACGAATTTGAATTTCTCGCCTCAAAAAACCTCCAAATCCCTAATATCGTGCCGCTATGTCATTTTGTTAAGAAATTATTGAAAAATATCGAAAACAAAATTAAAATTTTTACTCACTGTATCTGGGTTACTATCAACTTTGGAAATAGGCAAGTTTAAATAAATCGCATTATTTCGACATAAGGAATCTACTGTTGCTCTGTGTCCCATTACTTTTGGACCACCCTGTATACTCCTCGGGAGAGAATGCTACTTTTCCTTGAGTAGTTTGTAGACTTCGGGCGTCGCCCTCTGCATTTCTCCTCCTTGATGTATAATGTACTATTTTTAATGGTACCAAATATCTTATTGTTTGTTTTTGTTTCAGGTAAGTCTTCAACAGTTGTAGCTTTCTGGTAAGACCTTTTTTCATTGTTCATACCTACTGCTTACTACAAGAGGATTCCTAAAACCTTGTTGCTCCTAGTGGCTTCTGGAGATATTCCTATATAACCTATTATTACTATTTCGTGGCCTTTGGAGAGTACCAAGTCTTAGTTGTATTTTTTTCTATGTTTATTTTTAAGATATTTATTAAGAGAGCTATGGTAATTTTTATAATTTTCGTTACAACTGAAAAAGTATCGGGGTCTAATTTTTAAAAAAATGTTACCTATATGGCGTAAAATTAAATAAACACAATGTTTAAAAAAAGAACACCAACAACATTATGTTATCAAAATATCCTACCTACATAGATTGTTATTACTATAATGGAAACATTGTAAATTCTTTGGCGAACTTAATATTTTCTTCATAATTTTAAATTTCGTGATTATCACTAAATGGTAAAACCGAGAGTACATTTTTTTTATCGCTTGTAATTCATTTCAGTAAAGTTGGGTTTGTTCAAAGACCTGAAAAGAATAAGGTTACAACAAAAATTTGTATACTATTATGCCCTTTGTTTAAAAAGTCCCAGACCCCACCAATATTTCGGAAACGTATCCTCTGATCAAAAATTGTTTTAAATAAAGTTTATAGATCTTTTTTTAGTTTATATTAAAAAAATTGTTTTGAATATACAGGGTGCTTCACAAAGTCAGTACAGAGCATTGTACCATTTTTTTAAATGGAATAGTATTAGTTTCTGACTTGTTTGGGCAGATATCATTCAAAACCAAATGAATAGGTCCGTTTTTTATTGATGGAAAGTTAAATTCAGAGCAGTATTTGCTGATGTTAGAAAATCAAATATTACCTGAAATTATAGTTAGAAGAGGTCCCAATATTCAGTCGACATGATGCAAGACGGTGCCCCTGCACATTTTGGCATAAACGTAACAAGATTTTTAAATACTACTTTTCCGAATCAGTGGATTGGCAGAAGGAGTGAAATAGAATGGCCACCCAGATCTCCTGACCTTAAGCCGATGGATTTTTTCCTTTGGGGTCATTTGAAAAATAAAGTTTATGTGACAACACCGGAAAATATTGAAGTACTAAGAGATAGAATTATGACAGAATATCAGATCATAAATCCGATTATGCTTCAAAATGTAACGAATAGATTTTATTACAACTTGGCACATTGCCAAGCTATTCAGGGAGGCCATTTTCAACATTAAATTAAATAAGTTTTTTGTTAAAGATTTGTATGTATTTTATTTGTTGTGTTAATAAAAATAACATAATATACTTAATACACAAAACTTAATAAAAATAACATAATATCTTTTAAACTGATGGATTTAGGTATAGGATATGTAACAAGGTTCGTGTAGAATTTGAAAGCAAATCAAAAAGTAATACTATTCCTTTAAAAAAAATGGAACATTGCTCTCTACTGACTTTGTGAAGCACCCTGGATACTCAAAACTAACATTTTTTGATCAGAGGTGACGTTTCCGAAATATTTGTGGGGTCCGGAACTTTTTGAACACGTTTAAAAACTATTTTTACTTCAGCAATCACCAAATTAGGAAGAAAAATCACCATCCAAGTTGAGAAGTTTATTGCAAAAGTCTAAAAAATTGGTGATATCAGTTTGAATACGATCATAAGAAATCTCTTTAATCAAGTGAAATAAAACAAAAAATGCTTTTAAAACTTACTTTAAATACTCGAAATCTAAGTAAACTCGCAAAATTAACCGCAGACCTTTTAGCAAACCGTACTTTTAAAAGTATCTCTCTGGAGTTTTAATTATTTAAGACGTCTGGCTATTATAATGCAGCAGGAAACAATTCCGACCGCCTGAAATATTCTCTAATTTGGTTTAATTATGTAAAGATTAATTTTCGGTTAACATTTATTCATTTCTTATCTTTCGCTTAATCTCTTTTGGGTTAGTGAGGATTAAGAAAGTGGGCGTGGGAGATTTATGAGTTTTTTGGATTAATTATGAGTCGATTATTCATTCATATCCATCGAAACTTTGGCGAAATGGCAGTTGAAACGATAATTATTTGTTTTTATTACTTTCAGTCTTGTCTAGCATACGTTGGTTAATAGTCGTAAACACGAGAGCGTTAACTTAATTTCTTATATTAGGATCACGTAGTAAAAAACAAGTTTGTTGTTTAAAAATATATTTCAAATATTACGACGCACCAACCTAATAAAGGGTGTAATTAATTTAATTATTATCAAGCACGCCTTGACAACCGAGGGGCATGCGTTCCACAAACTTCTCAGCATACTCACAAGGCAAAAACCTCCATATCTGGCGAAGGTAGCAACTTGAGTGCTTCAGTTTGTGCTTATTTGTGAAGTCGGTTGATTAAAAAAATATATATTCGAATAATTTTCGTAAATTTTATTCAACTGCACTAAAAAAACCTAATTTTAGCCGATAAATTTGTTTCTCAAATATTTTCCAGGCCAACGAATAAAAGCGATAACAAAATATTGTTCCACTTTTGATTTTTATACCTTGTAACCTCAGGAGAGCATCCGCCAAGTTTATGGCCACACCGCTGACACAGTATCTCATGCGGAAACAGAATAAATTCTTGTAGTACGTTGTTCGCAAGGTATGAATAAAATAAATTGCCCTTTTGGGCAAATGCGTTTTATAAAACTATTGCAATCCCTTCGAGGCTTTGCCAGCGTAGTGTTTGTTTTCAAGACAGTTGTTATAAGTAAAGGGAAGGGGTTAAGGGTAACTGTTGAGTTTGATTCACCATATTTTAGTAACTTATAAGGTACAGGCATTTTTTCAAAAAATATACGTCCTTTTCACCCCCGTAGGGGTTGAATTTTGAAGAACTTGCTTACTTGCTTCAAGTAGGAAGCTTCTTTCTTCGTAAATTATATTCTTACTATGTAACAAGTGTTCCTAATGTAGCAAACTTTAAGTATTCTTTCACGTCCGGACTTATTTATTACATGCCCATTACCATTGCTATATACAAGGAAAAATACCTTAAACGTAAATTAAAAATTAATTTCTGCATAATTAAATACTACTTCAGACAGACAATCTTGAAACTAGACAAAAGTTTTAATAATTAAAACTCTGAGTGGCTAATTTAAGCAGAACAATTTCCTGTTATATTCTCTTTCGCGAAGAAACTTTAAATATCTTGTATTTTCTAGTTCAGGCAGTGAATAAACCGGAGGAGCGTTATAAAGGCCATTTGTGCAGACGTTTGTTTGTATTTTTAGCGTTAAAATGTTTTATAATGGTCTTCTTGTCAGTATTTTACAATACGCCTCTATAAATCTTCTTAAATGTGAAATACGGCCGCAATATTTGAAAGTGTATTTCGTGTTTACTTTACAGCTTTAAAATTGTAACCTTTATTGTATGTATTTATACAAGGTATCCAGGAATGGATTTGCCTTTTTGTAAGCTAGTTTAAAATTTTCTTGAAGTTTTAAAAAGATTTTATTAAGGCAAAATACGCAGAATATATGCACATTTTGTGTTTTAAAAATTATATTGACGAGGTGCTTTCCATTTCGGTCAAAATTCTCTTGCAATGCCTTCTTTATGTGGTCAAAAACTGTTAAACACATCTATAGTATTCTATTAATTTCTTTCCTTATTTTTTGTTTTAACTCTTGCAAAACCATCAACCATAAACTTTACTTTTGAGGTATCCCTACAAATAAAGTCCATTAGGGTGAGGTCGGGAGACCTAGCCGACCAGTTTATATCTCCAAAGGAGTACTTTTCTAACGACTTCCCTAGACGCTCAGGCTGTATATGCCCTGGCCCCATTCTGCTAAAACCATATATCATGATTAGTAAAGCTATAAATTTGACACGCCGTCAGTTCTTTGTTAATGCAAAAAATGCTCTAAAATTTTTACACAACTATCTCCTGGACAAGTCCTTTCAAATAATGTAGTACATAACCCCCTTTCTATTTTTTTTTCGAAATGATGCTCAGCCGTCATCTTAAATAATAAAAGTGTGAGATTTATATTAAAAATTAGTATTTATATTGTTAATGAAGTGTGCTAAATTTCAAAATTCTTATATTAATAGGTCCAAAAAGTAAAAGGGGTGGGCGCACTTTATAGGAAACTACAATATTAGAGATTTATCTTCTCTCTTTACATCCTTTCCCACATTCTATTACTCAACTGGAAGTTTTTTATATTTTCTCAAGTATTTGACTTAAAATTTACCGTCGTGTTCTAATATTATAGATCCTTAAGCGGTCATATAAAATGGAACTATGCATTTTCAATTGGCAAAACCCATTTCCTGGTCAGTATCCGGTCGAGCACAAAAAGGAGAAACCGCTCACAAAGGCCGAAAGAAGGAAATATAATGACGTATGTGCCGACTTATTCAGATCATTGGACACTATTCAACTGGACTTGGGCTTGCCGCAAAGAATTTTTTTCTAAAACGTGGTCTCAAATTTTCTTTGTTCTTTTCTTTAAAAAAAAACGTTATACAAGGCGACGTTTAAGAGATCATGGCTTATGAATGACCTTAAGGTACTTTAGTTAACATTATTGACAATTGTGAGATCATCACTTCTTTAGTGAGAATAGCTTTTTTGTGACTGTCGCTTAGGGTATCATGCTTCAAGGCAGAGGTATTTTCTGACTCGAAAAAGAAAACTTTTTAGCTGCATCTGGCACCTTTATCAATTTTGTCGTCTAGTAAGCCCTTCGTCACCGTTAAAAATCAGCTATTTAGCATCTGGCTTCCTTAATTTCAGTTGCCGAAAACTTTCGGCGTGATTGGAGCAAAAAAACTTCAGATAAAATACAAAATGTGTATCATATATTACTTCATTATGGCAACAGTTGAAAGACAAAATAAGTGCTGATCATATCTCCTTAAGTTGAAAACAACAGCCACAAAGCTTTTGCCTTGGAATTCACTAAAAGAATTAATTTTTTATACTAAAGTTTATCTCAACTGTTATTTTTTTAACCCGACTGAAATAAAATGATCGTGTTTTATTTATCATCTAAATAAATCTGTTAAAACGAATTATGCTCTCAAGTACAAAATTTTCAAATACGGGGAAGCAGAACTTAAGCTGTCTACATACTACATTAAATGCTGTCATAAATAACCTCAGGGCTCGTCTAACTCCGCGGAGGTGATGAACTCATGTTATGAGGGGAGGAAGATTTAATATAGGAATTACTTACTGTGTTTATTTAGTATGTTTACAATATAAATGTAAGTTTATTTGAGAAGAAAATATGCCGAAGAATCCTGTTAAGTCAAAATTATCAGATTTACGGAAATTTTTCAGAAATGTTTTTTCGGAAAACTATTTTTATATTTTTTTTCCGAAAAAAAATGTGTTTTAAAGATATATTTCTTTAAAAGCATTCTTAATACATTCTTTTAAAAAGCATATGTCAAAAATTCATTTTTGAAAATAGCATTGTAAATTATAAATTTTTTTGATAGCCGCTTTTTTGAAAATATAATATATACTAGGAGGTAGTAAAATAATACAAAAGTACATTATGCAATAACGTAGTTGGAAGCTACATCTCTCTTCAAGGGTATCATGCCGTATTCGAATCCAACTTGAGATATGGTTCGGTCTTCTGGGGATTCGCAGCGGTTATCAGGCTCAACACTTTGTTTTTATGCCGAAAGAAAGCTGTTAGCCTTATTTGTAAAACTGCAAGACTGACCCACTGCAGGCCATTGTTTCAAAATTTAAAAATTGTTAGGATTTAGTTGTGTACGAAAGTGTTTCTCTAGTTCATGGTAGATTGTTAGGCAGAGGCTAGTTTTTGCATGGTTATTCTACTCCGAATGGAAATGCTCTGTGTATACCTCAATCTCAGTCAACGTTGACTCGGGAGACTGTTTTTCATGTCGGCAAAGTGTGGTATATTGCTATTCCCCAATTCCCCATACTTTTTTTTTCAGATATTTTAGAATTGCAATGGTTAGGTGTGGATTATATTATCTCGAATTTGCTACTATGTAGGATACCCGTATGTATGTTGTAGTAAAAAATTTAGCTTGTAAAAAAATACGATTTGTGGTAAGAAAATTTAGTTTTTGGATAGAGTGCGGTCAAAAAATATTTTTTTTACCTACGAGTAGACTACCGTTATTATTTGTTTTTGAGAAAAATGCCATTAGGAAATGTTGTTTAGAATTATTACTTTCTTAGTCATAATCCTAGATTTTAAAAAATATTTTGTTTAAATCGATTTTCTCAGTTTTCTCCCGAATGTAAGGAAAACTATAACCAAAATACCTGTCTGGTACTACAAAAATATATAGAACTTGGCGGCTTTCATGTTGAATAAAAACTGTAAATAAAACGTTTAGTTTATTCAACACTTAACATTTTTTTGATTTTCAAAACTACCATTTTTTCTGAAATTTTGGATTATCACTAAAAAAGTAATTCTAAGCAGCTTCTTTAAGTGGCATTTTGCTTTAAAATGAAAACTAAAGGTACTTTCCACTTAGGTCAAGATTTTGACCTCCCTGTTTAAAGAAATAATTGTCTTTTACATAAATTGCATTTTTTCTACAAGCAAAAACTTTTATAAAGAATAACTTTTAGTCGAAAAATTAAAAATTAGGACTATTTGTGGTAAAGGTAACCTCATCCAGAGACACCCTGTCATTCTATCAGAAGTATAGAGGAACAACTTGCCATAGGTAAATTTCAGTCTTAAGATTATGTTAATTTGCCAAATATTCCAAAAAAAGCTCCAAGAATAAGTACCTAAAAAATGCATTCAAAATTGTGATAAAGTTTTAAATCTCAGAAAATGTGTGTTACCTTCATTTGATACGAAAAAACAATAATACAAGGGGTGGCAAAATTAATGTTTTTCATAAAATAAGTGCACCTTTTAGATTTTTTTCGGAGCTTTTTTGGCATAATTGCCAAATGCTCTTAAGGCCCTGAAATTTACCTATGTTAAGTTTTAGTTCTATCTTTCTAATAGAACAGAACCTTACATTAAATAAAAAAAGACATGTACAACACTATGGTTTCAAAAAATTCGCTTTATATACAACAAACTATAAATTAAAATTGTTATTCAATAATTTAATAGTCTGAAATTACGAACCCTTAACTCGAATATAAACTTTCGTCACATGGTTTCCCTCGTTTTTCAGATTACATATACAAGTTGTAGTGCCCGTTTTACACGGCACATGTGCCCAGAAGGGTGATTTATTTTATTTTTACCTCGTGGAAAAATTTATTGTGTTTTCGCAAGAAAGACCGCGTCAGCAGCGCCAGCCGTAAACTGGGAAGATGCTCTCCTGAGGTTTGCTTGTTTAAAATCGAAAGTAAAACAGCGGTTTTATTTACCACAACAAAAAATAAACTGCGTAGTGAGTTTTCTCTCTTTTTTACTTCCCACGCTAGAGGAGTTATTGTATTAGTAAAAAAATCACCTCTAGATCATTCACATTTTGGGGTCCCCAGATCGCGAAAAACATGATTTCCTATTTCGGTCTGTCTGCCTGGCATTCTGTCGGTCCAAAATATTTTGGACCGACATCTTATTCTATTTTTGTCCATCTTTCATTAAATTATCATCACATAAATTTTTCGTAATGGCGAATGCGCCGCCAGCGTCTTTATTTGAATCGCTAACTGCAGAAAGGGGACATGTCACATTTTATAAAATGTTCAGAAACCTTCTTATTTCTTTAATTTATTTTTTGATCCAAATTTTGTGGAAAATAATCTTTCAGACCTTTAAGTATAATATGATGATGATGTGATGTGTATGATGTTAAAATAGACCATATTTATTGCTTGACATTTTTGTATGACCGTAAGTGTCAGTTTTCACATATGGATATGTCAATTTCGGAGCTAGCGAGGTCAGAATATCAAATCTTTTTCAACAAATAATGTTAAAAGAAAGGTTATGGGTGTTGGGGAGCGAGATAGAGAGAATAACATTTTGATTAATGTATCATTTTCGATGTTATCGAGGTCAGAAAATCTTTTCATCACAAAAAATTTTGTTTAAAATTGCTAATTGCTAAAAATATATTAGTGGGGAGGGGGGGGGGGCAAAGAGCGACTAATTTCTCCAAAAATGTGAACTCAATTAAATCATTTTCGGGATTATTGAGGTCGGAAAATCTAATTTTGTCTAACCAATGTTGAAAAAATTAACGGGGCTGGGGAGGGATAAAGAGGAGGGACTGCCAGTTTCTCCCAAAATGTTAACTAATGGGTCATTTTCGGGATTATTGAGGTCAGAAAAGATAAGTTCATGTAACGTAAAAAACGTAATTTTCGGGATTATTGAGGTCAGAAAAGATAAGTTCATGTAACGTAAAAAACGTAATGTAAAATACGGCGGAGGGGGGGGTGAAAAGATCAGGTTTTTTTTTATCTTCTGACAGCCCACGAAGACCGAGGTCTAAGTACTACGTACCGTGGGTGTACTGGGGGGTCGACTCACACATCCAGAGGTGGAAACATCCGTAGGGATTTCACCAGCCCTTTAAGAGGATGTGTGGGGTGGTACCACCTCGGTCGAGGAAGAATTCCTCTAAGGTGGAAAATTCTTTAAAAATATTAACTAGGTATGTCTTTTTCGGGGTTACTGAGGTCTGAAAATCCAATATTACATGGGCATTACAAATTTAAAGAGGAGGCGATAAGATGAAAGGAGAAGGAGAATAGGTAAACTAAAAAGATAGAAATGTATTTTTTAAATGAACCCACTTCACAAGAGAAAAAGCACTAAAAATTATGAAATAATATTTTTACGTATTTGTAAACTATGGTTCATGGTAAACTTAATTTTGTTCAAAGTTAGGTAACTTGTACACTGAAGTTCTAAACTTTAAAGTCGGCTCAATTTCACAGTATAAGGATCCGTAGTGATAACTCATAAACTATTAGTGAGTTTCGCTTACTGTAAAGTTCAGAAGTTTTGTGTTCAAATTACTTAAAGTCGAACGCAATTAGGCTAATCATTTCACCTATGAAAGTGAGAAAAAAAGCACGGTTAACTTGGCGAGAAAGTGCCTTATATCACACGCTTGTTGAAAAGTACTTAACAACACACGTGTTGAAAAGTACTTGTCAACATGACATTGAAATAGATGGTGCCAATTTCATTTGTTTTATTTTCAGCACACTTGATGAAAATGTTAAAGTCGCCTTCCACTTAACTAGGCGGCTTATTATCTACGAATCAATCAGCAGAAGCAGAGGTCCCAAAAATATTTCTAAAAGTAAAAAACAATATGGCGGTACATGGACAGCTGATGTTTAATAAAATTTAATGATAATAGGTTAACAGTTTATTTGAAACTGACAGGCATAATTAAACTGACGGCCACCGGGCATTGAAATGTCTCGTTCCGAAATTAATGTTTCAGAGGTGCATTCGTATTGTTGCATGAGGTTGTAATACGACTTTTGAATATTTTGGTTAATTAATAAATTGAAGAAATAAATTAAATATAGAAAATTAGATAAATAAAACAAATTTTAGTATGTTTCAAATATAATAAATAGGATAACACATAGATATATAACATTAATTCTAAGAAAACTATATTACAGAATTTAAAAAAAGGCCAGTGAATAAGAAAACAAAATAAATAATTAAAAATAGCTCTAACATTGTTCAAATTCAGAATCATCAAATTCATCTGCAGTACTTTCACTATCTTCTGCAGTCGAAATAATTAGTGGTTCCACTTGGACATCCAGTATTTTTTCTCTGTTCCACCAGTCCAGGATAACTTTTTCCGTGTGCTCTACTGCTTTCCTCCAGTAGTCCCCCGTAATTTGTGATAGGGATTTTTTCCAAACTTCTTCTACCTGTTGTGAACTCAGACCATTACCAGCATTCTTTTCATAGAACGATTTTGCGCTTGCCCAAATTAGTTCTATGGCTTTAAATTGGCAGTGGTAAGGTGGTAACCGCAAAACCTCATGACCTTGTTCCCGCAACATTTCGTCGACGGCATATATTTTTTGTTTTTGAATAGTTTTCGCTTTCATTAGAAGTTCAGATTTTAATAAATCGGGTGATGGATTCTGATCTTCCTGAACCAACCACTGAAAGATGTCGCTTTTTTTCCATGATGAATTTGGTTGTTTATTTATTGCCCGAGAATGATAAGATGCATTGTCTAGCACAATTAACGAAGGTTCATCCAAATTTGGTATAAGTTTTTCTGTGGTCCACTTTTCAAAAAGCTCACAATCCATATTGTCGTGGTAGTCAGCGCTCTTTGATTTAGAGGAGAAAATCAAACTCATTCCCTCTATAAAACCAGTAGACGAGCCAGCATTTATTATAATAAATCTTTTTCCCAAACCACAACCTTTTTTTCGTTTCACTGACTTCACCGAGTCGTCTTGCCATGATTTGGATCCACTCCCATTCGAAAATACCCAAGTTTCATCTAAAAAAACACCTTTTCTAAATTTCGAATCATAATTTTCAACATATTTTTTTAAAAATTTGACTCGCTGACTTGCAATTCTTGGTTGTTCGCACAAATATCTTCTGTTGCAGTCCTTTCTATAACGAAATTCTAAATTTTTTGTCAACGCTGACAATGACCTGAGTCCTATTTCTAAAATACCTCGTTCCTTCAAATCATCTCTCAAAACTGGAAGCGTTATGTTAATCTGTGATGCATATAAGTCGTATATAACATTCCTCACATCCATTTTTTTACATTCTTGTAAAGTCTCAGTCTTCTTTTTCCTTGATCGTCGTTGCGTTTTCTTCATTGGTATACTTCTACTACTTTCATGAACAATTCTCTGTATAGATCTTAAACTTAGTTTGAGTGCTTCCGAGACTTTCTCTTTAATGGACCTGGGATTTGATACCTCGCCGGTTCCAGTAGCCTTCTTCTGTTCATTTTCAAAGTAGTCTATTAGATTAAGAACCATTTCTTTTGCCTGGGGATGCAAAAAAACCGGCAAACCGATTTTTATTTGCCATGTCACAATATTTTTAATAACTGACACATTTGTCAAAAATGTGTTAACCTTTCATCAAATTTTACCAGATACGTAATTCGGGAGTCTTGATGTAAACATTTTCATATCCACTAAAATGTATGTGTGCTTCTCTCTCTGATTCATGAATGACTGATAAGCTTATCGCGTTTATATTACGGATATCTGTATAATGCCTTTTTATACCTGGACTTGAGCAAAATAACACTAGATTAGTTTGTCTGTGATAAACTCATAACCCGCCTAGTTAAATGGAAGGTGACTATAGCGTTGAAAGTGAGGGTTTTAAAAGACAGAAATTGAGGTTTTTTTGTAAATATTTTTGTGGTCGCAGGAAAAATATTGTACATTACTCGTGTGAAAGTAATTTTCGCACATTCGTGGGATTATCGCACTCGGCTGTCGCCTCGTGCGACAACATTCCCACTCGTGTGAAAAATGTCACTTTCAACACTTGTTATGTAATATACTATAAACCATCGTCATTAACAATTTATTAATGTATTATCACCAAGGATTCCTATGATACTTTAAAATTGCTCCGACTTCAAAGTTTAGAATTTCAGTGTACAAGTTACTGTGAGACCGAGTACTTTGAACAAAATTAAGTTTACCATTAATCACAGTTTTATAAATACATAAAAAAATTATTTTATACTTATCTCTATACTTCTAATAGAACAGGGCCTAACATGGGGTTAAAATTTAACACAAAACCCTATGGTTTTATTCTGCATAATGCATTTCCGAAAAATTATGTTTTTGAAAAAATGCATATTTTCGCGAAATTACATTTTCAAAAGTGTTCGTAGATCCAGATAGTACTCGGCTTTACCATTATTTAACCGGCATCACAGCAAAAAAAGTCATATACGGTTATAAAACTAGCTTTGAAAATCTTTTTAAAATGTTTTAAACATCGCATTCGCTCGTGCAAGTTCATATGAGAAGCATATATTTGAGCGGAGCGCATATTTTACTGAAGCTCGAGTCGGATATTAAAGATAACTTACGTCGCCTCGCAATAAAAGTGATAAAGCATTTTCGTGATCTACAAAACGGATGACAGAGTCGTTAGTCAGCATTACACTGGCAATTTGTGACGCGATATTTGCTGGTTATATTTGTGTCATTTGAAGGAATTATGTCGACGGTTCTTCCGGTGCCTCTTGAAGAAACGAGCGACATTTAGAATATAATCCGCGATAGTAAAATAACAAAATGCCAGTTGGTGAAAAGTTTTTTCGTGTAACTTTTTATTCTTATTGTTAAATTTGTAGTCTGGGAGTCGCTGAAAGTTTTTGGCCTTATGGATAATGGACTTCTTCAATCATTTCCCGTTTTCAATAAATATGTTAATATTGTTGAACAATCAGTCAATCGATACAAGCACACAAAAATCTACGTCATTTGGACGAATAGTAACAAAAATAAAAATGTTTAAAATTCGACGAAATTAAAAAAATTCAATTGCCCGTCTGACGTCGAAGTCTCGGTCGTATTTTAAAATCACCCCATAGGTTTATATGGTCTATATAAATGCATTAAAACTAAGAGAGAAACATACGAGCTTTATGAAGTTAAAAAGAGACAAATATACGCGCCTGATGTCCCGGGCGACTATGAAAATACACTCGGACAGCTTCGTCTATGTAAAATATTTAGGTTAAACAAAAAAAAAACAATAATTACCTAGGTACTGTGCGCATTGTATTTACATAAACTTTTGTTAAGACTTAAGACTCTTAAGTCCTTAAGTTAAAAAGTGTTTCGGAGTTTCAACTTTCCTAATTTTGTAAGGTTTTTGGTTATTAATTGATACTTGTGTTGTGTCCTTTGTGTAGTAGTGTAGAACTAGTAGGTAGGTACTTGAGTACTTGTGTTAATAATGGCTTTAATACCGCAAGAAACTGTTTGGATGTAATTTAAAAAAAAAGTCAGCAAAAAAGCAATTTTAGTAATCTGTGTTTTTTGCGGTGTTTATTTGTAGGTAAATAATTTCTTGGCAAAACTAGGAACCTTATTAAAAGACCTTCCTGAATAAAAAAGTGTATTTTGCTTGTTACGTTGATATCACTAGTTGCCCGCAAAATTTGCACCACCTGTAAAAAAACTCACGGGACGCGCCTGCGATGAACTACAATAGAAATAATAGTAAAATAACCTCATCGTGTAGTTTACGTAGTTGCACCAGCTCTTTTTGTCGCAAGTGCTGACACAGCCGACGATTGATGTAGGTAATTCGTAATTCTTTTTACTATTATGTATCAAGGCAAGGCCAGTCTTCTCCGCCGAGATCCTCGTCCATTTTGCAATACTGTTTACACCTAGAGGTATGTTTTTTACAAATTTCCGTTTCTCCAACTAGAATTTACGGTTAAAAATAAACGATTAGTTGTTATGCTATTATTTGGATTATTTAAAAGTTTTTTCAATAATCGATTTGGACAAAAACTGACATTGTTTGTGTTTATTACTAACCACTTACTATTTGCACAGCTTTTTGAGCCACCCTGTGTCGTTTTATAGAACACAGGATTATATTCTATTCTTCCCTGTATGTCCATTTCATCTTTAAAATAACCCATTTTCTTCAATAAACGTGAATGGGAATAATAAGTGTGAATCAAATGAAGAAATTGACGTTTCGACTACTGATATGCATCAACAGGGAGGTTTATCCATATCTATTAAAGCATATAATAAATCTAATTCGACTATTAATTTTAATAAATAAACTGTTATTTTTTATGTTAGTATTAGTTGTTGTAAAAATGAAATTTGTTTAAAAATAAAAAAAAAATAAAGAAAAAAAAAGACATAGGTATCTAAAATTTTACGTTTTCACTTACTTTCCACCCATGGGCCGAAAGTAAAAGTAAAAGAGTCACACTTTTAATCTTTTAAAAAGTCAGAAATGTCAATATATTACCTATATGGTTGAAAATAAACTGTATTAATGGTATAAGTATTTCGATTGGCTGTAAAAAAAATATGAGTGGAATAGTCTTATATAAATTTTCAAACATACCGATCTTATATATCCCCATCTTTTGTCTTTACACCGAAAAATGTTCGAATGTAACGAAAAAATACCCAAGGCAATTTTCTAACACATCACCGCCCTAAATTGCCTATCAGCCGCAGTATTTCAAAAAAAATTACCTCCATCACGGCACGAAATCTCCACCCTTCGACAGACCCATTAAAATTCTTGAGGAAATCTGAGTGTCGCTGTCCTTTTTCATTGACATTGTCATCACGTGAAGTAGGTTTCCATTACTACGTAATGTAGCGCGTGCGACAAAGAGATCAATAATAGAATGACACTGTCTTGCCTCTCTGGCGTTTTGTTATTCATGAAGGATGAAGGGTTGTTGTGCTACGTGGTGCTGAACTCTGTTCGTTCGGGGGGATTGATTTTTTGCGTGGAATAGAGAGGAAAAACAAACAAGGCGGTGAATAGTAGAGTAAATTTATGCGATTTCTTTACATAAAGTTTGAGTTTTTACGCTATTCTTTCGAATTTCCTGGAAGAGAATAAAATATATATTTTTTGAGAAAGAATATTATTACACGTTGTAATATAGGAAAAAAGGGATGTGGGTGTTGTTTTATTAAGTAGACAAATGGATTTGCTTACTGAAAATACGGAATTACGAAAGATATTTAGTTGTAGGCCAATCTACTTTGACAGCAAGGGTGTGCCCGCCATTACGCATCATGTAGGCTGTTATCAACCCCGCTTACAAGCAACGGCACCCGTTACGCGAGAAATCGGGCAAGTTTAATGGCAGCGATCTTTCTGCCGCCTTCCGCGAGTTTTAGTTGGTTCGAACGAGTTCGCTTGGAAAGTTTTGCATATTTTAAGTGTATTTACCATGGATTTATTATAATAAGGATTCGATATCCGTATACTGTGAGCGTATCGAACGTGAAGCCTTATATTTTGTTGTTTGTTTTTGTTTTTGTTATTCTCTTGGGGGAGCAGTTTACGAACTACGAACATAGACAAGACTACGAATTACTACGTAATTGAAACAAGAATAGTAGTAGAAAGAGATAAAGTAGCATTAGAGTGTTGGAGCTCAGAAGTGTTGCTGTCTGTTATGGTTGTTTAGGAAAACGGCTGAACCTCGGTTTGAACACTCGGTTACACGTACGTCTTTGTCTAATGAACTAGAAACGAAAAAGTGCGACGTATAGATTTATATAGATTTATAAATGACTCGGAGCGACTTTAAATAAACACCTTTAGAAATAACGTAACCTATAAATAATAAAACCTTTTTAATTCAAATTTATTATTATTTAGCAGAAAAATAAAATATTTTAGGGCTTTTATTACTTTTAGTAAATCTTGTGATGCTTCTAACGTATTTTTTGTACACAAATACACGGTAAAATAAGATGTGGCCAATGTTTACAAATTGTGTTTACAGTGTCGCTTAGAATGGTTTGTTTTGGCTTCAAAGAATGTTACATCATCCCGTATCCTTTTATATAATAAATCCATGGTATTTACGGATTTTTCGGGGTATATTTCTGGTTTTTTTTTTTTTTTTGCAATGGAGGGACCATCTTCTGTGAGTGTGGACAGTCATTTAGTCTGTGTCGTATATAACACAAGCCAACAATATTGCATTTTTTTCTTGGTGCCGAAAAACTGAGAACTGATTTTGGATGTACTTGATGTGCTGATTCGAAAAATACCTGACTTTGTTTCGTAGCAGCTCTAGTTTTTGAGATACAGGCTAATTGATTTTTGTTTTAATAACAGGCACAAAGAATGAAATAATTGTATCTTTACAGGAAACTTGGTACCTAAAACTAGATTATAATTATATAATTAGGCAATTAGAGTTACTTGGTATTTCCGATGACCGTAAAACTTCGACATTTTATACCTGCCTAACTTCTCCACCACGAACTCATCCGCCTATATTATAGAATCGTGCCTAGCACTGCCGTACCCGGTTCAGTTTACGATTGTGTTGACGTACTTGCATTTGGATTTTCAGTTTGTTTTGTGTTTTCGGCGTTCTTTAGTCATAAAACAGTTAACTAAAACCATGGCACCCACAAGCAGACGTAGCTGTCTGAATCACCCTGGCGTTTTTTGCTACATATGTGGCGAATACGTTTTGAAAGAAAGCAGAAAACCTATTTCTGAATTTGTGAAACGGTGTTATGTCGCTTACATCGGCGTCCACTTGGGAGACCAGGATAAAGCTTGGGCTCCACAATTAGTGCTTTCGGTTCGCTCCTGCACAAAATTATAGTTATTGGTCGGATATAAACCCAAATTGGCTGAGAGAGTGATACACTCAGTATAGACAAAAAAAAATAAATGTGTGGGCTGGAATTGTGGGTAATATCGTTATAGGACCGATCTTTTTTGATGAGAGTTTAACTGGTCAAAGATATTTAAAGTTTCTAGAAGATGATCTTATTTCGGCTCTTCCAGCGCTGTTTCCTAAAGAAGAAAATCCGTATTTACCCCATCACAATATTTGGTTCCAACAAGTCGATTATACGGTATAAGAAAGCGGCCGAGGACCTTATGCCGAATTTCTTTTTGACTTAATATTTATGATAAGTGCGTCTTATATACCATTTAAAACAGTTCACAAACAACCATTTCGCCACTTTTGGGAAAAATATACTACAAAGTTGGGTGTTTATAAAATCGACCCCCCCCCCCTGCACTGGAAAATGCTGTGGAAAATTTACTACAATTATCTTGATAAAAATCCTAAATTATTACAGAAAGGTGTTTGTAATATTTTAGATTTGATGTAAAATTTAAGGATTTTTCGCCTAAAATGTAATTTCCTTGTGAAAATACTTTGCGTGTAGTAAATTCTTCACGATATATTAGTAAACTTACACAAAAAATACAGTTAATTCTTAAAATCACGGCGAAAATAGAAATGTTTGTAATTTGACAACATTAATTGATGTAGATTCACATTGAAAGTGTAATTTAGCTGTGTGCGTAATATTTGTGCCGTAGTTGTGGTGGTTCTGCTGTGCTAGCCTTAAAACTGGTCTAATTTGACAATTGGGGGTTTAAATTGGCAAGTGCCAGACTAAGACAACTAAATTTTGTACCATAAAATCATTTTTTGCTCGAAAATCATGAAATTAAACATTTTTTTGCATGTCACTTTATATAACAGTGTCAATCTGTCAAAACATACCTGGGTTACTAGATTTAAATTTAAGACCGTACTAAATTTAAACCCCTTTAGTGAATTAGGCCATCACTGTACATGTCGATGTCTAAGCCGATGTTTTTATAAAATAAATGTTTATGTTGCTATAGTGTTATGATTATTTTATTTCGTAATGCCTTCGTATTAAACTGCCTTCGTCACAGATTCTATAGCCTTTCAGGATGTAAATAAAAGGTATAACATTCCATAAAAATAGGGCGTCACTGCCGGTTATACCTTAGAATAGTCTTAAAATTACGACAAACAATAATTTTTTTACAATAATCTACTGTAAAAGTCATATTATATTTATGGAGGAATTAGAAAACATTATTTACATCACCGTGTCGGAAATTAGAACTAAAGTTACAGCGATATTTATTGTTTTATTAAGAAATTTTAGTTTACTAATACGCGAATATTTATAGTAAATTTACATAATGTTTACCGGCAGATATTTAAATTTACAATACTTATTTCAACAAATTTCATACAATTTTACATCATCTTACTGTAACCAAAATGTAAAAGTACATAATTTTTATTATAATTGTAGTATTTTTATATATATTTTACACTGATTTCACAGCGATGGATTAGGAGAATTTACAAATGGTATACTAAAACATATTTACGTAATAAGTGTCAAATTACAATTAGAATGTAAATTCGCGGTGATATTTGGTGGCCAAAAAAAGCCAAACATATTTATTGTAATTTTACCATATTTTCGTTTACAGTGTGGAATGAAATCTTTAGTGTCAAATTAAAAAAGAAAAATATCTTAAGACAAAGTCGAGATCTATACAAGAAAAGGATAATGAAAGTATCTTTTTGTAAGTTTCTTTATATAGATAAGTATATTTTAAAAGAAAAGCGTATTATTCATACTTTCTTTTTATCTTCTGACAGCCCACGAGGACCAAACAAAGGCTAAGTACCATGTACCGTGGGTGTACTGGAGATGTATTATTACAAATTAACAAAGCTTTAAAAAGTCAAAGAAAACCTTTATTTTAATGATATCCGAATTTTTTACCGATATTCTAATACTGTCAGTTGTTGTTATAAAATATTTGCAAAAAGGATTTTGTCCCCTCTGTAACCTAATAAATATCAAATCAAAGGATATACATACAAACTAAAGCAAACAAGTTTACGAACTTTGCTTCATTCTCGCCAAAATTACAATGTCTTACACTAAGAAGTTTGTGTTTGTTTTCGTTGTGCTTCTACAGGTCTTAACTCGAGAGAGTGCAAATCCTAAAATTTGGCATAAGAAGTTTTTGTAACTACAAACAAATGCTGTAAAGTAAACTTTTATTAGACTTTGTATAGCGGGGTTAGTCGACGAGCTGAAATATGTGCTGCGGAATTTCTAATAGATAAAGTAACTACAATTTTTAAATATTTTTTGGAAAACAAATATTTCAAATATATATAGAAAGAAATAAGAATTACCTAATACTAGCAAAAGAAAGCCAAAATTTATTATGTAACGTTCTCGTGAGATGCAACCCCTCCCCCTTCGACATTCAAGATGTATGTATATACCTTCTATAATTCGCGAAAGCGGTTTATAAAAAAGCGATAAAATAAAATTTGCCCTAAAATAAAAACTTTAGCAAATACCTCTGGAAAGCAATTTGTTTTTCAGCAACAATCCAAAGAAATGTCAGATTCTCTCATACATACAAATAGAAAAAGAAAACTGTTTTAGACGTCTCTAAAATTAACCCTCTTCAATTGATCACCGAGCTGGAAAATTCTTTTCGAATCACGCAGATCCAGAATCCAAGCTTATTACAGTTGTCAAGAAAAAATATCCCATCCAGATTTTGAACGTATATTTACTTGATGAATTTGTGTGTATAGGTAATATAAGGATTGTTTTTAAAAAGTAATCATTAATTACCCTAAAACTTAACCACATACCGTCTAATTTACCAGATTTAGTTCGGTTGTTATTGCCTCAATAACTAAACATCCAGGACTTAAAAAAATTATTGTTCCTAGAATCCAAGCTTATATAAAGTAAAAATAAATTTGAAAAAAGAAATATTTCGAGGAGTGCCACGTGGTTTTTACTACTACATAGCGTTCTTTTCCACCCTGTAAAACAAAATGTGGTTCTTATTAGGTTAAAGTAAGCGTCGTAGCTACTGTTCAATAAATTAGGTTTCTAAAAACCAAAAATTTGTTTAAAACAGTTTTAAGACTAACTAAATTAGGCTATGCACATTTTTCCGGAGGACAAGACAGTCAAAATAGTTAAAAGTCAAGATAAAATTATTTCACAAACATCTGCAAATAAAACCTTTCAAACAACAATATTTTACTAAAAGAGAATCAAGTACCTGACCTACTAAGGCCACGTAAAGAGGGAGTTAAATATTCATTACTCTTTACGAAATTACCAAATAAAAAACCCAATTTTAACACAATATTTATACTGTTCTTATCGTACTTCAAATGCACAATCTTTGCCGGTCACAGATCGACTGAAATCAGTCCGTAAATTTTATTGGTTCAAGTAAATTTGGTTCTTTTTAAACCCAAAGCAATGCCTACCTAGCAGATCCCTAACCATAAATAATTTGAATTAGGACCTATTGCCGGAACCACTGTACAGTCATCCGGGATGTTAGGCTTTTCGTACTATTTCTATTTACACAATATAGATACTATTTGCATGCGTCATGTTTTTCAGAATTTTCTTCGGCGGTGCAGAAACCTGTAGGTATATATTCCTAAAGAATTATGTGTTGCCTAACAAGTTTCACCTGTTACCCTTTACTATTTTTTATTGGTTCGAACTGTACCCAGTTTATTTCCATCGCTATTACTGAAAAATAAATGTGATAACAGTATTTTTACACAAAGTTACTGCTGATCAAAACAACGATTATTTCAATCCAGAGCAAACTTGAACAAACTAGCTATAGAAACATGTATTTCTGTTTAAAAAGCAATCCATTTCTTACGCGACGGGATTCCGTAATAAAGTCACACACCACCCTGCCCTGTAAGTTAAAATAGAGAGTGGCAACAAAAGCCAAGTTTTATTACCCCAGGGTAATACGTTACACATTTTGAATAGTTTCTACGTAGGTTTTACAACCTAAGACCGGAGCTGATAAGAGTAATAAAATATAGAGACCTTTTTATACGGAAGATAACTTTTAGATTGCAACAAATAAATGCAAACAACGGTAAAGAAAGTAAAAATTACAGTTTATGGTACGGACTGCTAGCTGCGATCAGCGACTTCGCTTGCTTGTAGTTTAATGTACAGGGTGTTATACAATTCACTGCGTATATTGTGGGCGTACTTTTAGGGAAAAATGTAGTTTTCCCTAAAAAGGTACTTACGTGCGATAGACTCTTTGTCGACAGAGCAGATTATCGTTGGCTAGGAATACTTTAAGGGCGCTACTCAGTTTTGATTGGGTTTGATTGGGTTTGATTTTTTAGAAATTTTTCTTGAAAAACGTTTGAGGACAAATGTTGTTCCTTACATCATGAGAAATATAAGATACAAATAAAAGAAAATATGACACCGCGCAGATAGGAGTGGCCATGTACGTCACGCTGTGAGAAATTCCGCCATATTTTGTAAACGAGGCACGTCTTTCTTAAGGTCGCGTTGTGTTTTAAAGTTATTTTTTTGGTGTTTTTATATCATATTTAAGAGTTTAAAATGAGTTGTGTTGTGTATGGTTGTGATATGGACAATCAATGCAAGGGCCTTATGCCCGATATTAGAGTTTTTAGCTTCCCCAAAAACAAAGAAACACAAAGTGTTTGGAAGCGCATGTGCAAACGGGACGATAAGTTTAATGTGAAAAGTGCTAGAATTTGTTCTACACATTTTAACGAAAGTGATTATAAACGTAATTTAAAGCATGAATTGTATCATGTCATGAATGTCAAATGTTTTTACAAACTCTCTTCAATATAAAAGTTTGCTGTGACAAACAATTGCAAATCTCCACGGTAACGAATCACCAGACTTTAATCGAGAAAATACGACAAACAAAGAGACTGAAAAAAGACTATTTTCTTAAAAAGTAATTTCTTGTTTTACCTAATTTCATAAATTTAGATATTTTTGTTTTGTTTAGAATAATTTTTGGCATTTTAAGGTTTTTTTAAATTTGAAAAATCAAAGAATACAATAATTTTTAATAATTTACTATTTAAAGTGTAAAAAACCCAAAAAAACTATTCTGAAAAACATATTTCCGTAGCAAACATGCAGATCTTATTCACCACAAAAAATATTTGACCAATTATAGGAACAAACAAAATTCTTATTTATGACATATTTTCCGAAGACTTTGTAGGTATACATATATTTTAATAAGAATATGCCTCTAAATAAAAATTGTAATTTTAATTATTAGGCGTAGTTTTATTTTATAAAATTATTTACCTCTTCTTTTCACGTAAATAAATACATGGGACGCAATTGGCAGACAATTTATCAATATCTATTATTTTAAATTAATTTATCTGTTTATTTACATGATTATTTTAAATCATATACTTTAAAATTTGTATTATAGGCAGGAGGCAAAGTATATTGCCAATAGAATTTATATAAAATTGCCTATAACTAGCGTAACCTCTATATGGTGCGAAATAAATTTCAAAAATAACTCACAGCCTGACGTCATGCGCGAACCCGCACGAATTTGACACTGTTTGGTATCATATATTCCTTTTATTGTATCATGAGCAGTTATAAGGAAATAAACAATTAAATTGTTTATAACAATTGATCGCGCTGCAATTTTTCAATTCTGATAATTTTAGCTCAATCTACACCTAAATCTCAATGTTCATGATTTATTTCAGATCTTTCTGAGCCATCCTTTTTGTGATAAGGGTGGGGGACAGCAATTTTTAACCGCGGTTTTCCCGAAAAATATGTAAAAAAATGCATAAAAATTACATCATATATATTGTTAAATTCGTGCTTCAATAGGCTTTCATTCGACACCCTACACGATGGCCTTGAATTTTTTTTCAAAATTTAACTTTTTATACTTCTATAATTGGGCCACCACACTCTATCCCTGTGCTCAATTTCAAATTCTTACGTCAAATAGTTTCAGAGAAAATCGCCTGTGACAAACGGACCGACGGACACCGAAGTGATATAAGTATAAGTGTTCCGTTCTGCTAATTTTAGCGCACAACACTAAAAATATAAAAGTTATGGATAACTATGTTGTTTTAAATTTTTTTAATTACATACTGCTTGCAGAGGGTAGGATATCATGCGGAACTTTTCTTATTAAAACTTTTTTATAACCATTCGTAAAAATACCCTCCTCATACATATAAATAGAAAAAAAAACTCGTTTTCACGCCACAAAAATAAAAACCCTCTTCAAATTATTTGCTAAACCGTAAAAAGCCTTTGAGATTCATTCTGGAAAAAATCTGGATTTTTTTGATTCTATCGCCTTGGAAAGCAGAAATAATACGAATATATTTAAATATCTGCTTAGGTACAAAGTGGGCTACAACGTCATGATTAAGTTGATTGATTTTTTTTAATTTCAAAAACTTACTAAAGTTAATTTTCTAAAGAACAATGCGCTCTTATTTAATATAACGAATTATTTTTATTAGATCAGTTATATTAATATTTAAAACAAATGAAACACGTTTTATTATTTTAAAATAATTTTTATTTAGTTTTATTAACATAGTACATTGTTTAGACATTCGGTAAACATTTAAATATAAAATAACGACATTTTATTAACACCAGTTTTTGACGCCAACAACTTTGTATATTTATTTCACTTAAAATATAGCATCTATTTCTTTGCAAAACTGTCTTCTTTTAGCTTGTATATGTACAAAAATACAAGATGCAAGATGCAAAGAATTTTACGCTTACCACTGCATCCGAATCTCCTAAATTTTTAGCTATATTGGTGGAAAAAAGGTCTAAACAATACAAATACAACAATAAACTTGCGATCACATTTAATGTTAATAGTTTTTTACCAATACGTGTCGGCTGAATACACAGTTTTATAATAGACCAGCCAAAAGAAATTTACAATAAGAAACACACTTATTATTGCAAAGCTTTTAAAATTTGCTTTACTTACTCCAAAACACTGGAATGAGTTGCTCCAGTACCCAATCCTGCTAAAGATCTACCTTTTTTGGTGGTATACTTATTTGTACAAACCAACACACAAAATGATATCGCAATAAACAAACAGGCTGTAAGCTTAAATACGATTCAACGAACCGCACAATTTTAACCCATCCAAAGGGCGTTCGCGAGCAATAGAAGTAATATTTCAGCCACCAGTCGAACCCATTGAATTAATACTTTTTATTATTTCTCTAAAATCCTATATATTTTATAAGAATGTTTGTTTTAGTTGAAATGATATAAGGATTATTCACTTAATTTTTAGGTTTATATTTAAACTGTAGTTCTTGTTCGTTTAATGAAATATATTTTATTTTATTTATATCTTCACAAATTCTTATTTCTCACCCATAAAAACATAATAATGCCAACTTTCAATTCGAAACATTAAACCGTTATCAAATTATAGCATATTTTCCAAATTAAACTTTCAACACTCTATATCAATTACAGCTTTATTATCACAAGAAAATAACAAGTATCATTTCGAAAAAAAAACGTATATAACTCAGGCGCGGCCCGTGAGTTTTTTTACAGGTGGGTCAAAATTTTGTGGGCAACTAGTGATATCAACGCAACAAGCAAAATACACTTTTTTAATCAAGGAAGATTTTTTAATAATGTGCCAGGAAACTATTTACCTACAAATAAACATCGCAAAAATCATAAAATAGGTACTGCAGTATATTGAACACTGCTACTCTAGATGTTTATGACTTTTTCTATGTGCTTTAGTATTCTAGATTAGTAAATTGTTAGCGGCTTCCCGTTTTGATACGTTTAGCGTTTCCTCAATAGAGGTCGGGCCTTGTACTAAAAGCCCAGAATCAATAGATGGTGACGTTTATTATGAGCTAAAAGTATGATCATTCGTAAAATAAAATTAGGAACGCTGCCGAAACTCCGTTTTCTTTAATAAATACGATACTGGCGACTAGACATAGTAATACGATCTTTGTCTAAGCACGTGCAGGCTGCTAGCTGTAGTAAATATGAGATTGCCAATAATTTTAAAACTATTTTACCGAGGAACAATCGCTAACTTGTTGCCAATACACCTTTTAGAGCCAATCTAATTTTTTAAATACCAGAAATTTAAAAAAAAGTTTACCCCTACACAGCCTCGAACCCTCGACCTCTCGGTCATCTCGCTGAGACTCTACTTCTGGACTACGCTGGTAATGTAAGAAAACCGGCCCGACGCGATATTTGATGACTAGCGCTGGCATGGCTGTGATCGTATTTATAAATTTTTATGTTTAACCGCTAATTAATAATACATTAATATAATGCAAATACAATGCGCATATTAGCCACCTAATTAGTTTTTCTTTTTCCAAACCAAATGATTTGAAAGAGTATATTTTACGGGGCGGTTTGAGTGTATTTCCATAGTGGAAGTGGCCCGATATTATTGGTGGGCCGTCGACCAATTGTGTCTTTTTTAAACTTCCTAAAGCGCATATGTTTTTTTCTCTCTTAGTTTTAATGAATTTGTATCGTCCATATGGTCAATTTAAAATACGACCCAGCCCGGAGCAAGCTTGGATAATCTTTCGACGATGGCTTGTCTTGATTCTTTCTTGGGGAGTTTTCGCATGGAACTTGCACTTTTTTGAAGCAAAAGATTCTTTTTTGGTTTTAAAAATTAAAAAATTAATTATTAGGTAGATCGCTAAAAATTTTAGGTGGGTCATTGACCAAATGATCTTATGGCTAGGGATTGCAATCCCGCAAAGTGGGATCCCGCAATCCCGCGGGATCCCGCATCATTTGACGGCCTAGGGGATCCCGCACCAGCTATGCGGATCCGCATAGCCATGAAAAAGCCGTAAACTCTTAAAAAATAACGCAAAATCGTGTATCTGCCAAATATCAGTGATATTATAATATGAAAATCAATGAGACTGTATTATAAGTATCTTACTTACCTTACAATCTAACTAATGTGATTTACTATAAAAATTAGTAAGACTTATTATCTCAGGTAGAAAAGTAATAAACATTTAAAGTTCATTTGCCCAAAGTTACTTGTTACTCTAATTGATAAGAAATTTGACTGATTTATAGTCATAGTAGTATGGTTAAGAGAGGCTAGACTTTAAATTACATAATTTTGTTGACTGACAAACTGTCCATTTTTGATATTTATAATAAACAATTAAAGTTGGTTTAGTAATTAATTAAACCTATGCTGGATCCCGCGTATAAACATTTGGAGTTCATTTGCCCAAAAGTTTCTTATTACTCTAATTGATAAGAAATTTGACTGATTTATAGTCATAGTAGTATGGTTAAGAGGGGCTAGACTTTAAATTACATAATTTTGTTGACTGACAAACTGTTCATTTTTGATATTTATACTAAAAAATTACAGTTGCTTTAATAATTAATTAAAGAAACGTTAATTTATCGAATTTTATAAACTTGAATAACCTATGCAGGATCTTGCGTATAAACATTTGAAGTTCATTTGGTCAAAGTTACTTGTTACTGTAACTAATAAGAAATTTGATTGATTTATAGTCATACTAGTATAGTTAAGAGATGCTATACTTTAAATTACATAATTTTTTTACCTGAAATACTGCTAATTGTTCATTTTTGTAATAAAAAGTTAAAGTTGGTTCAATAATTAATTAAATAAACGTTAATGTATCGAATTTTATTAAATTAAAAAACCTATGCGGGATCCCGCGGGATTAGAACCAATCCCGCAAATGGCCTGCGGGATTTAAAACACTGCGGGATTGCAATCACTACTTATGGCGCCTGATATAACTTAATCGGTCTAGTTTGATGTCTAGGATCTCCAGTTGCTCTATGGCCCATTAGTTATAAAAAAACTATAAGGGTGTCGACATTTTTAACGTAATATTTTTAGAAAAAAGTGGTGAAGTAAATATTAATAAATCGCTTGGAAAGCCTGGTATTAAGTTTACTAACAAGCTGTTTTTAAAACCAACAAGAAATTCTCTTGTCAGGCCACAGTTTTTTCCAGTAACAAATTAAAAACATTCGTGCCGGGTTTTTTGCCCGAAAAAGCATTGCTACAGTATGCTTCGGTAAAAAATGGAAAATGGAAAATATAAATTTCCAGTAAATCCAGACCCATAAAGCGGCAAGAAAAAAAAGGAAACGTTAACAACGATTTATAGTAGGCCTTAAAAACGGTATCCAAAAATTAATTGCCCCAATTATTGTCTATCAGTTGCGATATTTTTCCGCCTCTCGTAATAATCCCCATCTTGCGGTGAGAGCGAATAAAAAAAGCGGGCGGACATTAATTCCGCTTAATGAAATTTTAAAGCCCCAAACACATAAAATGCCCTCTCTTGTCCCCCGCTCGTGTGGCGTACTAAATTTTCTCGTGCTCGAATTTTGTATTCCGGCTGGGGATTACATTTATGGCCTTGGCAATAATTAGGTGTGGCCCATATATATTTCAGAAGATTTCTGTTGCTTAGTGAGCTCATAACTTTATTATTCTAGGTAAAGGGTAATTTGGGGTTTATTAGCTTCTTCGCATTGTTAAGTATTAATATATTTAGGTATTCACATGCATGCTGAGATAATCTTACTGTCAAATATTAAACAGTGTTATCTTAGTGCCGAAATTTATATAGGGTTAACGGTTAAGGGACATTTCACTTGGGAAGATGGGCACTTACTGTCGTTTGTTCGGGTTTGCTCAGGTTTCCAGCCAGTGGAGGTTTCGGGGGCCATACCCCCCGCCCTAAACCATATACTTCTCTCCGAAAAAAACATTTTTTTTAACTCTAAAGACCGATCTTGGCAGTTAGGTCACTAATTACAGCATTTAATGTAGACAACATTTTTGCCACAATAGGGAATATGCATATGATTCAAATAATCCTAAAAAAGAATTTTATATTCTCTACAAAAATTAAATATTTATAATTGTTGTTTTTATCCATTTATTTTGGTTTTTATTTACAAAAAGAAGATTTTCTACTACAGATTTTCATACAAAATTCGACACTTGCAAAACGCGATATTATTAGTTGTGACGTCACATGTCATGTAAATAAAGGTGTTATAATGGCTACTAAATGGTGAATACCAGTGTTATTTTATTTTCTTGATTATTTCCCAGAGGTTAGGAGATTTTGTGGATAAGAATCATTACATTTGAATAAAAGGAATGTTTAACAATCACAGGAACAAAATTTGTGCAAGGGCAAGAGGATAATTTGCTCAAAGTGGATGCTTGCACAGAGAGAAAGAATTAATTTCCACAAGTAAAATTTTTTTCTTTCAATTAAATTATTTATTTGGTATCGAGCAATTAAATATATAATTCAGCGAATTTAATTATTTAATTGTCAGGTTTAATTAACTGAAGTAAATCATAATTTCTGTAAGTAAATTTACACGATAAATATGCAAAAATTGAGAATAAATTCTCTAACCACCTGAAAATTCCTTATACAAGGATTTAAACAAATAATGGTAAAACAGCTATTCTCCGGGCTATATGCCCCTCCGAGCGCTGAATTACATACCAAAATTTGCCGTATTTTCTTCTAACACAGTTAGATAAGAAAATACTAATGTTTCAAAGGCAAGAAACTACCAGGAAGAAGGAAGCTTTTTCTTTAGTTAGAATGTCGTCACCTGCAGACCGGTTTCGAACTCGTTGGTTCTCATCAGTACAGGATAGACGAACATACCAACCTTCCGAAAAAGTAATCCCTTAAAGCTACAACTGTCGTACTGCATAAGCAGTGAGACACAGGCAGCGCCATCCATTAGCAGTTTCAAGCATTCAGAGTAGAGTTTACCGATAAAGTAAGATATGACTTAATTGTATCAATTATCATTTAATTCATTTAATGTGAAGGTATGATACCTACAACTAATATTGGTTAATAAAAATAGCTAAGAGATAGATTAAGATTAATTAAGATAAGATAAGATTAATTAAGATATTTTTATTAACCAATATTAGTTGTAGGTATCATACCTTCACATTAAATGAATTAAATGATAATTGATACAATTAAGTCATATCTTACTTTATCGGTAAACTCTACTCTGAATGCTTGAAACTGCTAATGGATGGCGCTGCCTGAGTCTCACTGCTTATGCAGTACGACAGTTGTAGCTTTAAGGGATTACTTTTTCGGAAGGTTGGTATGTTCGTCTATCCTGTACTATTTAATTACGTGAAGTAAACCTTAGTTTTACTAAGAACTATTTGCAACCCCAATATAGTTCCCAAAAAAAATTGATTCAGTTTTTTTAGGTTTATTTGCTTCACTTTAGCATTTGAAAAAAGTTATGTATAATATGCTATTCGTTAAGCAAATCATTATATACTAGTTTAGTATGAACGCATATCTCAATCTATTTTTTAAATGTTTGGCCCTCAAAAAATTTAGTGACATTTTTTGCGGGCCAAACAGTTAAGAAATAAGTAGATTGAAATATGCGTTCATACTAGCCTAGTAATGATTTGCTTAACGAATATCATATTATACATAACTTTTTTCAAATGCTAAAGTAAAGCAGATAAACGTAAAAAAACTGAATTAGGTTGACAATACCAAACCTAGCGGAGCAACGAGAACCTTAAGCAGTAAGAAAATATTTCTTGAAGTTAAAATATAGAGCTTTTATAAATCAAAAGATGAAAATGTCTACTTTCATTTCACATATTTATTGCATTTAATGTGATACAATCATTTTTAAAATGACACAATAAAACCCTGCAATAAAGTCGCCATACACAAAAGTATATTTTTATTTTTTGTTCTATAAAAGATCTATACTATAACTCCAAATATTTACCAAATACAAGGAAACTTTAAATTTTACTTATCACTGAATACATGCATATCTTGGTACATTTATAGGTATATCCCTACAAAAAAAAACAACAAAAGGCTATTATATTATCCATAAATATATACACTAACAAAAATAGACCAAATGGCCGTCACCTTCACTTTTACTACCGGAGTAGCCGCTTAGTCTGCCTTCTCATCAAGGGACGATGGGTAAATGCGATGCACGCCGGGATGGCATGGCGGTTAGGGCTAGCGTAAAGAATAATTTTATTCTCATAAGCCGCGATTTAGTTGTCAGGAGTAAACTTTAATTTTTGGAATTACATATTTAGTTCTGTTTTTCCCTTATTAGGAAAATTAAATTATAATTGTCAGTAGATTTTCTTCGTTATTGCGACAATACAATTTAATTTGTACAATGCAACGTTTAATACAATGTTTAATTATGCGAATTTTTCTATTAATTATTTAAGCTTTGGTTGGCGGAAAAATAATTTAATTTTTTTAAGAATATAATATTTCTCAACTAAATATTTTAATTACAGTAATTATGCAAAATATAAAAGAAATTTTGTTGCAAGTATCGCTTTTTTATTTGAAATATGGTTTTATCCAGGGAATTATTTTTTTATTTAAAAAATTAGAGAATGTGATTTAATACCCACCAACTTTTTTTTTCTCTCTGTGTCCATGACGGATGGCTGCTCATCTGTCTTTAAAATTTCGTTACAAATACTTATTATTTATTGTAATATAAATATAAACCTACAGCCAAATATGCTTACTTGAATTTGGCGATACCGACCTTTACTGATACCTATTTATGGAAAAATTTTGATTAACTTTGCACTAGGTGTGTACTGTCATTAAAGAAAAATTTTCGTGCATTTACCCCGTCTCATGCCCTCACCATTAGTCTTTTAAAATTTGCTACAAGCTATGTAAAATTTGATTCTTAAACCCAAAAAACAGTATACTATACAGCATTTTTTTTAATTCATTTGTCCCCCTCACCTGTCACCCCACCCCTTTTTTATTGTTTAACATCTGTTAGACAAAATTAGATAATCTGAAGTCAAAACCCCGGAAACAACATAATGGTCGACATTTTATCCACTCCTACTCCTTTAGTTTTGCTGACATCAATAACTCCGAAAATAAGGTTTAACCAATATTTTTGAGAAGAAAATCCCAACCCCTATCCAGAGGCGCAAGTAGTGGGGGGGGGGGGGGGGGGGCTGGGGGAACTTAGCCCCACCCCCCCCCCCCCCCCCCCCGGCCCCGGTAAAAATTTCTAGCCCATTCGCAAGTTAGCTGTTGCTTCTACTGCAAATTAGTTGTGCCGAAAATCTTAAAAGTGGTCAACGTTATATTGTGTATTCGTTATAAATTTCATTGAGTTTGGAAAAGTTGTGGATATGAATTGTGATGTTAGAGGTATGTAGTTACTTTTAAACACAAATTAACTTACCTTGCTATTGGTTGTGACTGATTTGTAGGCCTACAAAGCTCCATCATATTATTTCCTATTACTGTACTATTTTTAAAAATATACGAGCTGTTTAGTTATATTACCGGACTTTATCCGACGATAAATCTTTATGTAAAATAAAGTACATATAGGCCTTTGAGCTTACTAGAGCTTACAATCGTTTTTTTTTACCACTTCCTTCCACCTTTAAATTTTATGGAATTTGTAATAAAAGACATTCTCCTCATCGTAAATTCCAAATATTTGCAGAATTTAATAGGAATGCGTTTATTTAATTTCAGAGCCATGAGAATCGTATATAAGTATATCGAGAATACAATACAACATAATCCAGGAATATCAGCGTAAAAAATTTAAGAAAAATTCTTATACTCTGACTGCTTCCTTTTTCCAAAATTTACCGAAGTATAAGCAGTTATAGCTTAAATTTCCTTAAAATAACTAGTGCGTCGGTTCAACGGATAGTAACTAAAATATTAAGGTTAAAAATTCGATAAAATTGAAAACATTCAGTTTCAAGCTTGACATCATCCCACGAAAAACAACTGAATGTAACGGACAATTTGGTGAATCCAATTTGGGATACGAAACACCGCCATGATCCCCTGAGGGGGATAAGGTTTTTGGCAAGTGTGATTATGGCAGTGTTAGTCCCAAAATTGTGTTTTTTTTAGTCAATTTTTAGCTGTAGATATAAGCACAACTTCACTTACTACACTAGTGCGGTAAGTTGCACTCACCGGTCTAGATATACATATATTATGTACTTTGGTTGCTACGAAAAATAATTATCGTTCAGTAACACTAACTTACTGTTTCTATCAATAAAGACAAAGAAAATGGGATTCTGCAAAAAAAAAATTTGATAAGTTGTTTTCCGAAAAAAAAGATCCATTTTAACAAAGTGCATTTAACTAAAATATATCTCTAATCTACCGATAGTCTGTCTGCAAGCGTCAGTAAATGATTGAATATAAATTTCTTCTTCAAAACGGCGTATAAATCTCCTCCGAGGAGAATGGGATTTCGAGCAAAGTCGAAGATAAATAGCAAAAAATGCGGGAAAATCGCGGAACTCTTTGTTTACGTCGGCCGATGATTGAAGAAGTCAGATTTTCAACCGACCCTTTATAAGTCTCTTTATTAAATTTATAAATTGTATTTCCTTTAAGAGGATTCAATAAAGTACGAATATTGAAAGGCAAAAAAGTTCTTGCTGATTTATCCTCTAATAAGTTTTTTTATTTCGCTACTTAGGATACAAATTTAATTTTATACGAAGAAGTAAACATCGATTTGGCAATAACAGTATAGAAATAAGTCCGCTTAAATTTTTTTAAGTAATTGGAATCTCCGCCTTGATGGGAAAAAGGTTCAGGATTGTCAAAATAAATCACCGACAATATCGAATATTTTTCCCTTATTGCCTCTGTTCAAAATTATTTTCTTTTTTACTTGCTTAACAGAGCTTACATCCACGCTTTCTGTGTAAAGAAGGTATTCGTACAAATTTTCGATTTTTCATTATTAACCAGGTCCATCGAAATAGGGGAAGCACCGCTTCCCTAAACTTTTCGGAAATAATAATAATAGTAATAATAATAAAGATGTTTATTTATGCGAATAAAACAATTAAAAATATAAATATAAAATTGATAAAAGTAAAAAAGAAAACCAAAAAAAAAAAGAATGACAGTAGTGTACTAGTTGGCATAAATAGGTATAGGATTTTGATTTATAAAAAATCATTCTTCCAATCCTACCCCTACCAAATAATTTTTGATATTATTTTTGAAAGATATATACTTACTATAGCTTAAGCCTTTTAGACTAGAAGGAATATTATTATAAATTACAGAAGAGACGAAGAACGAAGACTTATATTTTTCAGTATGATGTTTAGGTATTTCTATTGCGTTCTGATTTCTAGTATTAACATTATGAATATTATTCCTGAATTCAATTTATTCAAATAAATATCTTGGTTTCTGAGTTAAAATTATTTTATATATAAAACAGGATATGTGTATTTCGCGTCTTTTTTCTAATTTAATTAAATTATGTTTGTCAAAAGCAGGTGATACGTGATCATATTTTTTCAGCCCTATTGGAAAACGAACACAGTTATTTTGAAGAATTTGTAATTTCTGTTTATCTTCGTTACTGATATTTTTGTGATAAATGATATCACAGTAATCTAATCCACTTAGAATAATTAAATCAACCAGTCTAAGTTTAGTATCGGTATTTAAGTAGTCCTTAAAGTTATATAAAATTCTTAGATATAAAGAAATGAATTTTTATACATTACTAGCTTCCGCCCGCGACTGCGTCCGCGTGGTATAGATGATACTAGTGTAGTTTGATATCATGATTATGAAATCATGAGTTATGTTAGGTTGGGTTAGTGATATAAGACCGGATTTCAATATTACATGACGTAAAAATCTTGGTCGGACTCAGGTAACTGATAGAAATGGTAAATTAAATTAATATAAGATTTTGTCAAGTTGTATTTATGAATTATTGCTCCTAAAAAATGGTTCCCTTTTTTTTCAAAAAAATTAACCAACTTAACAAAAGGAAAAGCACTGAAAAGTATAAAATAATATTGTTAAGAATTTATTAATAGCGGTTAATGGTCAACTAAATTTCGTTCATTTCTGTGAGAAAATGATTTTTTCTTTGTAGTGCACCTATTCCACCCCCTCCCCGTCATCTTATCACCCTCTTTAAATTTGTAATGGCCATGTTATATTGAATTTTCTGACCTAAATATCCCCAAAAATGACATATTAGTTAACATTCTAAATAAATTTCTACCCGCCCTTTTACCCCCCTCCCGTCCCTTTACCCCCTCCCGCCCTTAATTTTTATAACATCCCTTACCCAAAATTAGCTTTTCAGAACTCAACAACCCCGAAAATGTTACATTAGTTACCATTGTTGCAGAAATCGCCAATTGCTCTTTTTAACCCCCCCCCCCACTGGTTAATTTTCTTAACATCTAAAACACAAAACTATATTTTGTCAATCGCTCCCCCCTCCTTAGTTTTCTTACCATCTGTTAATCTGTTAGGAAAAGTTAGATTTTCTGACCTCAATAACCCCGAAATTGGCACATTTAACATTTAGTGCACCCCTACGTTATATAAGAAACCTCTGTGCAAAATTTTAAGTTTATAGACCCAGAGGTGTGGGTGTGTTGTGCGTTGATACGTCAATCAATCAGTGAGTCAGTCATTTTCTTCTTTTATAATATATTATTATAGAGATATCGCATAATTTTTAGCATTATACTGTAGTTTTATAAATAGTATATGGATTTAATTTCTCATAATTTATCTAATGTAACCGCAGGTCGCATATTACGCCTTTATGTAGCCCGCTTACAGACAACGGCACGCGTTACGCGAAAACCTGGGAAGCTAAATAGATATTAGGTACCCATACACCAGCAATCATTCCTGCCATTCTTTCCTTTGACGTTCTTTCCTTTTAAGATTATCGAGCGTTAATGGATTAAGACATGATGGGCCGTCACTTCATTTATCCCTCTCGGGGATATTCTTACGTTCTGGGGAGACACGATAAACTCTTGGTTAGTTGATCACGGTCTTTCCTAACGTGCTTATCATCCGTGCGCTCTTTCAAGACCAGACAAGACAAATCTTTACGTTCCAAAGTAAAAGGCTCACTTGACATGATAATTTCAGAAATTTGCCGCAAAGTTGGACTCTAACTACCTGCACGTTCAATTTATTATAAAAAACTGCAGAGAAAAGCATTTTGTGTTAGTGGACTCTGAAAGGAATATAATTCTTTTGAAAAACAACAGGACCAGCCTACAGTAAAACCTGGCCAGAAAGACAACAAGATTATGTTTGTGTTAGTGGGATACAACATGTTTTGTTTCATTTCAATTTCTTAAGAGGAAAGAGTACCGAAGGAAAGAATCGCAGGAATGATTGCTGGTGTATGGGTACCTATTGTGTGAATTGTTATGATATTCATGATAGAATATCTTTAGCCGATAATACATTTAAAACCTAAATGCAGTCAGCAACGTTAACGTAATTTTACTTAAAATAAGAGATATATGATCAGGAGTTCATTGATGCATTCACTACCGACGCCCGGTGGCAGGTGTACATACATTTGCCTGAGTGGGTCTTTGTAGTTTTTTCAAAAAAATAGGCTTTCGCCTATTATTATTTGGCAGCTTGTAGACAAAAATCCAACAAAATATTAAAAATTGGTAATTTAACAAAATGAATAAAACAACTCATGCTTTACGCCTAAATAATTAAAATTCCACACGATGTAACTCACTTCATGAAAATGACGTTCTTAAATCCATGTTTTTGCCTCTCTTAACGTTCCATTTTCTTCTTCGACGCCTCAATTTCAAGTAATCTATTTTGAATAGTACAAAACGCAACTTCTGGCATCGCAAAAACAACGGAACAGCGTTGCCAAACGTCGAAAAACAAAATTATGCAAAT
Source organism: Philopedon plagiatum (assembly GCA_963971165.1). NCBI lineage: Eukaryota > Metazoa > Arthropoda > Insecta > Coleoptera > Curculionidae > Philopedon > Philopedon plagiatum. The sequence continues at coordinate 143,222,595 of OZ020190.1, read as the reverse complement.
CGGTGCTCGTAGCTTAACATAATCTGACACGTTTAGTTTCGGTATCGACCGCGACGGGCCTGCGGCGCTGCTGGTTGCTCGGCTGTATTTTTATGGAAATTAAACGCAATTTATCTGCCGCTTATTACTACATAAAAAAGATAAAAGGGGCCCGAATTGTTACCGATTCCGATGGTTTATTTGGCTTTTGCGTCGGGATGAAAATATTAAATGTGAATTGAAGTAGGGTAATTGGGTGGGGAAGGAAAAAATGCGAATATTTTTTTATTATTATTGAAGTTTTTTTAGAAAATTAGTTTCATATTTAAGTGCTCTCTGCTGTTCTTTTACTGCCGCATTAGGTTTCTTTTCTGGAGGTTACATTATCCATACAAGAGAGTTTGTTTGGTGGGTTAACGTCATGGGGATTGCAAGTATTGTACTAGGAAACAAAATTAATGATAGTGGGCAGAATCGTAACATTTTAAAAATCCCATTACATTTATGGATTATTTTTATGATCGAATTATAATATAAGCTGGATAATAGACCCAGATTTATGCACCTATAATTTTAGACTGGAGTGCAAGAAACCTTGTTCAGTTCAACGCCAGTCTTGCTCCCTGTCACGGAAAAAATCCGGCAACACTTACCCCAACCACATGAATGGCCAAACCCTACGGAACAATGAAACGTTCGATCTTGTTGGCATCATTTTCGAACATGATCTCAGCCGGCACAAACACATTACTTCAATAGCCACATCAGCAGCTAAGAAGCTTGGTTTTCTCTTTCGAGCCAGAAAATACTTCCCTTCCCTTCCAACTTATACACTCCCTATGTTTTCCAAATAAGGCCTAACCTATAGTACTGTTCCCACATCTGGGGAGCGGCATCACCTTCGACACTTAACATCCTTTATTCTATTCAAAAGAGAGCCATTTGACTCATCAATGACCAAGTCCTCCTAAGAAAACTCCCTTCTCTGACTTATCGCCGCTGTTGCTGATACTTCCACGGATTTTGCTCTGAAGAACTAGCAGCTATAATTTCCCCCTTGACTCCTTAGAACTAGAGCCACAAGCGGCGCGTTACCTATACTTTACTGTTCGGGTACAAAAGTCTCGAACATCCGACTATCTCCCTCATTCATACCTATTACGGAACAAATTGCCTGTAGATGTTTTTCCTTTTCTTCCCAACCACCAACCCCAACGCCCACGGTACGTTAGTATTTAGGCTTGAAGTCTACGTGGGCTGGCTCTGAAATATAAAATAATAGTTTAACCTTTAACCTACTCGTATATTCCCTACACCGCTCGGCCTTTTATAATTCATATTAGATGGCATAGTCCGATAAGGATAACCGATGTTTTCTCATCACTTATAATTCGTATACTTATGTTTTTCATAATTTAAATTTCTGCTGCTTTCAAGAGCGATTTGTTGCCGATTCTTAGACTTTTTAGTTTTTTACTTTAATTTCATTAAACTTATTGTTCTTTATTAATTTATTTTTGTTTGTAATTAAGTTAAGCTTAGTTTTTAGTTTTTGTCACATAAATGGTATTTATGTTTTAGTATTTGGGTACACCGCACTATTACGACAATGAAATTCTAAGACAATGAAAGAATTATTTATTCATATACTGTTGAAGACAATATTTGATACTACTTATTATAAAATTAACAACACATTCCTTACAATAGTAAAATTGATACCAGACAAAAAGTTTGAAGAAGTTGAGAAGTTCTTGGTTAGGAATCCCTGCATTCATATTTTCACCGATAACATTTGAAGCAGTTCACTTCTTGTTTTCTACCCTACATTCTATATATCCTTTAGCGACAATATTCGACTTCCACTTCCATGTCTATTTACAGTTAATGACCTTTTGAAGATTTCAGAGACAAAGCAGTATTCTTTGTTAAACCCCCAAAGGTGTTTATTCCTACAGGTTGCTGAGTGCATTTACCATTCTTGTAAAACACAAAAAACGACTATAATCAATGTCCAACGGACGTAGCATGGCGTAACCTTGGATAAATTCTACCATATTAATACCTTCTATACCTCCTGATGTTACAAAAAATTCCCGAGAAATATTTGCCTTCGTGTATGGTATTACAATTCGAAAACACTGACCTTTATGTTCTACTAATAGTTTTGCCAACTCTCCTTTCCAACATGCATCCACAACTGCAAATGAGCACAACTTGCTTTCATTAAAGCAGTGTTGTCATTAGCTTCTTGTAAATAGTTATCAATGTCCGGCTTTTCACATTTCTTTTTATGGATATATATATATATATATATATATATGTATATATATATATATATATATGTATATATATATATATATATATATATATATATATATATATATATATATATATATATATATATATATATATATATAACACTCCGCAGCATTGAATAATATGCCCAAAGGGTTTTCAAAAAAGTTTCTGAGTTTTCGATAAATGCTCAAAATACGCTAGCAAAACTTTTTTTATCTTTTTTTCCACAAACCATTTCTCGTACCGGTCATACGTTAACTCACATTTTACTCTTGATTTTTTAGGTAAAAGTGATAAAATAACTTCTGTAGCGGACTCTTCTATATCAGACTCTATCTCTGAATCAGACCTGACCGTAGCCGTCCGAGCGGACGGCTAGGACCTGACTTATTATTTTGAGCGTACTTATTTAAAACGTTTGATAAATAAACTTATTGACAACAAACGCGTTTAGGTCCTAAGCAACCTGTTTGCCACCATTTGGAATTATTATCCATAGATAACTCGTGTTTTGAATAACTGGTTTAGATAATATTTTTTTAAAAGGAAATATGAATTTTTTATGAATTTATAAATAAATAAGTAGGTATATAAATACATTATCAATCAAAGTGAAACATTACCAACGTCAATAGAATAATTTATAACGATCCTAGATAAAATGTAAGTAAGTATCACCTGGAATACTACATTATCATAGAGCTGATGTGATTATCCGACTTGGCCTTAGCGTGCAATTTTTACATGCGTGCGATAATAATGTATATATCTTACCTGCAATATTTTAAGTACATTAAGCTAATTACACAGAAGAAGCAATACAAATCAAACTAGCTGCACTTAATATGACCACTCTATCTAAATTATAACGTAAACTTTATATGGTAAACTATCTTTACGCTGATGACTGATGACATATTACGTTATTTATCTTCGAAACACGTTTAATGCGCCCAGAGCTAACAACTTCATCGTAAACTCAGTCTCAACCCCCTGGAGGCGCCGCTTCAACCCCTCTATCGATCAACGTAATTAGATGTATTATCTTTAACAGGACGGCTAGCGCGGGCTGAAAAGCTTTTATGACAGTATCACTAACACACCTTTTCGGAATTGACTTTTACTACTTTGCGTGATTTTACAGTAGATTTATTCCACCTCTGCCGGTAATAACTTTAAAACAATAATTATCAAAATAGCATTTTTTTCTAAATTCAATAAATGCCCAGGCTATACGGAATTATCCAATAATAGGTGACACAGTATAATAGCTTTAATGGATCTACTAGCATTTTTAAACAACACTGGTTTCCTAAAATACCGAAAATCATCTTATTCGAAAGATATTTTTTCGACTGACATTTTTTTTGAAAATACTTTTTTCTACGGGCGTGCGTGCGGAAAGTAACTTCTTTCCGCACTTATTTGCTTGCTGAAAGTTGCACTTTTCCGCACTAATGCCGAAAATACATCAACAATCACATTCCTATATCGCCACTTAATTAGACTTTGTGTGCTAATTAACGCCACTGGACCCGGACCGAAGAGGTCCAATTTAACATATTTAGTTATATATTGGTGGGAAATACCCAAAAAATAACCATCCAAAAATTATGAATCCACCGAAAAATTACAGGGCTTTTTTTACTTATATCGTTAGTAGGTTTTCCGTTACTTGAGACCACCCCCACTCCTCTCCCTCTGACGTCACAAGCTCCGCCCTCTGATGTGATTGATTGTACGTCAGCTGTCATACGTCATCTGTCAAGTGTCATCTCTCATACGTCATATTCTTCGGCGTTAGCTACTTGGGTATTAGCGACTTAGGCTTTAACTACTTAGGCATTGGTTTCCTTCCGTATTGGGATTTGGTTATTTAGGCATCAACTCCTCCAATAAAAAAAGTTTTTGACATCATCCTGATGAAATACTTGTAATAATATTTTTTAAGGTGCAGCGTTGGACTTGGAAGATGGAAAGTTTGACGGTTCGATGGGACCTCGTTAGGAGTAAAATTAATAAAAAAGTTTGTTACGTCATCGTGAATAAGGACTTAATTGCGGAAAGAAGAAGAATACCAAACATTAAGCAGCCCAAGAAGTTTACCCAGGAAGCTAACGTCCGATGTAGTTAATGTCTAGATAGCCAATGCTCAAGTAGCTAACGCCCTAGTAGCTGGGTTCAAAGTAGCTATCGCCCAAGATTGTGACATATGACAGGTGACGTGCGCCTGCGCATTAAGTACGATGATCTTAAGGCGTGGGGGCCCAAGGAGTTGCTGCCTAAGTAGCCAAACACGAAGACGTCGGTAACCAATGCCTAAGTAGTTAAGGCCTATGTAGCTAATACTCAAGTAACAAACGTATGACACCTGACACTTGACAGATGACGTATGACAGCTGACGTACGACCAATGACGTCGGGGGCGGATTTTGTGACGTCAGAGGGAGAGGAGTGGGGGTGGTCTCAAGTAACGGAATACCTACTATCGTTGCTATGCAATTAAGTGTTATTTCCCTGTTTTTTGATTCTCTGTATAGACGTCAAAGTGAAAATACAAAGGTTATCCGACTTTTATTCAACTTTTGAGTAGAAAATGGAGATCGAGGAAGGAACTGAAGAGAATATGATCGGTGGAGTACCGGAAGACATTCTCGAAGAAGCCAAGAATATGAACGTCGAACTGTTACCAGAAAAATCGAAATACCGTTATGCCAAAGAATTGCTAGCATTTAGTAAACGGTCTGCCAAATAGAAAATAAACAATTTCAAGAAAGAAGAGGTTATTCTTGTACACTTTTCTGACATTTCAAAAAGTTGTAAACTCTCCACGGTATGATCAAGGTACTCAATGTTAAATCTATGTTAAAATTAAAACATAATTTGGATAAACGCAAATATTATTAAGTGATCGCCTTTTTCAAGAAAAAGAATCTTGAATTTCAGCCAAAAAAACCTAAAACTCTAAAAAGAAACAATATAGAGCAGTTTCTGAACGAGATTCCAGATGATGTATACCTTTTGGCTAAAGTTGTCACATTAGTTGGGGAGACAGGCGCATGCTGCCATGAAGAATTAACTTATTTGATCCTGATAACATTGAAGATAAAGAATCCTTCATGTATATTACGATTCCTGATAATACAACTCATCAACACAGAAGCTTTGTAGTAAGCGGGGAACGGAATTTCAACTTAATAAAAAAATATGCATTACTGCGACCACAAAGTACGCCCCATGGATAGAAGATCGTAATCGTAATCGCCATGGTGGAAGAAAGTTGCTGAAGGATATGTGGACGAGTCTTTACAAAACAAAATGCACATAGCATCTTCCAAAACCAGGCTACCACTTTCAAATCGCAGCAACCTGCAATTGATTAATTGAAGATCTTCGGAAAGGAATAGGTGCATATAGTGCGTCTCTTTTCCAGCTGTTGATTCGGGATTTGTTAGAAAAAAAATGAATGTTGGAATGGTCTATCGATGGAAAGTACGCTTTGCGTAGTGCCCTCTATCCGCTACAGTAAAATTAAGGTCGGATTATTTTTTTCGCTATTAAAAGCCCACGACCTGTATTATTTGGAACTTTTTTCTTCTTTTCGGCCGACGAATTACCTATAAAATTTTGGCGGTGGAACGCCCTATTTACCCTTCTTCGTTAAAACCCTTATAAATCTTTTCAATAAACCCAAGGCATAAATAACAACGTTCATTTTTTGCTTTAAACCAAATTTTAACCCGAAAAGTGAGCGATTACTTAATTTAGAATTAAAAGGTCTAACTTTAAGGCTAAAGACTTTGGAGATAACTTCTAAATATAGTCAACTTTCCTACAAAGTTCCTTATAGCCGAAGTGCGTGCCCCAAAGTAATTAAATGAATTAGAAATGATTATTATTACTGGCACATTTCCACAAAGTACAATTTATTACTCGGCCTAATACTCCAAGCCTTCAGATAACTCCGGCGATATCCTTTTCCTTTTCTACCCCGCTTAATTGAGTTAACACAGTGGCGGAATTTTAACAAATGCAAACCAGTAGACGGCAAGAACTTCTATAAGATATGTATTTTTTTTCAAAAAAATGAACCGACTGCACAATTAGAAGAGCACTGAAACGCATGAAATAACAATGAATGAAATGAAGTCTACTTGTCAGGGGTACATATAAATACGTAAAATTGAGAATAAGTCCTCTAAACCACCGGAAAATTCCTTATACGATAAGGATTTGAACAAATCATGGTAAAACAGCTATTCTCCGGGCTATATGCCCATCCGAGCGCTGGATTACATACCAAAATTTGCCGTATTTTGACTAACACTGTTGGACAACAAAATACTTGGTTTGACTGCAAGGAACTACCAGGAAGAAGGAAGCTTTTTCTTTAGTTAGGATGTCGTTACCTGCATACCGGTTTCGAACTCTTTAGTTCTCGTCAGTACAGGATAAGCGAACATACCTACCTTCCGAAACGGCTTTAAGGATAAGGATATGCCGTTTCGGAAGGTAGGTATGTTCGTTTATCCTGTACTGACGAGAACTAAAGAGTTCGAAACCGGTATGCAGGTAACGACATCCTAACTAAAGAAAAAACTTCCTTCTTCCTGGTAGTTTCTTGCAGTCAAACCAAGTATTTTGTTGTCTAACAGTGTTAGTCAAAATACAGCAAATTTTGGTATGTAACCCAGCGCTCGGAGGGGCATATAGCCCGGAGAATAGCTGTTTTACCATGATTTGTTCAAATCCTTATTGTATAAGGAATTTTCAGGTGGTTTAGAGAACTTATTCTCAATTTTACGTATGAAATAACATTTTTATTATTTTTTCCGACATAAAAAACAGAAATTCATCCGGCCTGGATAGCAGAAATTAATTAGAGTTTTTCAACATTTACCAGAAACCGCTCTTCATGCATTGATCGAGGCAATTAATAAATCTTTTGACCCTGGCAATTTTCCTGATTTTCTTGAAACCGGAATTGTCATACCTCTGCATAAGGGTGATAATCTAGATGACCTGGCGAATTGTCGTCAGTTTCGCTGCTCCCCACTTTATCGACAATTATTGCAAAACTTGTACAGAAAAAAGTTATTGTATTGCGAGTCACAATATTTTAGCTGACTGTCAGTCTGGTTTTCAGAGTCAAAAACCCACCAATGATGCCTTATTTTTGTTCTTGGAGAATCTTTACAGAAGTTTAAATGAGGGGAAGGTTGCTGCAGCAGTGTTCTGTGACATCTCTAAAGCGTTTGATTGCGTAAATCACAGAATACTGGTCGCTAAAGTGGAGCTCTATGATGTCAGGGATATTGCCTTGAAATGCCTTAATTCCTACTTGTCTGGAAGACAGCAAGTGGTTAAGCTTCAAGTCTTGCTTTTCATGGACAATGGTGACTCGGTGCTGGATCCCATTTTATTTCTGGTGTATATTAATGATTTGGCAAACATTAACATTACATCGTGGTAGATTTACTATATTTGCCGATAATACTACCATTTTGTGGCGTGGTGAAAATCCAGAGGATTTAAAACTTACTATTCGGAACGACCTAATTTTTGTCAAACAGTGGTGCGATTCTAACCTACTGTCTTTTAAAACCAACAAAACAAGTATTTAATGCAGATCTGTTTATTTAAATAACCTCCGACTGCACTCACTGAATGGTAAATTGTTTTGTTGTTAGCGAAATAAGATTTCGACCGTACTATGTTTACATAATTTATTTTAATTTCGTTTTAGTTCAACTTTTGTTTTTATCAGTCGGGTTTTATGTTTTTAAATACTTCAGTTATTTTAAACTTCTTAATTTTTATTAAATTTTGGTTTAATGCGTCTGTCCTCTTGCCCAGTTTTCAATTTATTATTGCTCACGTGACTCGTGTAACCGAGACGAATCCTTTATTAGATCTCTGGAATTTTTAATTTTTCCATCTAACGATGTGACTTCCTGCGTCCGCCATTTTGTTAATTTTTCAATTTTATATAGCCTTTGTCATTGGCAGGGGCGATACGAATCCCTTGGTATATCCACCTTTAAAATAGGTTGAGCAATGTTACAAACAAAATCGCGAACCGGACGTGAGCGATTTTGGATCAATGCCATGAGTAAAATTTCTTAGAAGCAGCAAACTTGAGTTTAATAATGAAAATTTTTCCAAGGGAAATTATATCACGAATGGTATTCGTCATGACTATTTCACGAATAAATAATTTAGCCAAAAAACAGGCAAATAACACCGGAAATACAAGTAAACATTCGACATTTTTAATTTTTACTGTATTTGTTAACAATATTAAAAGTATAGTTCTCATAAACTATGGGGTTTCTGTTGTCAACATTCTGACTGTAATGAGCAACAACATTTGCGAGATTTGAACAATGGGTTTCATAAATTGTGGTTTCTGGTTCATTCATAGCCCTCACGGCATTAACTATTGTCGAATGATTCTCTAAATCTATTTGGAAGTAGGGTTTGATGGACTGAGCATTTGCATGTCCCGTCGGCTTTATCAGCTGCTGTTCCCCAGCTCCTTTTTTTGGATGTGCTGACACAGCCGACGATCGATGGGAGTGATTCGTTATTATTTGCAGTTTTGTATTAAGGCCAATCTTCTCTGCCGAGATCTTCGCCCAATTTGCAATACTGTTTACACCTAGAGGCATGTTTTTAAACCAACTTTCGTTAGTTCAACCAGAATATACGGTTAAAAACAAACGATTAGTTGTTACGCTAGTATTTAGTTTACTTCGCAGGTTTTTCAAGATTCGAACTGGACAAAAACTGACGTATGTATTTCTCACTACTTTCACAGCTTTTTGAGCTACCCTGTGCAGTTTTAGAAAACGCAGGGTTATATTTTATTCTTCCTGTACAATTTCCCTGTGTGTCCGTTTCATCTTTAAAATTCCGGTCTTACGTTAAGCGACTTCATTACCTCTTCATGCTAGTTCAAAGGCGCATATATATGAAAGAGCGTCCTCTGTAACTTAACTTAACAATTTTCATCCCAAAAAAAAAGCCATGGCATAAATATCTTTTATGCCTAAAGCTGTGGCACTCTCCTTTCGTTTATCTGACTGTAGCATTTTTCTTTTAGCGTTCAGCGCGACCTTTTTTAAAATATATGTCGGTAAATAGGTTAAAAGAAAAATTAAACTTACTAAAGTACTTTTCCTGCAACATTTTTACGGTAGAATTCTAAATCAATTATTTCACACGGTTCTCCATATAACCTCCGCTCTTTTTTCCCCCTTTCTCCTTCAACTTCCAAATACTTTCTCACTCTTTTTCTGAAGGAATTTCGTACCCGTTGTAATATTTCAGGTGCCAGCAGGCAAAGCGATCTTTCATATCATCTAAAGTTGTTAGTGCAGTCGCCGTCACTTTATACCTCTGTCCTTTACAAAACACCACAAGAAAAAGTCAAGGGGGGTCAAATCCGGGGGAATGCTTCGTCTTTACGGTATTAAAGGTACAGCTTCTTTTTTTTTCTCCAAAGAATCTTGACCAGTGATAGGCGGTGGGTAAATACCCAACGGGTAGATAAATAAATTTTGGGCATATACCGGGTATATACCGACAGGGTCGGGTATATACCGACTGGAGGCATATATCCATTGAGGAATATTGAATATATATATATATATATATATATATATATATATATATATATATATATATATATATATATATATATATATATATATATATATATATATATATATATATATATATATATATATATATATATATATCTGGTTTGTACCCAATATATACCTGCTTTATTCCCGATATTTATTCTTAGTATATATTTATTTTTATTATTTCTTTACAAAACAGCGCCGCTGTTACAATGACAAGTCGGCAAACATTTTAATAACAATGTTAATTTTGTTAAAAATTATATATTTATGCAATTGTGCTTATGGATTTTTTGGAATTAAAATTTTTATTTTTGTTAACTTGTCATTTTTATTTCTATTTATTAAATATTTTCTGTGTTCGTGGCTTATTTAAACGTAAATATTTGTACATTATTTTTAGTTTTTATTCGACCGAATCGAACTGCGATAACACAGGTCAACAAAAAAAAATTTTTGTGCCTGCCTTTATTCCACTTTATTTTGAATAGTGGTACAAAAAAACGATAAATACAATTATTTCTTCTTTTGTCAAGAAGTTCTTAAACTGCTTAACAGTGTGCAAAGAGCAGCCTGGGACAGCTTTAAAGCAATTGTCAATGGATTTTTAGGTAACAAGCGAGCTGACAACTACCACGAACTGGTTTTCACTATGATTGACAACTACAAAGTCGTGGGTTGTAACATGTCCCTGAAAGTACATTATGTTACATGCTCATTTAAACAATTTTAGAGACAACATGGGATCATATTCAGAAGAACAAGGAGAGCGGTTCCATCAAGACATTAAGGAATTTGAACGTCGCTATCCAGGACAGTATAATGAAAACATGATGGGTGGCTATAGAAAGCCAATATAGACATAAAATAAAATGTAAAATTATCCATTTGTGATTGTTTCTGTTTCTAAATATGTCATAAAAATATAAATAGAATTGATAGGAGGACCTCACGGTTTTTGTCCTAATTTTTATGCAACACAAACCTAATATTATCATGAAATTCATTAACGCGCCGTCACAACTTCTTTTAGACTAAAATAATTTTTTTTTATTTTTTTGTACCTCTAGACGATTTAGGAACAAGTACTTAGAACTCAGCCTCAAAAATCGTGTCGACCTGTGTTATTGCTAAAATACCATAAAATTACAAGAAATGCAATTCTTGGGTTTCACACCAGGTATATACCTTGGGTATTTGCCCAAATTTCAATATACTTGCTATTTGCCCATCTCTGATCTTGACCATAACGCGACACTTTATCACCGACCGATTAAAAATAACGTAACATCCACTACGGTTCGTTTACGAGTTTAACAGCTCTCATTGACTTAAAAAGCCGGAAAAATTATATCTTTAATAATTTTCTCGATGAACTACTGATAAAACTCTATCAATGCTGTATTTTGATTAGCTGTAAGAGGTATGAATGGACTAGTCAATAATAAAAAATAGTCTGTCTCCTTTTCACAAGACGCCATCCTTCACAGACGAGCACGCCAATGGCGTTAACTTACTTTCTAGCTGCCAAAACTCAGCGTACTGCCGGTTTTAACGCATACATCAATTTGGAGGGAATAAGTAATGGAAAAAGGAAACAGAGGGAAAAGTAAGTTAATTATATTAAAATTTCAAACTGATAAGACAAGGGAGATACTGTAAAATGGATGGAGATTTATAAGAATGTTGGAGAAAAACAATTGCTTAAAAATCCAAGAGTAAATTAGCGAATATTAAAAAAAATAAAGTTAAGTGCTTAGTAATATTTTATTCACTTCTGTTGACTTTTGTAGCAATATTCAGTTCCATTAGAACAAACAGTTCTCTAGTTTATTTTTTTTTTAAATCCTGGATATCTGGGGATGGGGACACATCAGAACATATTTTCGAACAGCATTTTTTTTTTCGAAAATCATTTGTATGCCGCCCCTTGGTTCAGCTTTACGTTAACATGTAGATTGACACTTATTTTTGCCTGACGTCACTTGGCACTTGGCATATGGCTGCTTTTTACATATCTCTATTCGCTTCTTGTTTCTAAGTCTCCATGTCTGGGTGCCATATATTAAGCTGGTTTTAATCAGTGTGTTATATATGTTGTACTTTCTTTTTTTGTTCAAGTTTGTGTTCCAAAGTATTCCATTCAGGCATCCAATGACTCTTCTGGCTTGAGCTATTCTTGACCTTATCTCTCTGTCGTCAGTCCCTGTTCCATCAAAAATAATGACCTCATACTTGTAATCATCACATCATTCTATTTCTTCATTGTCACTTTGCAGGTTACTTTTTTTATTGCCTATGCATAAATATTTTGTCTTTTGGATGTTCATTGACAGATGACAGACCCCATTCCTCGTAAGTTTTTTTTAGTTTTCTGGTCATGTACTCTAGATCCTCTGTGTCACCCGCTAATACCGCTTAATCATCTGCAAACTGTAGTAACTATATCGTAGTATTTGTTAACGAATCCCCATTTATTTTCACTTATGTTTCCACCTTAATAGAAGTTTCTTAACGTAGATTTTGAAGAATGTTGGTGAGATCCCTGCGTTAAGCCCTTGGTAACTTTGAATGGTTTGGATAATTTCTTACCTATCTTTATCTTTAAAAGTGAGTTTGAATATAGATCTTGTATTGCTACGATTAACGTATAGTTTGTATTTTTATCCTATAGGGTTTCCCATAATTTGCAAACAACGACACGGGTCTCCGTTGGCCGAGTTGGTACGGCGCCAGCTTCGCAACCGAGAGGCCCCGCCCCGGTTCGAATCCCGCTTCGACCATGGATATTTTGTGATTGTTAAATTGGAAGGTGGTAGAGGATTTCTTCCTCGACCGAGGTGGTACCACCCCACACATCTTCTTTAAGGGCTGGTGAAGTCCGTACGGATGTTTCCAGCTCTGGATGTGTGAGTCGGATTTCCCCAGTACACCCACGGTACATAGTACTCGGACTTCGGTCTTCGTGGGCTGTCAGAACATAAAAAAATTAGTATTTTGTCGGATGCTCTTGTCAGATCTATATATAAACAGGACATGGGTGTGTTGGTTGGTAGCTGATCCTTTTCCAGTTATTTGTTTCATACAAAAGATTGTCGTTACATGATCCTCTGAACCCACGTTGTTCTTCCTCCTCGGTATATTATTCTTCTATAAGATCTCTGATTATTCTTCCATATAGTCGGCCAGCTGCTTTTTAATTGCCTTCAAAATAATATTTTTAGGTTTGTAATGACTTTCTAAAACGAATAATGCAATAAAAAATTTCATGCATACTCCTGATTGAATTTGCTGCAAAATATGCTTCTGGAGTTACTTTTTCTTTTTATGGACAGTTCACGTGTACCTAAGTGAACAACTCCTTTAGTATAAAAACAACGTAAAATCCTAAATAAATATGATATCTGAAAGTGTTCGTGATAAACATCTGTCCAATTCGTAACTCCAATTCCTGCAGATTTATCAGGCGAAATAAGGAAGAGGAAATACACTGATAATAATTGAACCAGTTTCGGTGGAATCGATGTGAAGGCGCCTCATAGGCGGCCCTTAGGGCGTTGTAGGTGCTTTCCGGGACCGGGAAGTTTTTGGAAGTTTTTATGTGTTTAGTTGGTCAGTGGCGGCGTTAAGAGTTTTTCTCTAAATATGGATAAATAGCGAAATTCTTAGGTCTACAAAAACCAACAACGTTTTTAGGTCTGTTTTATCTGTAATGACTTTCCTGTACTCTGTGTTCCCCAAACAAACCTCTGAAAAGATAGTTCTGAAAGAAAAGTATCCATTTTGCCACAGCTGGCACTAACGCATCATTCCGCGGTTTGTGGATAAAGCTATCAGGAAAAACTAAAAACACATAAAATATCACTACACACGTATATTCCGACCTGCCAGGAAACTACAAACGAAATTACGCCTTTCTGATTTATCAATGAACCAGACAATGCCGCGTGAGACGACTTTACTAAAAATTTATTATCACGAATAATAATGGTATATTGGTATATTTTATTAATCATTAGACATTTGCTTCAGCTTTAGCCTGTGGTCTTTAGGATTGTAAATAAGTATTAATCCACAGAGTCTGCAAATATGCCACATAACTGAAAGCCTAGCAACATCCATTCTCAAGAATTATAAGGTGGGGGCTATACACTACACACATGTCAGATTATGACGTCATCGCCAATATTTTTAAATGGAAACTTAGGTTATGTGATTCATTGTTTAAAAGGTAATTTTAGCCGAAGCACGATCACCCAATTTGGTAATATTGGTAATACTCAATAAAAAGTTATCACAATATAATTAGCTATGGCCGCACAATAAAGCAAACCTAAAGTCTACTTGTCAGGGGTATATATAAACATGTAAAATTGAGAATCAGTTTTCTAAACCACCTGAAAATTCCTTATACAATAAGGAATTGAACAAATAATACTGAAACTACTATTCTCTGGGCTATATGCCCCTTCGAGCCCTGGATTACTTACCAAAATGTTTCCGTATTTTCTTCTAACACCGTTGGATAATAACTTCTTCCCAGTAGTTTCTTGCATTCAATAAAATACTTATTATCTAACTGTGTTAGAAGAAAATACGGCAAATTTTGGTATATAATCCAGCGCTTGGAGGGGCATATAAGCCGGAGAATAGCTGTTTTACCATGATTGGTTCAAATCCTTATTATATAAGGAATTTTCAGGTGGTTTAGAGAACTGATTCTCAATTTTACAAACCCAACTACTTTTATGAGTTTTTATGTAATAGAAATAAGCCAACATAAATAATTTTAACGCAACAAATGCTGAAATTGTTGATCGTTAACTTCCTGGCAATATCCCAATCTATCAATGACCTCTTGTACATTTCTGATGAAAGAAGGTGGAATTTTCAGAATTTCATCCCTTATAAGATTATTTAAAGCCTCTATTGTAGGAGATCTGTTGAAGGAAACTTTTGTTTTCAAATATCCCCACAGGAAATAATCCAGGGGAGTCAAATCCGGTGACCTCGCAGGCCATTCAATGGGGCCACGACATCCTGAATCTGTTAGGAAACATCTCATTGCGATATTGCCTAACAGGCTGTGCTCGATCTTGTTGAAACCACATGGTTAAGGTGGGTGTGTCGGGCTCATTACCTGGATATAGCTGAGCTAAGACAGAAATTAATTCCATTTGCAAAAAGTCTATATAAATTTCGTCAAGGTTAGGTCAAAAAAATGGGGGCTGTCTTGAAATATTCCAGCCCAAACTTTGACTTTTTCAGGATGTTGCTTATGAGCCACTGGGGACCCCAATGGGATGTAGACCAACCAGTTTCGCCGATTGATTAAGAAAAAAGGTAGAAAATAGACACAACTCTTATAGATGACGTGCTGGTTTCCAGGATAGTGCAAAACAGACTCCTTAAAATTGTTGCTTTAAACTACCACACGCCAACAACAAATACCTTTTTTCAAGTTGCAGAGGTAAGGGCTACCATCTTTAAAAAGATGGACAGAATATTACCAAATTTGTGACCGTATTTATGCTAAAATTACCTTTCAAATAATGTTTCACATAACCTAAGCTGCCATTTATTTCCTCAATATTTCCCATTTCCAATATACTTTCTGGTTTCCAGACTTTATTTTCTCGCTATATAGTCGGCCGGGTTATAAATATCTTCGGAATCGCTGATTGGTCTAAAATGAAAATGGTATCTATAGTTGAATAGTTGATTCGAAAACAATGTTAAGAACCAAAGTCAAAACGTCAAACTAACCCCCAATTCCTTTAGTTCTCTGCGAATGGCAGCACCATCGCTTGAAATCGCCAATAACCAATCATTCAACAGTAATATAAATCACTTTTTTAGTCCTCAACAATCTCTTTTAGTGCTTATGCGTTGACCATAAATAAAAAAAAAGGCTTCATTCTGTCGTAAGTAAATTTATACCTCTTTGTCTAAAGCACACATTCGGTTTAAAACGGGCAAGTTTTATGTAGCGCATATAAATCAAACACTTAGATAAGGAAATATTGTCAAAACAAAACCCCTACGGCGCCTATGACGCAATAAAATGACGAAACTACGAGAGTGAGTAAAAGGAGGGATGAATGGATAATAGTAACGCTGCTGCCAGGATTTCGTTTCCCCTCGAGGTTTATTGCTCCCTTTTTATTACCAAATTACAGTTTTTCTTTTGGAAAAACAGTAAGATGTAAGTAGAGGCTTAGAGTTAAGTTTTCTGTTGAAATAGTGTTTTTCGTGGAAACAGGGGTGTTGTTTTTCCTAAATTAAATTTTCCTCGACCTGCTACAAATGATTCTTCAAGAGAATTCTTCGTGAAAAAAGATTAGGTACCTGTAAGTATTTTTTTTTAATAATTTTCGTTTTTATTAATACTTGGCAATATTGATAAGTATTTAGCCTACCATATAAAACGCCATAAAATTTTATTTATTCAACATAATCTTCTTTAAGACTTGCACATATCTAGCCGAACGTTCATAAGGATATAGTAACCCAAGCAAACCCAAGCAAGCCCTTTAAAAAATATATATGCCTTGGTCTGAAAACCGTCGTCATTAATTTGTCGAAAATCTTTTACGTTGCAAATGTTTTTTGAGTTTTGGGAACAAATAATAATCTGACGGTAGGAAATCGTGAAAATAGGGCGGGTGGTCAGCCAATTTCATGAATTTTTTTGCAGTGCAATCAACAACTTCTGAGCAGGAGCGTTGTCTCGCAAAAAGAGCACACCTTGGGCTAGTTTTTCGCAGCGTTTTCCATAATTTTCTTAAGTAATGTAGTTAGCAACACAATATAATATTCTCCTTCCTAAATAAGCCATCAGAATTACCCGTTTTTGTCCCAGAAAACTGATGCAAGAATCTTGCCAGCCGATTTTTGAACACATAATTTTTTTGGTCGTAGGGAACTAGAATGCTTCCACTCTCTGGATTGCTCTTTACTCTCTGAGTCATAGTGATGGTCCCACATTTCGTTCATAATAACAAACCGATCCAAAAAGTTTAAGGAATCTTCTTCAAAACGGCACATCGAAGTTGTAAGTCGAACGCGCTTCCAATCAACATTCAAGCATCTCGGAATCCATTTAGCCGGAAGCTTTCTTATACTCAAGTCGTGATAAATGATGTGAAACACACGTTCATAGGAAATGTGCACTTCTATCGCCCTATCACCCAGTCAGCAGTTTTCCCCTCCTTTTGGGGAGCGTTGACTTTAGGTCAGATACCAAATTTTACTGACTAGATAATAGCATTATTTAAATAAATTATTTCAAGTAATTGTTTGATTTTATAAAGGAACTATAATAAAGGAAATATAATATTTCATAGTTTCAATTTTTCTGCATGTTCAATAACTGAGCTACATCCTGCCAATGTAGAGGGCAATAACTTATTAATAAGTAAAATAGGATTGTAGTTTATTTATTGAACTTCCGAATATGGATCTACGAAATATTATTGGTTTTTCCACCTGTGACATCTCCCGGCCTGTAAAAGCTGGACCCTAGCTTAAATAAGCCTCGGACACTTTCGACTTGTGACAATATTCAATTTTGTTTACTAGGCGCATGGCGGTGTTGCCGTATCCTTACTTTGATTCGCCACATTTCCCACTGCGTTTAGTTGTTTTTCGTAGGATGACGTCAAGCGGGAAACAGAATGTTTTAAATTTGGTCGAATTTTAAGCCTTATATTTTTGTTATTATCTGTCCAAGCGACGTTATTTTGTGTGTGTGTTTCGGTTGACTGATTGTGCAATAATTTTGACATCTTTATTCAAAATGCAAAACGACTGAACAAGCTCATTTAAACTCCTTATGCCGAAATAAGTTTCGAATATACAGGGTCTCCCAAAAAGTTAGGACTGACGAATGTCTATTTCAATTATGAAAATTAATTTGAATTTTTAAAAAATAGGTTAGACTTAAGCAGCTTAGACTTAAGCCGCTCTTAGACCTGCTGCACTGTCTAAGACGTAAATTGTCACAGACTAAGCGAGACTAAGCCGGCTTAACAGACTGTGCCAAAGGCCATAAAATTTGCAAGTAGTGAGTATGACGTAACTAAGGCTAGCAATTTTTGCGGCTGGCTTGGAATACCATAAGCGTGGACCCGGGTTTATTAATTTTAATACATACCTTTAGCATAGCAAAAAGTAAACGTATATAATATTAAGAACGTTGGTGAAAAAACCCTTTCCCGGTGAAAGGAAAATGAGGCAGTCGGTCTGATCGATCGGGACCTATCCCAACGAGCCAATTACGATTAGTGAACGTCGACGACGACAAACCTGGTCACGCGACTTCGGCCAGTCCATGTATGGTATTTGTTGTAAAATGAAAAACATATATTTAATCTACATTACAGTTTATTTCCATTACACGAAATAATCAACTTTTTCTCAAAGTTACTTTGAGTGAAAAAGGTTATTTTATAGTTTAGTCTAAGTCTCGAAAAACTTCTTTCTACGTCACTGCTTGTCACTGGAGCGAAACGAAAATGTGAATACATATCAGTATTATCTTTTAGGGTTTCAAAAATAGAGTTTAGTTGGAAAAATCGAGAATTTATTTCTAATTTTCGCGATATATACAAGCTTAGTTTCAGACTAATTTTATTATAAACTTCTTTAACCTTATCTGAGGAAATTTTAAACAAGTGAAAAGATGTTAAAAGGGGTACATTTTGTGTTTCTAATATTATTTGGATGATATCCGAAATTGTCACAAAGTCTAAATCATTTTTGAGATCTGGTACCTTTATAACTTCATTACATTTTTTTATACTCTGCGTATCGTTCTTTAAGCTAGTAATAACGCTTTTGACTTGGACAGAATGAGTTCTGTAATATGTAACTGAGGTCAGCGATGTTCCCCATCGCGTTATCACAGGTTGTGGCGGTAATGCTATATTAGGACACATTTCTTTGAACGTTACAATTCTGGCAGGAGACTTATGAAGAACTTTTTCAACCTCACTTGCCCTCCGGCTTTCATCATATAGGCTGCACTATCCGACAGAAGCAAAACAACGTTTTCACTAATATAATATATTAATATATACATATTATGTATCGGGAAAAAGTAAACTAATACTTTCTGCTGCAGCCTGGGTTATTGTATCGCTACTGGTTTGAGAAAAAAATGTATTCTCGATCACATATTATTGTTCAGACTGAATTAGATTTAAAGGTCCAACTATAACGTATCGTCCTTTGATGTCTGTAGTTTCGTCGATACTGAACCATAACTTTTTCCTGTAAGATTTTGTTTTATTCTGTTCATCAATTTGTAAAACACTTTCTCAACATAAGTCTTGCTGCATCTGATACTGTGTAGGTGCAGTATTTTTCTAAAAATGCCTTCACAAATGGATTATTTATTTAATGAAGTGGGATATTAGCTGCCACAAAGGCTTCACTCAATCAAACGTTGCGTTATATCCTGTTGCCTATTTAATTATAAGATATTAAATACTTTTGCAAAATTATTTTTTGCCCTACAAAGGACACAGTTACGCCATAAATCAAATGCAACTATATTCAAAGCTAAAATTTATATTCAAATGAATTAACATATTTTAAGAGCAACTGAAAACAACGACTTCTCGTCCTTTAACATTTTAATTAAACCCATAATTGTCTGAAAACCTCACTGAAGGCAATCAAAATTTGCCACTAGATGTCGCCCGAAATAAAGCTCTGGTAATTGAATGTCTAAGCTGCACATTGCTCTTATTTTAAAATCCAATTCCAAATGTTCCTATATTATGTGGCATCGTGGCATCTCTACATTCAGTAACACTTTAATGTTGCTGCTTTGGATTATTTGTAGCTATGTTGCCAATTTTAGTTAGCGTTTGTTGGTACGTAAATATATCTGTGTTAAGAGAATTGCTTCGTAAAATATATACACGGTTTGCCTACAAATTGTGACCTATAGTTCAGATGAGACCTGTGAAAGACAAAGAGGTACACAGAAAAAACATTATTTTATTACCAATAATAGTTCTTTTATTGAATAACTTTTCATTCTTTAGATAAAAGTTAAAATTTCAACAATAAATTAAAATATTTGGGTCAATTATACATTAAATATTGACTGCTTTCAACTTCGCGGAGCGTCCATTGCCGTATCGGTTATGATGACAAATCTCTACACTATAGTCAGGTAAATTTCATTTCAGAAATTAAAATAATCGGTCTCAGGCTAAATCCGATTAAACACGTGCTGTGAGACAAAAAAAAACCTGAGCCGATGGTATGTCGTTGACGATCAGCAAAACATAGGTGCTCCACTGCTAAAACGAAAATCCGTGTCCCAGACAGAGGACGATGGCCGACGATATCGACAGACGCACAGAGCTACTTAGTTTAGGAAGAGAGGCACCTACTTTCAAGGAAGGTCACAATGGTAATTACTCAGATGACAGGGGACGCCACCGCACACCGGCAACAACTACCAACCTTCACACACTCGAAACCGACACCGCGGCAGCTGCGTTCATATATCGACAGTTTCAGAACGCGCTCTGGGCCCAGTCGTGTATTCGCCAAGCAGTTGGTTCTTCCTACTTCGATACCACATCTTTAAAGCGAATCGACGGCGCTGTCAAAACTCGATACAGCTCCGCCCGGCAGTTCCAATGTCAAAAAAGGTCAAACATAAAAGTAAATAAAGTATTAAATCTTTTTATGAAAAAAAAAAGAAGATAAGTAGAGCCAGTTAGCAATAACTAAATTAAATGCAACTCTCCATCAGTAGTGAAGGCGTGTATAGGAAGACAAACAAGAAGAAATTCAAAAACAAAACGGTTAAATCAAATCGGGGACCTCTACAGTACAAGCTACTAGAGCTAATGAACGAGGAGACTTAGACGAGATAAAAGGCAATCAATTAAATTAAAACTCCTAGAGACCGACCTGGAGACAAGGCAAGAACAAACTTACACAGCATAGTCGTTGCAAGACATGTAAAAGAAATTGCTCGGAAGTTTTGCTGGAAAGCTTTCATCAGCCCTATCATTTATTTGAAATCCAGAGAGAATCATGGACAGACTCATACAATACAGTTGTTTTTTGTCAGCTTTATCGTGTGAAAAAAAATACGTATGTAAAATAAGTGTAACCTGTTTGACGAACTGATACATATCACTCAATAACAAAGGTAGTAATCGGCCGAGGTGGTACCACCCCACACATCCTCTTAAAAGGGCTGGTGAAATTCCTACACATGTTTCCAGCTCTGGATGTGTGCGTCGGACTTCCTCAGTGCACCCAGGATACACGGTACTTAGGCTTCGGTCTTCGTGGGCTGTCAGAAGATAAAAACAAAGAAATATCGAGGGGGTAATCATCCAGTTTTACCAGAAAAATCAGTTCTTATTTTTTTGTGGTACATGTCTAAACAAGATACTTTAAATACTATAGCCGATAGATTTTATGAGGTACCATCTACTGTGATGAGAATTGCAAATGCTTTGCTATACCTACCTAAATCCGTATTTATTTTTTGTATTTACTATTTAGAGGAAAAACGAAAGTTGAAGAAAAAGTTTCAACACAACAACACAAAATAACCACAAACTTTACGACAGGGGACCAAGGATAACCTGGATAACCGGCTTCAGAACAGGTTATGACGATTTATGTTAAATTCCAAAATAGTGACGTTATCGTTTGCGTCATGATTATTTCCCCTTGATAAATAAAATTCTTCTCGCAGAAATCAGCAGAAATAGTTAAACCAACATAATCTATACGCAGTTTATGTCGCGGCAAAATGCCTACTGACATGATACAATAAAAGGAAGATATGATAACAAACCGTGTCAAATTCGTCCTGGTTCGCGCATGACGTCACGCTGTGAGTTATTTTTGAAATTTATAACGCGCAATATAAAGTTCAAGTTACTTATAGGCGATTTTATATAAATTCTATTGGCAATATACTTTGCCTCCTGCTCATAATACAAATTTTAAAGTTTATGACTTAAAATAATCATGTAAATAAAGGGATAAATTAATTTAAAATATTGGTAAATTGCCTGCCAATTGCGTTCTGTGTTTTTATTTTCGTGAAAAGAAAATGTTAATAATTTTATCAAATAAAACTATGCCTAATAATTAAGATAATAATTTTTATTTAGAGGCATATTCTTATTAAAATATATCATATACTTACTTACAGACTCTTCGGAAAATATATTATAAATAAGAATTTTCTTTGTTCCTATAATTTGTCAAATATTTTTTGCGGTGAATAAGATCTGTATGTTTGTGACGGAAACATGTTTTTAGGGTAGTTTTTTTTTTGTTTTTTTACACTTTAAATAGTAACTTATTAAGTAACTATTAAAAATTATTGTATTTTTGTATTCTTTGATTCTTCACATTTAAGAAAATCTTAAAATGCCTAAAATTATTCTAAACAAGACAGAAATATCTAAGTTTATGAAATTAGGTAAAACAAGAAATTATTTTTAAGCAAATAGCATTTTTTTCAGTCTCTTTGTCGTATTTTCTTGATTAAAGTCTGTTGATTCGTTACCGTGGAGATTTTTAGCAATTTTATTGTTTGTCACAGTAAACTTTTTTATTGAAACGAGTTTGTAAAAGCATTAAACACATTTGACATTCATGACATGACGCAATTCATGCTTGAAATTACCTTCGTAATCACTTTCGTTAAAATGTCTAAAACACACATTAAACTTATCTTCTCGTTTGCACAGAAGCTTCCAAACACTTTGTGTTTCTTTCTCTTTGGGGGAGCTAAAAACTTTAATATTGGACATAAAACCCTTGTATTGATTGTACACATCACAACCATACACGACACACCTCATATTCACTTTTAAACTCTTAAAAAGACGTGTCTCGTTTACAAAATATGGCGGAATTACTCACAGCTTGACGTTCATAGCCACGCCTGCCTGCGCGGTGTCATATCTTCTTTTATTTGTATTATGGCCTACTGATAGTAACAACAATAACCACGAACCGTTGCATAGCAACAGACATAACGACTCCGCATAACCCATTATAATGGTACGAACGCTCAATATTTCATACCAATTAGACCAGTTTTTGTATTTTTTGGTAACGATTAATATATGCAGAAAATAGTATACAAAACTTAGTCAGTGAGTGCTCACCGATCTCGAAAATTTACAAAACTCGGCTCCGCGAGTCTACAAATTTTCTCGCTCAGTAGAAGACGCTTTACTGACTACTATGTATCGTAATATACTATTTTAAATTATCCCCATAATTTTCTTCAAATTAATAATTTTGGGTTTGTAATGACTTACTTGAACAATTTATGTAATAATACATTTATATTCCCTATTAAATACTCGCTTAGTCAGCAAAAGGCGGCAACACCGACTCTATTATTTTCAGCTACCTCAGCAATTCTCGCTAGCTGCATCACCGCACCGCAAAGCTCACTACTGTTCCTTTCCAACCGTCGCCGTTGGAGTTGCAATTATACATTTACTTAAATACTCGATTAGGGACTAGATGTACCTTATGTTTCGAGTTAGTTCGTGGTTTCTAAGTTTCGGTTATTAAAGCGGCGCTTTTTCTTATTAGGTTTCCTTATTGGAACTTGATAGAAAATTAAAACGGGATTAAAGGGGAGGTTTTTTTTTGAATAGGGAGGAAATGAAATGGAATGGAAACTTAAACCATGGCTTTTTTATTAAAATCTCCGATTCTATTTTCATAAATCGGAGCCTTTGGTTTAAAGAGCTTATTTTTTATACAGTGCAGCTCAAAAATGCCCTCCTTTTGATTTTGTGAACCAGTAAACATAAAAATTTTATTCTCGTTTGATTGTTCCTATATCAATTGATTTACCAAACTGATTGTTATTATTTGTAATATTGTGTGCTCAAAGTATCAACATGGCAGTCTACAAGACCTTAAGTAGAACAGATTTGTTGTGCAACACAAAAAACATCCACTTTTCTTAGCGTCACATACTCTATCCGATTTATTTTTTCCTCTTCGCAACACGACATCAACCAATCAGACAAGAAATTTAACTTTGAAAACAAAGCTATGCGCCTAGACTAGTAGCATGTGGAGAGCCGCCTGATTTGCCCAGACAGTAATTAGTGTTGTTTGTGTCACGGATGTTTTTTATGACAGTGTAATTTGTGCATAATCTTTTATTAAACAATGAACTCTATTAAAAAACTTCCCTATAAATATTGTATTGTGCCAATGCACAACAGTATCACTGCAAGTGTCCAGAACAGCCAATGTTGGAAGTACATACCTAGGGCAAAGTTAATCAAAAATTTTCCGTAAATAGGTATCATTGGTCAGTATCGTCAAATTCAAGTAAGCATATTTGGCTGTGCGCTTATTTTTATGTTACAGTAAATAATAAGCATTTGTAATGAAGTTTTAAAGACAAATAAGCGGCCATCCATCATACGAGCATCAACTTTCAGAAAATTCTCCTATTATCCTTGCACAAATTCCATTCCGGTCATTGTGAAACATTGGTTTAATTTAAATGAAATTTTTCTTATTTATCCACGAAATCTCCTAACCTCTTGGAAAATAATCAAGAAATGGAATTTACCAAGTACTAGCCATTATAACACTTTGATTTTAAATTATAGATATTCTTTGTTGTAACTTCAAAAGGGAGTTCGGCTGAATTGAACCAGATTTTCAACAGGATGGTGCGCTCCCCTCCCATTTTAGCAGAAACGTAACGCAGTATGTGGAAACTGTTTATCCCGATGGTTGGATTGGTCGTGGAAGTCCTACCGGATGGCCTGCCAGGTCGCCCGATTTAACACCCTTGGACTTTTCTTTAAGGGCTGTCTAAAACAAAAATTGTATGTGACACAGCCGAACTCTCTTTTCGAGTTACAATAAAGCATATTATAAATTATAAATAAATAAATTGTCATGGTAAAAATGATATGTGTGCAATAATTACTACAACATAAATAGCTTAGATTTAATTCAAAAAATCTCGACATTTTGTTGCGAAAACAATCGGTTTTAATTATTTATTTTAATTACTTCAGTAGGAAATTTTAAAATACATAACACAAAACAAATTTTAACATAAAAACAAACAGAGCCTGAAGCAAAAAACACCAAGTAAATAAGTCGTTAAAATATTCATCGACAGAATAAAAAGCTTTTCCCAATTAAAAACTTTTTCCTCACTTTTGAATTTTTTTACGAATAATTTTCTAAACGAAAGAAAAGATGATTAAAAGTTTTTTATGATTAGATACATTAAAGGCAGCTTTTTGTATAAGGCAAAGAAGGCTATTCAAGGTACTACTTATATATGTGTCTTTTTTGTGGAATTTGCAAAATATGCTTACATACAAAGGTTGTTTGAGTTTGCTTGTCATATTTCAACCTGAGCAAAAGTCTTATTAAGCTTGATTTTCTTGTTGATCCAAATTTTTTCTTATTTATGTTTGTTGTCACTAAAAATACTTATAGTTGTTTATTTATAAAGAAGATGGTGCCACACAGTTACAAATTTCTATACCGCGTACGGGTAGATACATAATTTATGTTAATTGTCGATCTGAAACAATACAGGGATGTAGTTAAGATTTTTGCCATTACAAAATTTTTGGGTTATTTGTTACACCCAAAAAACACTAAAACAGTTCATTAATCAGTGGTAGACTATGTCTCCTATTCCTGGATGGGTACTATACAGGGTGTCCAAATTTTAGGTGTTAACAAACCTACTCTTTCGTGTAATTTAACTTTTTCAACCCCATTGAGGGGCGACGATAGGGAGTTGAGGTCAAAAATTTTAAATGCAACCCTATGCCGTGTAGTTTTTTAAAGGTCGTTTACCAAAAAATTTGTCTACACGCTGGCGAATATCAGCGCGCGTACACCAACGTGCGTTCATGTGTTAATACATGTGCGTATGCCTATAGGCCCCTTTAAACTACTTTAATGCGTTAATAAAAAAAAATAAATAACATAATTTTTATCTTCAAAAATGTTTAGGTTAAAAACGAATTGAGACCTCGGGTTTGCGGTAAAAAGTTTCTTTTTAGAGATACTATACGCCATAGACTTGTACTTAAAGCTTTTGACCTCAACTCCCTAGCATCACCCCTCATGGGTATTGAAAAAGTTACCACACGGCATAGGGTTGCACATAAAATTTTTGACCTCAACTCCCTAGCGTCACTCCTCAAGATGGTTGAAAAAGTTAAATTACATGAAAAAGTAAATTTATTAACCAATAGGATCCTCATAAAATTTGGTGTCTCTATCTTTTACTAATAGCACAGATATTTGCCCATGCTAAGACTTTTCGAACACCCTATATTTAATTCAATGCCCAACTTCTTCTTGTTTTGGCAGTGACGATTAGGATTGACTTAAGAATAAGAACTCATTGATTTGCAATGATAGGCTCTATTTGGGGCAAAAAAAAACACTTTTGCTTGTCAATAAAATGCTTCTGTTTACCATCAATGTCCCACTTTCTAGCAATTCTATTTATAGAACCTTACCAAACCTTTCTCAAGGTTATTTACGTTTAGTCCCTGACAAGGGTCACGAATTTTTAAACCGCTTTCTCTATTATATTTTTAAACAAAAACTTTATTCAAATGACTAAAAATAACCGCGGCTGAAAATCAACTGAAAGATGAAAAACAAATCGAATAAAAAGTTACACAAAGTTTACTTTTCAGTTCTTGCTTGATATCTAAATAAAAATGTTTATTTTTCGGTGTTCGTTTAATAAACAAAAATAATTATTTTGAAGCTGCTGCAAAATTAATAAATAAATATTAACGCACCTTGTAAAATATAAATATAAATAATTAAGGGCAGTATTCAGCGACACTGCCATTTACCTTTTTCAACATTATTATCGCTCAAGTATTTGCTAATAAAAACAATAATTTTCCAATGGCATATAATAATTAAAAAAAAATGAACCGCCTTCACAAAAAGCAAAACACTGAAAAGTACGAACTAATAGTTTTACGTATTTATTACCGAGGTTAAGGATAAGCCATTGTTCAAATTTAGGTAACTTGTACACCAAAGTTACAAACTTTGACTAAGTTAGATTTTCTGACCTTACCAACCTCGAAAATGTACGTCATTTAACGTTAGTTAGCATTTTTGGAGAAACTCCATTTGATATCGACGCAACAATAACGTTGAAAAAAAAACAAAATATGTAATATTAAGATCTTGATGTTTTAAATATTTTTTACTTTTGAACTGTCGGGATAAAATTAAATTAGAAGAAGCGTAAACAAGATATACCTACCAATAAGTCGGCAAAAAATAACACACTCCTCCACGATATCGCACAAAATTGCCTTCCATTGTTAAAAACCCGTTTACTTACAAAAAAAAGGTTCTGCCCTTCTTAACAACACAACAATCAATACACTATCCACCCTTTCTCAACACATGTAATCCCATAAATCCCTTTTGCAAGGCCTAAAAACTCCTACTTTTCTCATTCGTCTGGTGCGCTATTCCCATATTTCTTCCCATTGTTAAGCTGAGATTAATGATACACCGTCTATAGCGAGTTTCATCGACTAGAAAATCCTTCTCCGTCCTGGCATTTCCGTTGAGAAAACCAACAGAATTGCTTTTGGCGAATTGACAGGACCGAAAAATTTATAAACAACGTCGTTTCCAAGACTTTCATTGTCTTTTTTACTGCGGATTTCCTATGGAAAGGTAAACTTGTATATTTCAAATGTAAATCTTATTTTCTTTTATTATTTACTAACGTTGCGCGGTCTTTTGGTTTCGTTTCTTCTTCTAAATGTAAGCCCTATTCTACAGGAACAAAGAACAAATAACAAATATATTTTTCGCCGTATCTCTATTGATTATTACGAATTTTCATTGCTTTTGACCAATTAAAACATAAAAGATTGCTTTAAAACTTTTACAAATTACAGAGTTATTACCATTCAAACTATTGTTTTTCATAATACAAAATGTTATGATGTACACTTCATTGTTCTTTAAGTTGTTCATAATATGGAAGATTATGATATACATTTGTTTATTTATTACTATTCAAACTATTGTTTTTCATAATGCACAATGTTATGATATACACTTCATTGTTCTTTAAGTTATTCATAATATGGAAGATTATGATATACATTTGTTTATTAATAAACTGCAACTTGAATTCAACCAGTTTAATATAATAGCAACTGAATATGCTTGCTCAGCTATTTGCTTTTGAAAACCAATGATTTTCGAATGTAAATACATAAGCAGGTCATATAATAAATCAAATAATTCGAAATAATATTTCCACGCCAGCATTTACAGTGGTCGTATATTGACTGTTTGGATACAAATACACCACTATATATTTGTCATAATTTTTGTCACTATCTGGTATTTGCAGTTGCTTATAATAATTATAATATTTGGTAAGTAAAAGCTACTTTTTATCTGTAAGTATTATTAAAGCAGTGTGTTAAAAAAACTCTTTTTCCAATTTACGTCTATGCCAACTAACCCCGTTGGTGAGATAAGTTACAGATAGCTTCACAGATTAAAAATAGATTTTTATCATTTGTTCTGGCACTAAATATTATTTAAACTTTTTTTATCTGAGATAGCCCACGTAGACTTCAAGCCGAAGTACTAACGTACCGTGGGCGTCTGATGAGAAGGGAGATGTAATCTATTGACACGGGATTTAAAGGATTGGAGGTTGGGAGGAAAAGGGAAAACATCTGCAGGTAATTTGTTCCATAATCTAGAGATCCTAGGTATGAATAAGCGAGAGAAGTGAGATGTTCTAGGCTGTTGTAGCTGGACAGTAAAGGGATGCATACGTAACGCGCTTCTTGTTGTTCTGTTAAGCGTCGATTAATTAAGGTAGCGTATGTGGGCGAGTAAAGTTGAAGACCGGTCAACTACTAGCTGGCTTTTTTACTATCTGGATAGTAAAAAAGTATCGTGTAATTATATCGGCGAGAAAATTAGCTACAGAACAGAAGAAGAGTCTGGTGTGACACTTGTAATATTTGTGACGAAGTGTTTATGTTTTGATTTTACGAAAGGCTAAAATGTCCGCTAAAACGTCTAAAGAAGTACTTCATGGATGTGCCTTAGTTCTTGGGGCTATATTACAGGAATAATTCAAAAATCAAACTTGCAAAAAAGGAGATGGTTGAGGAAGTGGATTTCTCCCAGGGATAAATTAGGTGCTTCAAGTGCCCTTTTAAAAGAATTAGCCGAAGAAGATACGACAGCCTTTAGGAATATCCTAAGAATCGAGTGTACGAGATCAAGCTTGTTTACTAGCCACGTATAATCATGCGTTCTTGGCCCCTGACTAACCGGATAGTAAAAAAAGGGCGCTAGCGGCGTGTAAACTAGCTCCGCCTAATCGATTTAGGAACAGTCAGGGGGGGGGGGATTATAGCGTCTAGTTCTTTAGAGCAAAATCTGTGGAAGTATCGGTAGAAAAGGGATAAATCCCCAATAGCGCGACGATGAGCGAGAGAAGGGTGTTTTCTTGTGAGGACTGGATCACTGATGAGTCGAATGACTCTCTTTTGGATAGAATCAAGGATGTTAAGTGTCGAAGATGATGCCGCTCCCCAGGTGTGGGAACAGTACCCTAGTTTAGGTCTTGTTTGGGAAACAGAGAGTGTGTAAGTTGAAAGGGGAGAAGTATTTTCTGGCTCGAACGAGAAAACCAAGCTTTTTAGCCGCTGATGTGGCTATTGAAGTAATGTATTTGTGCCAACTGAGATCATGTTTAAAAGCGATGCCAACAAGATGGAACGTTTTATTGTTCTGTAAGGCTTGGCCATTCATGTGGATGAGGTTAGTGTTGCCGAATTTTTTGCGTGACAGGAAGCAATACTGGATTTTGGAGGCGTTGAACTGAACAAGGTTCTTGGCACCCCACCCTAAGATTAATTGAAGATCTTGGAAAAGGGATAGGTGCATAGATCTGCGTCTATTATTCAGCTCTTGATTCGAGACTTATCTGGAAAAATGTGTGTTGGAGTGAAGAGTACTATCGTGTGGATGAGATTGGTAGTTGAAGAGAGCAGGTCATTCATGTGAAGAAGTGGTTGGTGCTACACTCTTAAAAATGAGTTGGCTTTCCTAACTTATTTTCATTTGTTGCAATACTTAAGTTGTTGGAAATAAGTATTTTTAGTTACAATAGCAAAAATGTTG
The DNA here is from genome assembly GCA_963971165.1 of Philopedon plagiatum. Taxonomy (NCBI): domain Eukaryota; kingdom Metazoa; phylum Arthropoda; class Insecta; order Coleoptera; family Curculionidae; genus Philopedon; species Philopedon plagiatum. The sequence goes on along the minus strand of OZ020190.1, from coordinate 143,192,431 downwards.
GTTTTATAAGTTTTCCTTACATTTAAAAACAGTCACTACAACACAAGAAAATAAGTTGCATGATATTAGTTGGGACAAAATATTTATTTTGTTACTTGAGATTTAATTTTATTATCAACTTATTAAATAGTTATAACACCTTCGCTTATATTTCCATTAACTAAAAAAAAACATTCGTGATTACCTATGCGAAAAATTAGGGACGCTAAAACGATTTAGTTATCACAACAAACTTCTTATCAGTATCGACTAATAATTTAACTTGGCAGCAATGCCTTCTTAGTTGTGAGCACATACATACGTGAGTGGTGGGGTGGCAGCATCAGTAAGTCAATTAGCGGGTTGAGCCGACATTTTTATTTTTGGCTGCTGCGATATTGCGCCGTGTTTTCCAAAGTACGGGCTTTAATGTTGATTTTATTCGTGATATTCGAGCTTAAAGGTAAGTAGTTATTTTTTCCACCCCATTAAAAACTATAACTTATTCATTTTATTGCATTATATTTTGTAAAAGTTTGCTTATGGCGCCCAAATGAATGCTCGATTAAGTAAAAGTTATATTGACTATAACTTTTTACTAACACATTTTTTTCTTTCAAAATTTAAAAACTGTCAACAAAATGATGTAAACTTTGTTTAGAAAAAGTAATAAATAAAATACCTAGACCTGTTCATTTTTTTCTTAGGAGGGGCACACCAAAAATTCAACTTTTTTTCGCAAATTACACTTTTTTTGTTCTTTATCAAAACATTTCCAGTGGGCTCACTATTAAAACCAATAAATTTGGTACGGGTCCTGTAACTAGGAACAGAGATATACATTTTGGAATCCTTCAAATTTCTTACATTGTTGTTTTTCACAGGTAAAACACTTGGCCTGTGCCGACGACAAAAGCATGGTGTTTCGAGGGCGAAACAATGGCAGGATGGCCGAATGTTAGGAACGAATTGCTCCAGCTCTACATCAGATGCTTATGGTCATAAATTGAAGGCATAGTGGTGACCTGTGAGCCAAGTGCGACGAATGTTTACTTTTGGGGGCCTATAGGTTCAAGTGGAATTTAAGTTTAGTTCTGTATGAAAGCTCTTTTATGTAAGATATATAATCTTTGAATATACTTTTATTTTAAAAGTACTGAGTTTTATTGGTCATACCAACCAAACTATTAGTTCATGCAACTAAAATTTAATGCTTCTTGAGTTAACTTATTTAGCAGTTTTAACTACATTTTTTAATTCTGCTTACTATAATAAAGTAGGTCATAACAACCTTCGTCTATGTTAGAAAAATTAATTTACATTAGAGTGACAACATAAATCTTAGTATCAATAACATATCTTTCAATTGGTTTGAACCCAACCGTTAGTTGGTGCGACTAAAATTAAATGCTTCTTTAGTTGACATATTTAGCTGTTTTAACTAGTACACCTGCAACTGTTTTGCATTAGTTACGATGACTTAGATTTCGGTTGAGTCCGTTTTCACAAAAAGAAAAGGCTGTAGTGACTAAATTTTAGTTATCACTACCAACATATTTTTAAGAGTGTAGGACTGCAGCAGAGAGCTTTTTAGCGCTTCAACATGCATTTAGTTATTTTTAGCAGTTTCCAAAAAAGTTAAAATTTAATAAAATGTTCAAACCTATGGCATCGACCTCAAGTCTCCCCTATTAAAACTTGTAATAAAATGGATCCAGGAACATTTCGGCATTTTAAAAAGCGCCATTTTTTTAAACCGGGCTGCCAAAGGTCAAAGCGTCATTAATAAAATATTTAGGCCTTTTTTCTATATATACATCTGTTGACCTTTTTTATCAATTTGTAAACCGTCAAGCACACGTCCTTTATTTTAATCATAATATTTAAATGCCTAAATTTGGCAAACGGAAAAAGCAGGAAAGCGTCTGAAGCGTTTCATTTGGAAGGCGCGACACAGAAATGTCAGGCTGGCGTTCCCGAATTAAATGGGTCCCCAGGGAACCCTGCAAAATGTCAGCACTCGCGGAGACGACTGTATATATACAATAATAGCTTCCTGGGGGACGGGGATTTGCCAGTTGGACAGAGCACTTTAAATAAAATTTTAATTTTCAATAATGCTTCGAGTTATTTTAAATTTTAAACTCTATATATGCTCTATATATTTGTGTGCAGGCGATAATAGGTGGGAATATGAGAATCAATTTTTAAAATGATTTTATATAGATTTTTTTTATTTGGAGCTGTCTACGTTGGTGGGCTTTAAGCCTAAATACCCAAGCGTATGCTTGTCTGTTACTTTCTAATGTTAACCTTCTAACTTAATTTACCCTAAGAATGTTCTCGTTACGCCTTTACCACGTAATCTAGATGTTCTGACCTGTGCACGACAGCTTCTAATAGGGAATCTGCATATAACCCAAATAAATCTAAAACATTTTTTTTATATTCTCTACATAAATTAAATAATGTTTATGGCGGTTGCTGTTATCCATTTCTTTTTGCCTTCATTAAAAAGAAAAAGATTTTCTACTGTAAAATTTCTCGCGAATTTCGAAACTTGTAAAACATGATCCCACTGGTTGTGGCATCATAGGGAATTTATGACTCATAATGAGTACATGGAGAATTCCAGTGTTGTAGGATCATCGAAAGATCAATAAAGATTGCATTGAATGCGTAGCTCATCCAATGAAATATCCCTACACTTAAAGTAGAAGGTTCCCAAAATCTTATTTATGTATATTTCAATTAGTGCCGGTGCAAATAAACCTATTTATTTATAACTTTAATGAAAAAATAAGCGATTTAAATTAGTAGGTATTCTTAAATAATTAACGGATAAAATATACTCAAAAAGAATCACTAAATAAGGAAAATAGTGTGGAACAATGTCGGTTCAAAATAGGATTTGTCGGAAAAAATCAAGAAAATTCGGTTTTTACCCCTTAAATACGCTCCTGAATGAGCCATTCGGTATTCATTTTAAAGTATGATTATCCCTTCATAAGATGAAAGGCATCTCATCACATAATACTTTTAGATAAATAACTAATTGCTCTTTTAAGTATCACTATAAAATACAGGGTATTCCATTTAAAATGCCTGCCAAACTTGCCTTTTTATGTTCTACCAAAAGCGCACTATTTTGTAAACACCCTGTAAGCGATAATCTAATTTTCATGTCATATTATGATTTAGCAGCCTATTGAGGAACCGTAACCAAAAATTCATATGTCGAGCTACGCTGGAGGGGAAGAAATGATTTTTTGTATTCAGACATGTTTGCTGCCAAATTTCTTAAAAAATAATGAGGCGGGAAAAAAGCGGGACGCCTGTAAAATCAGGATTGACCATTTAAAAGCGGGACTGTCCCGCCAAAATCGAGACGGATGGTCACTTTAACTTTAAGGTACATCATTTCGTTAGACGTATTATACATCAGAATACGTCTGGAAATGATGTAAAATCCCTAAAAAAGACCCCAAAAATAGCGTCGACATACTTCACATTAGTTGGTCTTATATTTATACCAAGAAGTGCAAAGGCGTTTGTCACTCGCGGTTTACGTTTAATCCAGCTGGGCGCGTAAAATAGGAATGGACGATTAAAAGTCGATTTAAGGTAAAATACAATAAATTACAATAATTTCTTTCTGAATTTTGCATTTCATTTGCTTTTACATACATAATTATTGCATTCTACTTTTATTTTTATCTCTCACTTAATGTTTTATCCATCCTTTTCCTGGACACCTTTCAAAAAACAGTACTTTTACTGGGTTTAAACTGACCTTCAGTCACTAAAAATTTCCTAGACTTCTAATGTGTCTAGACTATAAAACCGTACCATAGATTATATACATTACTTCGGTACTCTAATGTTGCCGCAACAGATTGGGTCCCATGGAGTTATTCCATCTTTAGCGTAATGGACTTGGGTAATCTTTAGCGTGACAAACTTGGGTAGCACGGAGAGCTTAAAATGTTTTTAGAGCTTCTAGCTTAACAAATTTTACTAATTTTTGCTAGAACTCTACTTTTTCTAGGAAGCTACCCTTCTAAAGGTCTCCACAGAAAGAGGATCGCATCCTCTGATTTATACTTTATATATTCATTTTTTTATTTACATACATCAGAACTCTAGCTAATCAGGACTCAAGTCTGCTACAACGTAAACCAAATCAACACTAAATTTTGTCTACAAACAAAAACCCTTTGGCACTTTAATCACTGCAGAAAATGGTCTTTATTATTCTGACAATAATTATTTAAAAATCAAAACTTTTCCGATAAAATATACCTATATTTATTTATCAATTATTTCCAATCTCTATAAGTCACTTTCACTTTCTTTCTGGATTTTCCAAACCTCCGCGAACGCACATAGTTACGGGAGTGTCTACAGTTCTTACTCCTGTTGTTCTACTAACTCCGAACTATTATCTGGTTACAATACAAGAATAGAATACAAAAACATAAAGGGTTTTCCTTAAGTCCAAACATGTAAGACAATAATATATTAAAAAGTATATAAAACATCGCCCCAATAATAAACCAGAACCTGTGCTTGAGTACACTACTCCAGACCGTAATCACACATTAATAAAACGCACAAAGTGCAAAAGATAGACTATTGATATTGGTCCAATGCAGGTGCGTTTGTAAGCAAGCGAAAGGTGGAATTCACGACATTCTTTAGAAATCTATATAACGAGGAAATTAACCCGTTACAGTAGATAAAGCTGCACCCGATCGGTTCTGAATCCTCATACTGACGTTAATCTCAATACAAAAAAATTATTTGAGGAAAATAAAAGCATATTACCCAAAACTCATTGTAATCGCATTTATTTTTAAAGACGACGAGTAATATAAAATTATTTTGAACATTTCAGTTTATAGATCATAAACCACAATCAGCTTTTAAAGTTTAGACTATAATCCATCATTACGGCGCAGATAAGGCGTTTTAGAAGTGAAGTAAAGTTTCAGAAACGTTTTAATATTTTAAGGTTTTAATGCCGGATGGAAAAGTTTTATTTAGTGCGCGACAAAAAAGAAAAACTCGAAAACAAAAAGAGGGATTTTTATTTGACTCAGATTAGGAGTTTCGCTTGTTGTAAGCCTAACGCGATGAGACTTTAATAAAATTTATAAATGGGGTTTTGTTTCAAGACATGTCTTTAAAATTTGTTAAATAAGCGAAATGAAAATAAATGTAAAAGGAGCACAATAGTACGTAATGTGATACTCCGTTTTTAGAAGGCATTACGGCAGCGTATTGTTCTCTCACTTAAAATTATTAATTTCTTTCTTTTGTTTCAGGTAAGCGTGAAAAATTACACCTAGGCCTTTGGTAAGTACCGAGCTCATAAAAGGGAATGCTGTTCATCTTTTTTTACCATATATTTTCCTAACTTAATATATGAAGTCGATGTTCCTGGCAAATTGCAAAATTTCTGTATATTCATGCAGAATTTGACCAGCTAACTGTTCTGAGATGTGAAGAGTCTCGGTCAACCTGGGGCATGCGGTCCAACTTTTTGGAGATTAAGAAATACATTTTTGTACATAAATAATGCAAAATTTTTAACATTATAGGACTACTATAATTTAATTAAAATATTTAATTTTTTTTAATTTGTCTGAAATCTTAGGTAAACGTAGAAAATTTTACTGCGTAAACGCAACCAATTTCTCTCGCGTCGCCGTCGTGGCCTGGGCCTGGAAGCGCGTTTCGCAATGACCGCAGTTCGCCTATTGCGCATTCATGTAGGATATTGACCCCGGCGCACAGTGGTCAATTAGCGAATATTAGTTGGAAATAATTCAAAATAATTATAGCGGTTTTCCTTAAAAATTTTTGCATATTCATTCATCAAATAAGGTTCTACGAGACCAGCAGCATGGCTTCACTTCCTCCAACCGAAACAGCTGCTCACCAACATTCCCTAAGAGTTTACTATCATATATATTGGCTTGGCAATGAAAAGAGACCTGAAGACTGGGGTTGGGATAGAACTAACAGTGGGCTCCAACCTGTCACAACTCTGAAGCCCCCTGCATCTGATTCAAACCTACAAGTGCAGAAATGGGTGCACGTTAAATTTCAGCTGTAGGAAGGGCGGACTGTTTGAGTGTCGTGCGCTCATTGTTGGGACACCTGTAATAATATGAAAACGCCAGTTGTTGATAGTGATCAGAATGATGATGGTAAACCAATACTACCTGATGATTTGCTTGAGGCCTCGTTATCGTTATATATCGAGGTAGACACCGACAATCTTCCAGAAGATATTGGACCGTCTGATCTTGAACCATCTGGTCTTGGTCCATCTGATATTGGACCAATAACCTCTAAGCAGCCAATATTAGGTGAATTAGCTGATTAATGTCTGTAGGTACTATGATCGTATTGATGATTGTATGTTGTATTATTATTAGGTTATAAAAGGTTTGTTCCAACACAGAGTTCGAGAACAGTTTTCAATCAGAAATAGACTTGCACAGATAAAGATTACATGGTGCACAGCGAGTCTATGTAAATGACTGATTGTTTCGGATGGTCAGAAAATCATACGGACTGCTTGTTGGAAAATACCTTATGATTTGTACAGGTTTATATTATCTTTTTTTTCTTTACATTTTCTTTTGCTTGGCTACTAATGATACTACACACCTAATTATTTAAATTAGATAATGGAAGTTAATAATGTTTAATTAAAAACTACTTAATTTAAATACTTTTAGTCGTTTGTCAATAAATTCTTATTGTGAAAGTGGCTCTATATGTCCATCAACATCAACCCTTTTAGTTAAGGCCTTTTATCATAATAACTATAAGAAATAAAAACTTTATTTGCACAAAGTACCTACTTTATGACAGAAATAATTTCAGTACTATTTGATATTCCGTGGAAGTTCTTGTTTATGCAAAAACACCTCATAGAATTTATTTCAGATGTATGCTACTTTTTTGGTAAAAAGGCAGCATTAGGAAAAACAAAACTATATGGTAATTTCGTGATAAATAATTTAATTTCGTAATAAATAATTTAATTTCCTGACAGATAATTTAATTTCCTGATAGATAAAATTTAACTTCCTAATAGATAATTTAACTTGTGATCAATAATTTAATTTCCTGATGGATAATTTAATTTCGTGATAGATAATTCAATTTTGTGATAGTGCACAGTTCATTTCGTAATAAGAATGTATTTTTTATTAAAAAAACAAATGTATGATCAATAAACAGAAATTATCAATAGCAATGTGCTAGGGGAAATTTAAAAACAAAACAAAGTATAGGCCTTGATCGGCGCCGACCACCTGAAAGCGGGAAACCTGCTGTTACTGTGTTTGTATCCTTGGTTCCTAAGTGCTCACCGATTTCAAAAATTTACAAAACTCTGCCTCTTTTTGCTGCAAATGTCCTCGCTTGGTAAAATACACTTACTTATCGTAATATGCTATTATATATATTACTATGTTTTTAGTTTGTTGTGGGTGGAGTTAGGCGTATTGGGGTGAAGGCTACTGGCTTAGTTTTTGTTTAGTTTTCTCCGTCTCCGGTACATTTGAATAGAGCATAATCCCTAGCCGACATACGTCGAATGAACATTGGTTGTAGCTCTAAATGTGGAAACCTCATGTTCGATGATTTGGTTAATTCATATAGTGTTTGTCGAATCATGTGGCCGTCCTTACATATATGCAATGGAATATATCAAATTTTCATATTAATTCGATTCCGGTGTAATGGATACTAACCGAGATAGGGTTTGGGGATTAATTTCTAATGAATATGTTTTAATAATATGACCAAAAGAATAGTTAACTAGCGGTTGTGACTAAGACGTGGCAGCTCAGTTACATTCCATAGGCGTCAATTTTATAAACACCCAACTGTGTTGTTAAAATAATTTATGATAATTTACTTTATTTTCTTTATTATAGCCTGCGGCATTTACCATTATTATAACTAATCTGTTAGACCAACCATTAATTTTTCTCTAAATTCTTAAAAACTAAAATTCTTATATACTAAAGCTCACCCAATGGAGTCCTAAAAGTTTATCTGTTATGACTCATGACCATGCCACTAAGCACTTATACACTTGCGCACTCTACTCTGCTTTTTAAAAGTCTATACGTGTTCACAAGGCTTGGTCCACTTAAGCGTTCTAATTAGGTCCTGGTTGCCGAGAAACCTGATGGCTTCGACATTAACGTGTTGTTGGAGTCTAGACTCGTGCTTGATAGTAATTTTTTTAATTTCACTAGCGACATACAGGATACAAAGATCGCGATGTAAGTCACTGTTACGTATGTACCACGGTGTATTAACTATATTCCGTAGTACTTTTTTTTGACGGTTTGCTTGTGTTTGATGTGGCATATATTGGCACAGCCCTATAGCTGCATGCCATAAACCCAGGCTGGTTTTAAAATCTGGTTATATGTCGTGATTTTACTGTGTACTGACAGACGAGATTTTCGTCCCAAGAGCCAATACAACTGTCTATATTTGAGCCCATTAGTCTTTAATTCTGATATCTTCCTTCCATCTTAGTTTCGCATCCAATGTCATCCCCAGGTATTTGGCAGTATTCACAGTATTTACAGAAGCCGGCAGACTATTTATAAAAAAAGCAAACAATAGTGGACCAAGGTTACTGTCTTGTTGTATATCAGGGAATATAATTTTAAAAAACTAGCAAAATTAAATATCACAGTTAAAAAACGACGGTAACACAATCATTACATTTATGTGCAAGCCATTTCGAAGCAATTTTTTTCGCTCCCCATTCTGACCACCCCCGCCAGTCACAGTCCTCAGATAATATGAAACATTAAAATGAAAAATGAAGGGATTTTCCTTTCGCTCGATGTTTTAAAAGGCACAAAAAAAATTTAATTAATTTACTAGGGACTTGTTTACACAAATTGTTAAAACCTGTATTGTACAGCTCGTAGAATGACGTTATTTTTCACTGTCAGCCTTTAGTCAAATTGCCTCCGTTTCGAGATTACAAGTAAATAATGAAGTCCTTTTTGTTACGCTTTCATTATTTGATGATAAAATATTACATGATTTTTGAAATAGTTTACTATTTTTTGTTCGCTCAAAAATCACATTTACCAAATTCCTATGTAAAAATATTTTATTTTTAATCATACTTTAAAAAACCCTATAAAAATTTGTAAGAATATATATGTTTAATATTTTGTCGGCAATGTAATATTGGTTAATAAAACTTATATTTTCTTACAAAGTAACAGATTTTAAAAATTGATGACAAGGCACACACTTCCTTTACTTCTCTAAAACTTCCATCGCCATCACAGCACAAATATTCTTTATCTTTTCTCATCAGATGCCCGTATATCACTCCTGTATCATTTTCTTAGGTATCCTCACAACCTTGATTATTTCTCTTATTATTATTTCATTCCTAACCTTCAACAACCCTGAACAAATTATTTTTCTTGTCACCTTAAGGCTGAACTTTAAGCTGAACTATTTGCCCAACAGTTCGCTGTCAATTCCATTCTTATTCCTCCTGCCAATTTCTTTCTTTCAACCGTTACGTCTGCACCCCACAAACAAGTTCAAAAAGTTGACACCAAAAAATCTTCCGATCTGGATGGCATACCAGCAATTGTTCTAAAAAATGCGCTCCAGAACCTTTACCGTTCTTAACTCGTCTTTTTAAGTATCCCACAACAAGAGTATCTTCCAAGACAGCTGGAAGACTCTTGTGTGCAGCCCCTCTCCAAGAAAGGCTCCAAGTCCCTTCCATCCAATTAGAGACCTATCTCTCTTCTCTCTGTTCTCAGCAAAGTTATGACGAAAGTCATCAACTGGCAAATTCTAAAATATCTAGAAAAAACACAAACCCATCCACGACAGGTAGTATGGATTTCGTCACCGAAGATCCACAGCTGATCTCCTTACCTTTGTCACACACAACTAAAACAAGTTTCTCGAGTTTTATGGCGAATCCCAGATTATTGCTCTTGATATTTTCAAGGCATTTGACCAAGTATGGCATTCTGCACTTCTCAAAAAACTACCTTTTTACGGTCTTCGTCCCAAACTGTGTACCTGGATCGGTAGCTTTTCTCTAATAGGCGCATATCTGTCGTGGTGGATGGTCATTCATTTAACTTCCATCCTATCAATGCCGGCATATCCCAAGGTTCAGTCCTGCCACCAACCCTACTGCTTTTTCACATTCTCTTCAAACACTAACTCAAAATGCTTTTATTGCCACAAGAATTTCTCATAGACTCTCAAGTACAAAGTAAAATGCAAAGCACGTAATGTGGAGACAGTCATAAAGGTCAACAAAGAAACAATGTTTAAACCCACATCCCAATACCTAGCTTTAATACAAATAGCATGCATAGATTCTTGAATACAAAAAAAAAAGAATTAACCAAAGTAAAGCTAAAATATACATTAAAAAACAAATAAGCCAGTAACAAACTAAAACAATACTCTCTTATTAATTAAACCTTTTGGCAGGGATAGGGTTGCCAGACGTCCCGATTTTATCGGGACAGTCCTGATTTCAAAGGGTATGTCCTGCGTCCCTACACATTTCAAATCGGCGATTTGTCTCGATTTTTACAATTTAGTTTAAGTGGTACTCACTGTTCTTAGTTTAAGATGTATGGTTTTTAAAGCATATTCTATATTTTTTACGTTTGATTTTCATAAAAAGTTTATATTTTTGCTTAATGTATGCTGTTCTGTTCGTTTATTAAATAAATATTATTTCAGATATTATTCATATATTAAAAAATAGCATCCCGATGTTTTGACCCAAGTCCCGATTTCTAAACAGTCTTCAGACGCTGATAACTCGATTTTGAAGACGTTAGATCTTGCAACCCTAAGTCAGGGATGACCAACAAAAGCCAATACTTTGAAAATAACAGTATATTCAAAGAATAATTGTTACATAAAAAAGCGTTCAGGTCACCACTTTGCCTTTAATTTATGACCTTTGGTCTCTGTTGTAGATTTCAAGCGATTCTTCCCTAACATGTGTTTTTCTAAGATCGAATTTAATGCCCTTCGCCCTTCTTTACCCATAACCATAAATAACGGCACAATATATCAATACCAACACAAAGAATGCAACGAATGGTGTTTAAAAGATGAAAAGACAGCCGTTGGTTGTTCACAGAAATTTAAAAATTCTTGCGATTTGGAATATGAAATTTATAAAGATTAGCTTTTTTAGTTTATAATAATGAGAAATAATAAATGTTTGTTTTCTTTACTGATTTTTATGACCACATTTTCCATGACATGAGCTCTAGCCTACTGATGTCACCCCCTTGGTTTGGTACCGGGGCGGACCGCCCCAACCCCCGCCCCCCTTGCTACGCTGCTGCATCCCTTTACTGTCCAGTTACAAAAGCCTAGAACATCCCACTTCTCTCACTCATTCATACCCAGGGTATCTGAATTAAGGAGCAAATTGCCTGCAGATGTTTTCCCTTCCCCTTCCAACCTCCAATCCTTTAAATCCCGTTTCAATAGATTTTATTACCCTTCGTAACATTATAGAACTTGGCAGCCAACTGACTACAGAAAAAACCTACCCATAATAAAATTACGAGAACTCTCAACTAGTTAAGAATGGTTTTAAACTAAAATAGGACAAAAAACCTCGCATAGTTAAGAAATTGCAATAGTGGTCTCGTTTATCTTTCTCAATGGGCTCGAACGAAACCACTTTAAATTTATCTACAACAACTCAATAAGCTCAAAGTGGTGGTATAAATTTTGTTTGGGGGTTATTTAATAGATAAACTGGGAGAAAATGCATGTAAATTCAATTGTTTCTTTTTTAGTTAAAAACTATCTAAAATGTTTATCTGGAACTAGCAATCCATTTGGGGTTTCATAATTTTTATAAGTAGAGGAAAGAAGTTTAGGACACCTGCTTAATTGGTGAGATATATGCATTTTTTTCACAAACTAACCCCTGTTTTCACCCCTTTAGGGGGTGAATTTTGCGGAATGAGCCAACACTTGTTTGCATATTTCCAATGAGAAGTTGATATGCTGATTATAACATACCCACCCTCGGCTCGATTTATAGACTTTTTCCTACAAAATTCACACCTTCTTCCCCTTCAGGGGCTGAATTTTTTAAAACTTACAGACAGTTGTTTGCTTATTTCTTCTGGGTAGTTTCTGTGTTGAATTTACCATCCCCTATTTCAGCGGTTTGTGAGATATAGGGTTTTCTTTTAAAATTTGACACCCCCTGTTTATTTTCTTTACTTGTAATGAGTCTGAACAAAACCATTAATAGCTGACGGTGACAGAACAGCACAAAGTCGGAAAATGCCGATCGCACACGAGTGCGTTAGCTAGTCGGCTGTCTTCGGTCGGCTCCAAACAGAAGGCACAAACCATCGCTTATTAACCAATGAAAAACCTTCGTCATTTCCTAGATTTTTTCAATTAAATTGAATTTGAATGATTTTTATTTCTCGATAAAACAAATATGGAACCCCGTTTATTATCCTACAGCGCAAGTATTGCAATTATGAAATTCACCTTTAGTGAAATAGCTCATTATATAAAGCTCGTTTCAAGCTCTTTTGTTGACCTATTGCCTGCAATAAACTATTATCGATACCAGATTCACCAGATGGAATAAAACCGTGTAAATTTGCAAGAACTGTAAACAGTTCAATGGCCTGTCCTAATAAATAACAGCTAAAGATAATTTTAGTATAACCAGTAAATGGTATGAATAAAGTATTTTTTACCTAGTTTAATAATTTCGAAATATTTTAGTATAGTTCCTATCCGTTTGGTAAACCGTGCAGTTGTTATATGATTTAGATCGACTAGAAAAGTCTTCATTAACGAAAACTCGTTTATCTACAGTTAAAGATATTGTGACAAAGCTAAAAATCACAAAAAATGACATGGTGATGCTGGTAAAAGCAAGTGTTTTGACGAAAGCGACAAAGAATTCGTAGAAAAATGTATGATATGTACGAAGAGCAAATTGTGTCTACGTTGGTTTCATCAGCAGTGACTAATAAAACATGAAGCTAACATTTCTTGTAGCAGGGTAAGCCTCTGGAGAGTATTATCTCAAATCGGTGTTACATATAGGACCGTTATTAAAAGACTGTGGAATCACAACGGTTACGACAGTAGGGCTTTGACTATTTGAAATCTATAAAAGAGTACAGATTAAAAAATTGTTCCATTATCTACCTCGATGAAACGTGATTTGATTCACATGATACCCCAGCAAAAGGTTGGGTAGATCCATCAGGGAAATGTCAAAGCAAAGCCCCATCGAACAAGGGTAAAAGAATTACATTACATTCTGGTTCCGAAGATGGTTGGGTTCCAAATTGTTTGTGGTTGTCCTGTAAAAATATTAAAGATTCATCTTTGGGCTACCATGACGACACCACAGCAGAACCTTTTGACGACTGGTTTAAAAATCACATTTGGTCCTGTTTTTAACAGGCTCTTGCTTCATTGAGCACAGACTGCCAAAACAAACGGGGGCACACACAAATCTTATCGTGCTGCTAACAAAGACTGTACCGTAGGAAGATGAACTAAGTTTCTTATTTTTTATTATTTATTAAACTAGCAAAATTGCTATATAAAATATATAACAAGAAAACTTGGTAACATTCGTTACACATGAACGGTTTTGACATAAAAATACATTTGTGAAACCAAACCTAATTATAATTTAACATTAAGCTGACATATGTTTGTATAAATATCTATAAACTTTGATCAACAAGTCATTACATTAACGGCATGTTTTTATTCTAAACATTAAACCATGAAATAACATTACAAATTACAAGAAACAGTTTTACCTTTGTTGTCAAGTGTTGTACAGTACTCCACCTTTCCTGTAGTTTCAATGAACTACCACATTGGCAAAGAAATATATTATTATCAGAATTTTCTAGTACTTAATTACATTTTGTTTAGATGACAGGTAAGTAATTACAGATAAATTTTAGAGGTTAATTTTAATTATGACGATTGACGACAATGTCGTCCTTGGAGAGAGCGACACGTTCACAAATTCACTTTTCTAGTTACCGAGACCAACCTGATTGTTGATCGATAAACACAACCGATTCTTGGTTGATAAGACACAAACTGATTTAATTTTTGGTAAGATAAGAATCAAGTATTTAGTCGATAAGAACCAAAAATCCTGCAAACCAAACCTGCAGTGTTGAACGTATTGCATTCAACACAACCACTACTCCACCTAGTGTGAAGCGTACTCCTTTTTGCTACCACTACTTGACCTTTATGAAGCGCGATACCATGACTCTACCCTTGTGAAGTTTTAATACTGCTACTCCTAGTGAAGCGTACTCCTTTTTTTGGTTCCTTTTGCTCGACTAAAGTATAGACTGATGGTGTTGGTCACTCAGACCCAAACTGGATTGTAGTCACTATGACTAAGAATACTTTCAGTCTTGCCACATTGGGAAGACCAGAGAAAACAAAGTTATTCACTTATAACTTCGCGAGTAATTAACCGCACAGGGCTCAAACATTTTGTAGTCAGTATGACTGAGAATACTTTCAGTCTTGCCACATTGGGAAGACCAGAGAAAACAAAGTTATTCACTAACTTCGCGAGATAATTAACCACACAGGGTTCAAAATTCTGTTTAGTTTGACTAACAGTGCGGACACGAGAATCTGACTGATGGTGACGTTTTCAACGCGCTTTACTCCCTTTATAGTGTGCATTCTCTTTGTTCTTGACACAGCTTGCGTCACTTGTTTTCTCTCTCTTCCAATTCTAGAATTTTCAGGAAATCAACCGCTCAAAAAATGTATCCTACGCGCACACGACAAAGTAGTACTTTCAAAGTACCTGAAAATTTCCCCAAAATACTTATAGGAGAGAGGTGGTTGATGTTAAATAGATCATTTCAATCGTCAGAATGCAAAAGTATTGAGTAGATGATTAAAAAATGTAATATTTAATCGAGAATAGGGTAGAGAGCGACACCTATGACCCAGTAGAAGTATCCGTCACTTCAAGCTGACGTCGTTAGTTTTCAATGTTGTAGAAATTGACAGGGGTGCATCCAAGTAGGAAGCGTACATGTTCAACAAGCGTGTACTAGTTGTTAGATGGCGCATGCGCCACAATGTGTTTATTTTCCATGTTGGAACCGTGTTCACAACAGGTCCAATGTGCCTAAGAACAATGTAATTGTAATGAACAATTCTAGTTATGAAAGCCGTCAAATAAATAAAGTTCCTAACTCAAATAACACGAACTGTATGTTAAAAAAAGATATTATATATTTTAAAAATCCATATAAAAATGTGAACTTGTAGAAATATTAATAACATTTGATATTAGGAAGAAATATGTATGTGATACCATCGCTGCCGATATAGGGCACACGGTTTTACACCTTCCCCCCTCTCACTGTATTTCTAATCCAATCGAGCATAGGTGACATCAGGTAAAATCAAATATTATTGTTAGAGCAGAAAACACTTCTCCGACTTCAAGTGCCAGTGTTGTGACATTAATTATTAGAAAAGTTGTAGGTACACAGAAAAAACTGCTATGCTATTTTCAATATACGGTCACATTAGTTGTATTAAAGTTATTTTGGAAGCAAACCCAAACAAAACATTATTGAAATAATTAGGAAAAAAATATTTCGTTAAATATAGACTTATTATTGGGGTTCAAAAGTCTTCCTACTTCTTTGAAAACTATATTACCATTTTTTTAATGACCAAAATATTTTTGGAAACCAATAAATTTATATTTATTATTTTTTACAGTATAGAGCCAAAAAATTAAACTATTTGATGAGAATGCTTAAATATAATTGGGCGAAAAGTAGCTATATGTAGGCGGTGTGATTCAAATTACAATATATTTTATTAAACGAACGAGAACTACGGTTTAAATAAAAAATCTAAAAAGTGAATAATCCTTATATCATGTTAATTAAAATAAACACTCCAATTAAAATGGTATTAGAGAAATAATAAAAAGTATTAATTCAATGGGTTCTATTGTTGGCTCAAGTTTTACTTCTATTGCTCGCGGACACCCTTTGGAGAGGTTAAGATTATTCACTTGGTATTTGTTCGTTTAATAGTCGTTTAAGCATGCAGCCTGTTTGTTTACTGCGTTAAAGTTACACCAAAAATAATAGATCTTTAACTTGGGGACTGGAGTGTTTCAGTGTTTGTGTGGACTGGAGTGGACTTTTCAGTGTTTTACAGTAAGTAGAATAAATCTAAAAAGCTTTGCAATAATAATAAGTATTTCGATTAAATAAGTTGTATATTCTTACAAATAAACGTTTACTGAAACCAATGATATATTGTGTATTGAATTTATAATAGGGTATTACTGCATCAAATAATTGTTATATTTAAATAACCTATTAAAAACCAATGAAACCTTATATTTCAAGCAAGCTTATAACTTATTGGTTAACAATGATAAACTAATCATTGAATTAATTTAACAGGATTTATTTTTTCCAAAATTATGGCGCCTCATAAGAAACTTAACATTTTGTCAAAAGGCCACGGCAGAGCTTGAAACGAGCTGTAAGCTTTATGCATCTGCCTAATTCTTAATTTTAGCAAAGTTTGCTCACTACACCAAACGTCATGGTGCGTTCTTCGATAGTAGAGAAAAAAAGCGACCATTCTCAAACAAATAGCTAATTATCGGACTTTACAGCTCCCATTCTGCGGAAAATTTAAAGCTCCTTTTTTTCTATTTCAGTTAATCTTAATCCCCTCCGCGAGTTAATGAGAAGTTAAAGCTGCTTTTTCGATTAAATCCCGAATCGCACCTGTGAACCACGAAAGCAGGGCTCTCGGCTTATTCTCGAATCAGTGAGATGGCCAAGAAGAATTGACCCTATTCCCGGTAAATACCAACACTTAATCCTTTAAGACGTGCCCTTTCGACTTCGACGGGGAAGTCTTGTTTCTGGCTCGGGACATTTTTCAACCTTTATCCAATTTCCGAAAACAATTGCCGCTGGGTTTCGGCTTCCCGCGTACGTCCCCGATAGATAGCGAGCACCTCCGGCTGGAGCGGAAATGCTAAGATGCGAAGTTTGCGGTGCGAAGGGGAGTTGAGGCGGCGGCGGCGGCGGTAAGTACAAAGGTGGATTTTAAAGGGATTATTTTAGGTAATCGATAATAGGGTAGATTGGAGGTGATTAATAAACAGTATTTGGGTTATTCAAATAGGGTTTATTATTATATCATATGTCCCATAAGTTTTGAGAAAAAAATATATATTTTGTATTCTTTTAATTTTTTATTATATCTATTAAATTATAAGTCGCTATTTCTACATTTGTTGTTATTAAAGCTACGTATAAGAGTCCATGTTGTTCAATAGCACACAACTTATCCCTAATTTGCGCCATTAGCCTTTGGACGGCACCAATGTCGATTTCTCGATTTTTTTGGTTTATCCGGTGACTGTTCTACGTTTTGAACTCCTTAGTCATCATCGCAAACTTTTCTAGTTATACAGGGTTGATGGCCAGTTGGTTTATTTGGTATGGAACGCCATTCAGAATTTTCAAACATAATTTCCAGACATAGTCATGGATTTCGACCAGTTTCGCCAAGTTTTGGCTAGATCTGTGGATTTGTTTAGAGAAACAGAAAGTGTGAATAGAAAGGAAGGCAGTGGGAGACCCAAAGTTCGCACTGCACAAAAGTAGAAGAATTGAGGCAATTTGGGTCTCCGGTGGCCGAGTTGGTACGGCGCCAGCTTTGCAACCGAGAGGCGCGGGTTCGAATCCCGCTTCGACCATGGATATTTTGTGATTGTTGTTGGAAGGTGGTAGAGGAATTCTTCCCCGACCGAGGTGGTACCACCCCAAACATCCTCTTAAAGGGCTGGTGAAATCCCTACGGATGTTTCCAGCTCTGGATGTGTGAGTCGTTTCCCAAGTACACCCACGCTACATAGTGCTTAGATTTCGGTCTTCGTGGACTGTCAGAAGATAAAAAAAAATTGTTAATGAACACCACGAACCCCTATTCGGCGTTTAAGCCAGCAAGTAAATGTATCCTGGGGAACCTGCAATATAATCCTGAAATGTGACCAGCATATGCACGCTTATCATCTAAGCTCAATCCAAGAATTGTTACCAAACGACAAGCCGCAACGAATGTAATTTTCAAAGTGGTTTATGGGTAGTTTATTTAATAATAAAAGGGTATTTAAAAAAACCTTTTTTACTGACGAGGCACGGTTTTACCTCTCTGGTTATGTACATTCTCAACAAATGAGATTGTGAAGTTCTGAAAATCCACATTTTTTTTATAGAGAAGCCACTGCAGTCTCAGAAAGTTGGCGTGTGGGCGGCCATATCGAAAAGAAGGCTAATTGGACTGATTTTTTTTCTAAAGGGGACTCTCAATTCGGCGCGATACCGTAATGAAATTTTAGAAAATTTTGTAAACGCATTAGACGATAAAGAGATGCGACAAGGCTACTTCCAGCAGGACGGCGCACCAATTGACGTAACTCTTGATAATTTAAATTTTTTGGAAGAATTTTTCGAAGACCGAATCATTATGCCAGTTAGGTAGCCTGCGGTCTCGCGCCGCAACAGTCAGACCACAATCAGATGAGTAATTATTTAACTTCGGAGATAAAGGTGTTCGTTTCGACGAGCATGTGGGGAGCCGCCTTATTTGCCTAGTCAATAATTGTTGTTTGTGTTACGGTTATTTTTCTTACTACAGTGTAATTTGTGTATAATTATTTTTATTAAACAATGAAATCTATTTAAAAATCTACCCTGTAGATATTGTATTGTGCCAGTATGCAAAAAAGCCACTGCAAGTGCCCTGAAAACCTCATTTTTTACGTGCCCAAAACAGCCGATGTTGAAAGAAAGTACAAACCTACTGCAAATCACAAAATTTTCATACATAGGTATCATTAAAGGTCAGTATCATCAAATTCAAGTAAGCATATTGGGCTGTACGTTTATTTATATGTTACAATAAATAACAAGTATTTGTAACAAAATTTTAAAGACAAATATGCTGCCATCCATCATACAAGTTTCAAAGTCCAGCAGCCAATTTCAAATTTCGTTCGGGTCATTGTTAAATATTCCTTTTATTCAAAGGTGATGTTTCTTATCCACGATAATACTAACCTATAGGAAATAATCATTAATAACAAATTAGGACTGGAATTCACCATGCACGAGCCATTATAACACTTATTTACATGACATGCGACGTGACAACTAATAGTATCGCAAGCTTCGAATGTATATATATATATATATATATATATATATATATATATATATATATATATATATATATATATATATATATATATTTAATGTTTGTTTCTTGGGATTAGGTTCATTATAAAAACATTTTTTTAATTTTTATTTTTTATTAAAGGTCCATTGACGTTTCGACCCTATTCTCTATAATTCTAGAAAAACTTGGCTTCAATGGCGAGGTCGGTTACAAACCATAAATTGGCTACAGGCACTTTTAAAGAGGAAAGATTCCTCTGTAATTTCCACCTAGTGCCAACTAAATATCATGAAATGTGGCAAAGCTATAGACAATTAAAAAAAATATATTAAAATTTACATGTTAATTAAATGGTAAATTTTCAAATTCCTTGCGCGAGTACTTACAATTAAAATTAAGAGCTCATCTTTGGTGAGAATTTTTTTTTATATGTTTATAACACTCTTCCGTCAATGAACCAACAAAAATAGTCGTCTAAAACGAAGCACCCTAATATATATATATATATATATATATATATATATATATATATATATATATATATATATATATATATATATATATATATATATTATGCATATTATCCAGTTTTGATAGAATGACACACGTCAATACACTTAAATCAATCCTCAGGCGAAGCCCATATAGGTAAATGTAACCAAATCGCAAGCATTCTCTCCTAATGAGTTATCAATATTCAATCCCCATATTGGCGGCTTACTCATTAAACCATCATCGATCATCGTGGCTGGATCTAATCCTGATTAAGCCCGATAAAATTCGAAAATCCAGGTATGCTTTAATTTGTTAGTTTAATGTTGACTTAATGGTATTAGTTTTTGACGAAATTTAGATCTTTCGATTAGGACCGCTATAATGTCGAAATTACCGATAATAACTAATATTTACGGTAAGCAGATACTTCAGTGTCGGCTCAGGAATCAAATTTCGGCCGCGGTGGCCGGCAACTGTGAACAATCCTGTATGTACAGTCGGGAGATTTATTATCCGTCCACTTGTAATTTTTTTAAAGATAGAGATAACAATTGTGCATTAAATTTAGTAAAATTTTAAAAAATAAGTTAACAGATATCTCTTTTCCCCAGAAATGAAAATAACAATAACTCTTCATATTTATCAGGATCCCTTGAACAAAAAAGACAAAAAAAAGATATTTTGATAAAACTTCGGTGAGTACAATTATTCGTCCACTTCCAAAAAAATTTAAAGATGTATATTATAGAATGTATTGATCTGTTTTTATAGTCATAAGAAAATTCCTAAATATAGAGTCTAAAGTATTTTTAATAACAGTTTGAGACTCCGTGGTCTAAAGAATACAGCAAATTTTAAAATCTGTCGCAAGTCATCAGAAGCGCCTCAAGAAATCAGACATTGGATAATAAAATTATATCAGGAAAGAAGATCTCAAAGAGACAATTGTTGGATGAAGCCGATCAACATTTGAATATATATAAAAAAATATGAAACAATCCATACAACAAAAACCTTGCCCGGGAGAGGAAGAAAATGTACTGACTTTTCGAGAGAAACAAGAAATACTAAGAAAAGTTAGTAAAAATCCGCAAACTACTGCGACAGATATAGTGAAAAGTGATTACAAAAATATTATCCATATAACAGCAATAAGACATTTTTTAAGAAACCAGGGAATACAGGCACGAGTTGGTCGAAAGATACCATTAGTAAATAAAAAAAAAATAAGAAGAACCGTCGCGAGTTTGCTCAGAGGCATATTGACCAAAGTACTGAGTACTGTAAAAACATCATATCTACTGACGAAATAAAAATCGAATTGTTTGGTAAATCAAAAAAGTTTTAGTGTACAGAAAGTGGGGGGATGCCTACAAACCTAACAATTTAATTCCAACTGTAGCACGGAGGGGGTTCCGTTCTAATCTGTTACACCCTGTATAATATTGTTACACCCTGTATAATATTCTGTTGTCGGTGTCCAATAATATATTAAACAACGAAGAAACACACTCATTACCTTTAATGATGTGTCGTTGCAAAACGAATGAAAACCTCCATCTGCGCTTTTCCTCTTCATTGTAGCCAAACCAATTATCTCGATGAATAGTTTTGTTTCTGGGCTCTTAAAATAGCAATTAATCACAATTCCAACAACAGCCAGGTTTAAGTCTGCTTTATTTGTATCGTAATAATTGTGATGAGCGTGTGTGTAGACACCCAGTAAATCATGGGTAATAAAGCGAAATAATAGGTCAAGTACATTTGAAACAAATAATTAGGTTAAATCTATAGTTGTTTCGTTATTACCAATTACCAGGTAATGATTCATAATGTTTCTAAGAAAATGATTTAAGAAAACAAAATTAAATATATTGCACACATAGTAGGTAATGTTGGTCATTAATGAGTAAAGCTGTGCTAAATGCGCGTGATTCCACTGGCGTTACCTTTTTATTTATTGGTTAATACTGTAATGTTATAAATAAAATAAACATATGATCTCTGTCTTGGTTTACAAACTACATCTCAACGGCACTCACCACTTCATCATTTGTCGAAAACCTTTGACCATTCATATGTTTTTTAAGTTATGGGAACAAATAATTGTCTGACAGTGCCAAATCCGGAGAATAGGGCGGGTGGTCAACCAATCTAAAACCAAATTTTGTCAATCAGCGATTTGTGAGCAGGAGCGTTGTTTTGCAAAGAGAGCACACTTTTGCCAAGATTTCCGCGGCGTTTTCCCACAATTTTCTTACGTAATTTATTTAACAACTCAGTATAATATGCTCCCGTAATACTTATGCCCTATTCCAAATAATCTATCAGAATTATCCCATCTTTGTCCCAGAAAACTGATGAAAGAATCTTATTGCCAGCCATGGATTTATTAAGAAAGGATTCGATGTCCGTAGACTGTGAGCGTATCGAACGTGAAGCCTTATATTTGATACTTATTATGAAAACAATTTCCCCAGGAGATTAGTTTACGAACTACGTAATTGAAACAAGAATGGTAGTAGAAACAGATAAAATAGCATTGGAGTGTTGGAGCTCAGAAGTGTTGCTGTCTGTGCTGGTTGCTTAGGAAAACGGCTGAACCTCGGTCTGAACACTCGGTTACACGTACGTCTAATGAACGAGGAAAGAAAAAGTGAGATTTACAGATTTATAAATGACTCGGAGTGACTTTAAATAAACACCTTTAGAAATAACATAACCTATAAATAATACAACCTTTTCAACTTAAATTTATTCTTATTTAGCAGAAAAATAAAATATTTTAAGGCTTTTATTACTTTTAGTAAATCTTGTGGTGCTTCTAACGGATTTTTTGTACAAAAATACAAGGTAAAATAAGATGTGGCCAATGTTTACAAATTGTGTTTACAGTGTCGTTTAGAATGGTTTGTTTTGGCTTCAAAGAATGTTAAATCATCCCGCATCCATTCTTAATAAATCCATGTTGCCAGCCGATTTTTGAACATGGAATTTCTTGGGTCGTGGAGAACCAGAATGACTCCACTCTTTGGATTTCTCTTTAGTCTCTGGGTCATAGTAATGGACCCACGTTTCGTCCATAGTAACAGGTCGGTCCAAAAGGTTTGAGGAATCTTCTTCAAAAACGGCACACAGTGGGGCCCGGAATCCAGAAACTTAGCATTTATTCAAAATATGAAATTGAACATTGAAATTACCTTTGCTTATATTTCTTAACTACACATACTACTGCGATATTTCCCCCATGCTAATACTATGGACAACCTTTCTCAAGCGAGAATATCTCAGGCGAACAGTAGTCGGCGATCAAATGGCGATCTGTGTTAAACATTATTTAGTTATTGGTATTGGTACGATTATATGAAGTCAATAGCTTTGTTCGCGGAGACGATCCGTGACCAGTCCGTAACCTGTACAAGTTAAATAATCCCAAACATTTATGCGCATGTGCGATTCGAAACCGATCAGGAATTGACAAATCTCCGCGAACGTTTTTGGTGAACGTGCTTGTCCGAAACATCTGCGAATCACTTAATAGTATTAATAAACAAACAACATGAGTTATAATAACTAACTGCTATAACTCACTATAATAAATCGGAAAAGATTTACGAATCGAATATCAAGGTGGCTCTGTACAAGCCGATTGGCCGAAAGGAAACAGTCCATTATTGTTATTGAGGGAAGTAATGTCACTCGAATAATTTTGACGTTTTCAAATTAAGTTAATACCTAACTGTTGTAAATTTTGTGCTTAGTATTTATTGTTATAGTCGTAGATAAAGTATAGTATTCAACTTGCGGTAATGGTCATAACTCACTTGATGAATTACAGCACTCGCCTGCGGCTCGTGCTGCAAACTTCATCTGCGTGAGTTATGACCTACATTACCGCTCGTTAAATAATATACTATTATTATTTTGAATTAAATTTTTAGACTGAACAACCTAATTTAACATTATATAATGATTAAAATTGCCATAAAGACATATTTGTTCTGTTATGAGTAAGTTTAAATACAAGACTAATTGAATATACTACTACAAATGTATATCTACCTTTATACAACTAACAGCATATGAAATTTAACTGTTCTTTATCGCAAAATACAGCCCGCCCAAAATTAAACGACAATTTTCAAACAAATTTCACACTGCACTTGCGCGGACCAATAATTCATGCCGTAATCCTCGGATCGTTTTGACTGGTTACGGATGTGTCCTGAACTTGTTCTGGCATCACCGCGAACGCCAAATTTATTGTCAAAATCAGTGATTTTCTGCACCGCGAACGCAAATAATCGCAAAGCGCACGCGCACTTGTCACGGACTAGTTCCGGATCGTCTCCGCGAACAAAGCTAATACTAAGTATACGCGGTACAAACTTTGCTTGGGTTCAATACGTGTTCAATTGTTTTTTCTCTCATCAGTCTCAAATCAAATTGAATAGAATATAGTAGCAGGCGCTAAATACTGCTTGTAAATGAGTTAGGCAGGTTGTTAAGTCTGTATAGCTCATTATAATTCCAACATGGCTATTTTCGCTAACAAACTATTTTGACACGTAATCCGTACACCCTTAATAGACCTATTAATAATAATTTCTATAACAACTTAACTATTGGCCTTACAGAGTCTGCTATATTCACATTAAAATTTTTGACGGGCGTTAAGGGTGGGCTTGACAAATTAGGGACAGTATACAAAACATAAATAACTGACATCTGTAAGTAGAGGTATTAATAAATGTTTTCTTAGCCTAGTATAGGATAAATACCACAATTACAGTTAATAGGTTTATAAATAAAATTGTAATTTCAATGTTTTTGTGTGGTATGAAATATCTGTTTTTTTTTTATTATTATTAATATTTTCAGTTATTCTCAATAAAAGCAGAAAAATCAAATTAGCAATAGTACACAATAAAATACGTATACAGGGTGATTCATGAGGAAGTCGTAAGGCATGTTCACTTTTATTTGGATATCTCTGTATAGGGATATCCAAATAAAAGTGAACTTCACATCGTGGCCTTATAACTTTATTATTTTTAAAGGTGGGAAAAAATGTTAAATATGAAAGTTTTGGAGATTTTTATGGATTATTCATATATCTTATCAGCAAAACAATTGAGCATCGAATAAAAAAATTATAGTATAAAACATCGATTTTTTCGCTTATTTTAAATTGGATGGTATGATTTTTATTATATATTTGGATTCTAGGAGAAATTCTAGACATATTTTGTATAACTTAACCTTTGCGGTTTTTCAATCATTTTTGAAATATTTCAAATTAAAAATTGTGAGAGAAAGAAATGAAGAATGCGATTTTATTATATGTTCAAGAGATATGGGAGAAGAGATAAAATGTTGACATGGAACAGTTCAAAAACGGTAGAGTATTTTAAGTATAGACTATATAAAATTATGCCAGTTCAAAAGCTTAGTGCCGACACGAAAGGAGATATAGTTTAGTCGCAAATATTGGTTAACCGCATAGGTAAGTACATTAAATATGTCTAGAACGTCTCCTAGAATTCAAATATATGATAAAAACCATACCATCCAATTTAAAATAAGCGAGAAAATCGATGTTTTTTTTATTCGATGCTCAATTGTTTTGCTGATTAAATATATGAATGATCTATAAAAATCCCCAAAACTTTCATATTTAACATTTTTCTCATCTTTAAAGATAAAATAGTTATAAGGCCTGTTTGGATATCCCCGTACGTCACTGATTTTTTCACATCTCAATCAAATATGATTAATTCTTAACAAAACTTACCTCTTCATATTTTTCCAGTTTTTACTTTGTTTGGGAGATAAATGCAATTTTATCAAGCGCCTTACCAGTTCAGTTTTCTGAAACAGATAATTGTACAAATGCACATCGGATTTACTAAGTAAAAAGCATTCACAAAATTTAACACCCTGTATCTTTAAAACAAAACATCGCGTACCCATGTTCATATGAACTTTTTGCCTTATTTCAAAGAATTTCCTTTTGAGCACATGTTTTTTGAAACACCATGTACAGAATATGTATCTGTGGTGGCACCATTATTTTTCTCCCGTATTACTACTGTCGAGCAATAATACAATAAACCCAAATACTGAACAAACCTCACAACGTAATAGTCCAATTTCGTTCGTCCAGTAATGGCTCAATCACAAAGATATAAAGGGGTAATATTTTCCCTTAAAAGGTATGAAATAACTGGGAAAAACATTCACATCACAGATGGTGCAAGGCAAGACAAATTATGTTGACGTATTACTTTGTTTCTATATTACTAAAGTGGCAATTTATCGCGATTCTTGGAAAAACCGAGTTTTATGTGGGTTGTCTTATTTATACTGTGACAAAAAAGTAACACCAAGAAATAATGATTAATTCTTAAAGAAATTGGTATTGTTAAACAGTACAATGCATAGTGGTTCCGGCAATAGGTCGTAATTCAAAATATGTATTGTCAGGTAGGCATTGCTTAGGGTTCAAAATGAACCAAACTCGTGAACCCGGGACCCTAACGTTAATATCTACACATGAGTTAAAGGAAAAAAACGATGAAATACATGTTTTTCTTAAACTTTTGTGGTATCTATTTTAAGTTACAAAGTTCCAGAATGATTTGGTTAAGTGTTTTTGGTAACACTTTCATTTTCATGTTTTATGGAATAACATCTAACAGGTTATGAGGTTCAGATCCCATGGGATAGAGATTTACAGTCGAGGGTTCACGAGCTAATGTACATGGGTTCTGAGTTTATGACTTTAGGGTTCATGAGTTTTGTGGTTATGACTTTAGGGTTCATGGATTCTGTGATCATGGGTTCAGGATTCATCGGTTTGGGGTTTATGGTTTTAGTGTTTTGAGTAGTGTTGGGAAAATCGATGAATTTAAAAACCGAGTTATCGGTTCTCGAGTGATTTCAATAACCGAGTGATCACTCGAGTGATTTTTCACTCAGAATTCCGATGTAAGCATCGCAAAACCAAGCGCGCAATTTTTCACCTGCTTCAGTTTCGATTCGACTCTTCCAATTATTGAGTCAACCTTTCCTTGAAAACTTCAAATATTTTCTAACAAGCAAGACAAAGATGAACAGATTCCGAGCGCACTGGGAGTGGCTTTGCTTGCGACGCGACGATCGAGAATCGAGTGATTTAACTCGGTAGTCGGTATATTTCGGTGGCACGGCGTTAGGTGGACAATAATTACGAGCGACGGTTTTCACTCAAACTTATAGGTAACTCGAGTACTGGCTTTAATAATCGACTGATGTCGATGATTTCAATACCCGAGTGATCGAGTGATTTTTCACTCGAGTGATCCCAACACTAGTTTTGGGTCCATTCCTTCAGGGTAAACACTTTTGACCTTCGTGGTTTAAATATTATGGGCTTAGGGTCTATGGGTTTGGCATCCTCGTGTTATTGGGTTTATGGGGTCGGGGTAAATGGATTACTGGGTTATTGGGTTATTAGCCCATCTGGGTTAATAGGTTAAAAAAGGGTAAACAAGTCGAGTTGCAGTTGGTTGAGCTCAAGTGCTTAGCATTTAAACCCTATGTTTGATGGTTTTTCTCATGTAAATTAAAAGGGTTACGTGATGGAATTAAAAGGTTCAGGTTCAGCGAACAGTAATTTGTTCGACTAAACTTACGAACAAATGTTATGGACCAGTGTCTATCAGCCATTAAAATTTCATATTATGGAAAAGGTAAACACTGTCATTATTTTTATATTTTTACACTGATACTTGGCCATCATTTGCTCCACTCTTCAAATTAACAGTTTTTCATCACGCTGACTAGTAATGCTCTAACACCGTAAGTAGAAGCATTACTTAATCCCCAATTTCGTCTAAGTAAAATTAAACCTGCTAGTTCTCTCAAACGTCCGCGGAGAGAAAACTTTCAGCAGGATTTAAAAGCTGACTGTGCACACGAGAGCGGGTAAATCTTTTTTATGTGTGCCAATTTTGCATTTTCCTACAGGCTTAAGCTATAAGTTAGCCTGAAAGCGGTCTTATCGAGAGCATTAAGAAGATAGAAGCTGTTTATTCACACTCGTGCGATATTTCAGGCCCAAAGCCTCGATATTTTGATCAAAGCCCTACGAATTCGAAGCGCGGCCATTTCTCTTAGAGGTTTCTTTAATCAATTTGATACCATTTAGCACTAAGTAATAGTATCTTTCACCATAACTGAATTGTACAATTTTAATACAGGGTGTCCACTGTCCAGGAATAGATTTCCCTTTTCAATCTCGACTAACTTGGCAACCGTGTAACGTAACGGGGGTCGGGTTAGCGGCGTTCGATAGTGGATCGATGCGCAGCGTTGCCGTTTGGGTACAATTGTACAAATTGTACAAATTCATAGGAATTCCCCTAAATAAAACTAGTATCCATGAAATTCGTTGAACTTCACATTTCTGTGAATCCCCGTAATCTTGTCCCCCAAGAGCGCGTTTATGTTTATACTTCGTTGTCACAGGCTGCAGGTGCACTCGAGGATATGGCTGCAGCCCAATAGAAATTTAAAAAAAAAAGAAGAAAATGATATGTGAACTTTCAGTTGTAACAACCTATAATACGTAAATGGATATCAGTGGCGAAGTAAGATAATGGCATATATATATTTTTCAGATTAAAAATTGCGGTAAAATCAGGTTTCGAAATGGTAGGCCGAAAACGGTTGATCTACCGTTTAAACGGTAAACCTGGTAACAGTCCAATTAAGCCTAGTAAATTACACAGACACAGACAGCTGATGCAAGAAGTACAGCAGGGGAACTACCCCTCGGCTCGGAACTTTACCATTGAAATTGAAACTTTAAAATAATTTCGGTAATTCCCCTCATCACAGTAGGAACTAAGTATAGGGATGTTCGTCGGTAAGATAAATATCGTTTTATCGACCATCGATATCGATGGTCAATTTACTATCGATACTATCGATGTACTAGGAACTTTTAACCAACATTAGGTAAAACTGTGTGGTGTGCTATATCGCCCTCAGGAATTATCGGTCCGTACTTTTTTGAGAACCGACGCGGCGTAGCCCATTTTCTGGAATTATGTAATTTGAGGCGTATATTAAAAACCTGAATGTGCTAAATACAGTCAAAAATAGTAGAACAAGACGCGTCATTTTTGAGCGCGTCGGAGGTGCTTTACATGACCCGAGATTGTCTACGATTATATTATTGTTTTCTTCGTGATTAACATAACCTCTAAAAATATGGTAATTTAAAAAGAAAATTTTAAAAACTATAAGCTCTTCTCTACTTGTTTAGATTCGTAATTTACGCGGCAAAGCATATAATTTATATAACATTAATTAATTTTGGGGTAATGTTTGTGTAGACAATTGTTAAACAAATAAAATATGTTTACCTACTTACTTTTTAATAAAAAGAAACACTTTACAGATACACAGAGTCCAACAATATACTAGCAAAATATCTAATAAGCACAAAGTAATTAAAATAATGGCAAAATTCTTTCTGAAAACACCGAAAACCCACAGCAATATTCCTAAAAACAAACTTTGATTTCACGACGGACGGGCCGGCTCTGTAAATAGCGAAGGAACTCGGAATAGACAGGACGGGTTGAAGACTGCTGGAAAGAGATATGCCGGTGCCAAGGCGTGAGACAAGGATGCCCGTCTACACGGCATTTGATGTGACGTGTTGCACGTATTCCACCTGTTGGCGCTATAAACAAAACGTCAAAATAAAAAAGCTAGGCGAAAAATAAATTTTGTGTTTTAGGTAAAGTGCCTTTAGTGGCAAAGCAGTGACGTACTTTTATCTTAGGATTATAGAGTCCACTAAACTTAGTTTGTGTGCAAAATTTCAATATAATATATGAAAAATTAAATTCAGTAGGACAAAAAAAAAGTATTAAAAAAATTAAACTTTACACAGTTATAACTCTGAAAATATGAGATTTCCTGATTTCTTTTATGAAACTACTACAATTTTTTTCCATGTAGAATCGCCCCTCCAAGTTTCCTAATGCATTCCGAACACCCAGTATATTATAACGTTATAATTTAAAAGTATTTTAGTGGAATGGTCGAATTTCCTCCAAGATTTCCGATTTTATATCTAAAAACGAAAAGTAGAACGCAGAAAAGGTGTGAGTATCCCTGAACTCCGAAGGAATGTGAAGGAATATTGAACGGCACGGCCGAAAGATAATAAATTTAGTAGCGCGTGGCCTAACGTGACCAGGTTGCGTGATTGGTTACTTCGTAAAATATAACAATAAAAAATTCCTTATCGAACTCCTTCATTTGGAAGCAGCCTTTCGTTGAAATGAGTTTCGTAATAATAAATCGACAGTATATTACTTTGTTTTATTAGCCCGGCATGATCATCAAATCTTTATTAGTTTGAAAGTATAGTGAAATCTGAGTAATACTACCGTACATGCAAATTAAAGCCTATAAATCTTATATAACGTCGAGGGCCGGTTTATTAGTACTTGATTAACTTTGGCCAGGTTACCATGGGAACGTTATAATTAGTTCAAATTAATTGTTACTAACAACCACCTAGTCACGGAAACGCACACTTGTCTTACTTTTATTGTATTCAGTTAAAAGAATCCGAACACAGAACTATAGTTCAGTAATACACAGAAAAGACTGCATTGGACATTTTGGGCGGCTTGTCCGGCCTTAGGTGAACTGTGATTTTTTTCTATGTTTGTAATACTTTTGTAACAATAAATGAAGACAGTGAATGGTCGCCACTCAGACTAGTACGACGAACATATTGTGGAGAAATCGTGTTGCTTTTTCAACAGTTTCTCCAATAATATATGATGCAATTCTCTGTAAATTGAGGACGAACTAAAAAAGTGGCGAAAACACGGTCCAACGTCCAGCGGTGCATTTGTTAGCTTCGATCTGCAGCATTGTGGTGTCGCGTGGTGTTAATTAATAACATAGGGGAGAAAATGGGGAAACCGGGTGTAAATCGCCGCCCTCGGCTATGAATCAGTAAGTTATTTATAGCCGACCTGACCCAAAGTCGGTTCTACGAGTTTTACAATATTGGCGGCGATTGGCCTCGATATTCGACAACTCCACTAAAATTTAGGGGGGAAATTCGTTAGTCTATTACATGAAACTTTTCAATAAATAAAAAGTTTAAAACTGTACTGCTCTCGGATACTTTTAATTGGAGTGGTATTTTACAATGAAATAAAAAATTGAAATAGGGTTTTTTGTATATTCTTAAAATATAAATCTATTTAAGAATATAATTTTAATATCAACTTTTAGGAAATTTCACTTAAAATGTTGACTTTACTCAAGATGACGACTGGGCGCCATTTCGAAAAAAAATTAATAGAAAGAACGACCGAAAAACTAGCGTATTTTTGCCCGTTTTTAAACCCTGGAATTTTAAATCAGATTTACTGGAGATTAGTTAATCTATTATACTTACAGACAAATTTTACATTAAGCATTAGTTTCTGAAATATATTGGGTCCAAGTGATCGCCTTTAATTTGAAAAGTACGATACTACTAGAATTTTACTACATTAGTGTTTATGCTAAGCAACTATCTCTGATGGAACTTATATGATTTTTGGGTCTCCAGTTATGAATTTAGTGCTAAAATCTAAAAATTTCGAAGAGCAGAATTAATATGGCGCATACATGGATTTATTAAGAATGGATACGGTATGATGTAACATTCTTTGAAGCCAAAACAAACCAATCTAAGCGACACTGTAAACACAATTTGTAAACATTGGCCACGTCTGATTTTACCTTATATTTTTGTACAAGAAACACGTTAGAAGCATCACAATATTTACTAAAAGTAATAAAAGCCCTAAAATACTTTATTTTCTGCGAAATAATAATAAATTTAATTTAAAAAGGTTTTATTATTTATAGGTTATGTTATTTCTAAAGGTGTTTATTTAAAGTCGCTACGAGTCATTTATAAATCTATAAGTCGCACTTTTTCTTTTCTAGTTCATTAGACAAAGACGTACGTGTAACCGAGTGTTCAGACCGAGGTTCAGCCGTTTTCCTAAACAACCAGCACAGACAGCAACCCTTCTGGGCTGCGTTCGATATCATCGCCGGGTGACACACCGGTGTGATTTTTCAACCTGAGCTCCAACACTCCAATGCTATTTTATCTCTTTCTACTACCATTCTTGATTCAATTACCTATTTCCTGTGGTATTTCCTTAAAGTTTGTAAACTGTTCCCCCAAGAGAAAACAAACAACAAATATAAGGCTTCACTTTCGATACGGTCACAGTATACGGAACATCGAATCCTTATTATAGTAGATCCATGGGCGCATACAATACTTATTTAAAAAATCTATTTTTGCGATAGTCGGTATGCACGGGTTTCCTTCTTATCCACTGATTAATATTTTTACTTAACAGTACGTGATATGATTACTTATAAATATTATTGAACATTAAGCTATTGAGTATTTCAAACAAAAGAAGAGGAACATATTTATTGTTTACATACATACAGTAAAAGTCTAATAATGCCATATTTGTTGAATTGAAGACGGACCTTGGCCTTCTATATTTCTGAAACCGATCATATGCTCAACGTAAGATTTTTCTGTGATTGGTATCTCATTCTAAATTTAAGGCCCCAAAACTAGACTAGTCTTCTCGCGCTGATTCTATGGTCACATGGCATACCTGAGACTTTTTTCCAATTCTTCCGTTCTGCCTACACTCTGTGTTTAATTCTATACGAGTTAATCATTCTAATTTAAATTGGAGTAAAGCGGAGATGAGTGGTAGATAAAGAGCAATGAGTCATTTAGTGGAAATTTGTTTTACAGAACTACAGTTTCACGAAAATAACTTTACCTTATAAGGAAAGAGGACATGATGTAAATGTATGGAAATTGAAACGACAGAAAAAGCCGATGGAAATTCCAGCAATTATGACTAGTCCAAGGATAATTTTAATCTATTTAGTAGATATCTATCAACACACAGCCTTTGGTCTGGACCGTAGGTCACTAAAACATTGTCATATTGAAAAGCGTCCAGGGACAATTTCAAGTAGGCTAAAGCTACAATTACACCTGGTTGAGGAAGCCTTTTCGAGTAGGGCTGCTTCTGCATTTCATGATATGACGTGGATTACTGACGATTTATTATTAAGTCTATACAATACGTATTACGTATTGCGCTATGCAAAGTGAAAAATTCTATTGCGTTTAATTTTTCAACAGATTCGAAACACTCTTAATGATTTGTTCAAGAATGACTTGAGGAAAACACCATTTTGGATTTGCTCTGATCAGCCATGACTTCATTAAAAATCTGTTGTACAAAATAAAACATCGTAGTTATACGCATTTTCGGATAAGCAATAGCCATTTAATTAATTAATTTTGCAATTTTTCCCAAAAATGTTTAAATCTTGATTGCCTTAATGCCGCTATATGATCTACGAATGATTAATAAAAATTGATATTATGTCAAATAATTAAGATAATATTTCTAGGTACAAGTGGGATTCGTGTTTGTTGGTTGTATTCAGTTAAATAACGTTCAATACTGCTTTATTTTGGTCGCGTTTTCTTGTCTTATTTTTGAGTTTCAGAAGCAAATCTGGGTAAAATTAAATTAGATTAGTAGATTTAGTGGCAGCAAAATTTAGGCTGCATCTCCTCAATAGAGGTCGCGCCTTGTACTAAAAGTATGATACAGGCTGCCAGCTGTAGTAGATATGAGATTACCAATAATTTTAAAAATATTTAATCGAGGAACAAGTGCTAAACTTGTTGCCAATACACCTTTTAGAGCCGATCTAATTTTTTAAATAACAAGAATTAAAAAAAGTCTACCCGAACACAGACAGCCTCGAACCCACGACCTCTTGGTTCACTACTTTCAAACTATCTTTATTTTCGACATAGTAATATTTAACATATCATATTTTCATATTTTTTGGTATTTACAAATGTTTTCTAGAACAAGATATATATATATATATATATATATATATATATATATATATATATATATATATATATATATATATATATATATATATATATATATATATATACTTTATAAATTTTTCTTGGGTTTTTTTGGTTCAACAAAATTCAGTAAGTCTACCTCATATTTTTTATTTCAAACGTTTCGGCAACACTTTTGCCTTCATCAGTGTAATTTTTATTCATAAAAAGGTTATTTCCTATTGAAAGATAGGGTGGTCAAAATGACATAATATTTACAACAAGACACCACATTTAAAAACTTTAAAAACGTTCTAAAATACATCCATACGAAACATAAACACATGAAGTTGAAACGGTCTCAGTACCGTTTCAACTTCATGTGTTTATGTTTCGTATGGATGTATTTTAGAACGTTTTTAAAGTTTTTAAATGTGGTGTCTTGTTGTAAATATTATGTCATTTTGACCACCCTATCTTTCAATAGGAAATAACCTTTTTATGAATAAAAATTACACTGATGAAGGCAAAAGTGTTGCCGAAACGTTTGAAATAAAATATATGAGGTAGACTTACTGAATTTTGTTGAACCAAAAAACCCAAGAAAAATTTATAAAGAATATATTTGAATGGTTCAAGAATCTAGTATATTAGTATATATATATATATATATATATATATATATATATATATATATATATATATATATATATATATATATATATATAGCTTGCCTCGGATAGGGCTGTATCGCATCATTTAAGCATTTCAAATTACCATGAGCGAACATCAGTCTCAGCCATTGCCCGTTTTCTGGTGAATGTATATTTTTGTATATATATATATATATATATATATATATATATATATATATATATATATATATATATATATATATATATATATTTATATATATATACAAAAATATACATTCACCAGAAAGCGGGCAATGACTGAGACTGATGTTCGCCCATGGTAATTTGAAATGCTTAAATGATGCAATACAGCCCTATCCGAGGCAATCTTTTAGGGCTATAAACAATTCAGGAATTTTTGAGAATAGTAATTGAGTATATACAGTTATTTATAATATAGTTTGTTATTCTAATTTTGCTGGGAAATTAGAATAACAAACTATATTATAAATACCTTTATATACTCAAATTACTTTTCTCAAAAATTCCTAAATTGTTGGGTCGCTAGCTGAGACTCTACCTCTGGACCACGTTGGTAATGTGAGGAAACCCGTGCCGATGCCATTATATTTGATGACTAACATTGGCGTGGCGTCAGCCCGTAGTATTTCTATGTTTAGCTGCTAATTAATAATACATTAATACAAAGCGCATATTAGGTACCTAATTAGTTTTTTTTTGTCCAACTCAAATGTTTTGAAAAAGTATATTTCACGGGGCGGTTCGAGTGTATTTCCGTAGTTGGAGTGGCGCTATATTATTGGTGGGCCGACGACAAATTTTGTCTCTTTTTAACTTCCTAAAGCGCATATGTCTGTTTCTCTCTTAGCTTTAATGAATTTATATCGTCTATATAAACCTATGAGGCCAATTTAAAATACGACCCAGCGGAGCAAGCTTGGATATCTTTCGACGATGGCTTGACTCTTTCTTGGGAGTTTTCGCATGGAACTTGTACTTTTTTGAAAGAAAAGTGATTTTAAAAAATAAATTATTTGGTGGATCATTGAAAATAAATTTAGGTGGGTTATTGACCAAATGATTGACTGATTGCTAGGGTTACCTGCTGCAAATTTGTCTATTAGCGAACTCTCAATAAACTGCAGTCTCTTCCCGCTGATACGCCACGAAGACGAACAAAAAATTCCTAACTCAATTATGGTCCCCAGCTCGCTAAAATCACTCCGAACTTCCGAATATAAACTTTTATATTGTCGTTCTTCCATAAATAGTTTTAAAAGATTCTGTCGAAGAAACTTAATAGAATAATACCTTATAAAAAGTT
The DNA here is from genome assembly GCA_963971165.1 of Philopedon plagiatum. Classification (NCBI taxonomy): domain Eukaryota; kingdom Metazoa; phylum Arthropoda; class Insecta; order Coleoptera; family Curculionidae; genus Philopedon; species Philopedon plagiatum. Next base: position 143,156,619 of record OZ020190.1, on the reverse strand, counting down.
TTTAAAATGAACATTCGGAGGAGCGTAACGGCCCGAAAATTGGAAACCGCATCTAACTTTTTTTTCTGTTACAGGTTTCGGGTTTGTCACATTTCAAAGCGAAGAAGTCGTCGATAAAGTTTGTGAAATTCATTTCCACGAGATTAACAATAAAATGGTAAGTTTTGTGGCCTGTACTTTTTCATTATTTTTCTAGTTTAGTTTGAAAGTTTCCCTTTAAGGTTGAGTCGTTCTGACACAAAAATTTTATTTCGGAATCGTAAAAATGACTTCTGTCCACTGAGAGAAAAAGGTTTCATAACGTTGTTATAATAAAAGTACGAGATGGGATAAAAAGTTTCCGACCTAACAAAGAAAACGGTTAAATATTGGTTGAAAAATGTTTTTATTTTCAACCATCTACGGTATTCCCGCGGATGGGATTTAGAAGAACACAAATGGACCAAATATTGCAAGATACATAAAAATGTCACGCCTAATAAAAGTTTTTGCTGGTAAATATAAATAAGATCCACGTTATTAATAATTAAATTTTTTATACAGGGAGCATAAAAAATACGAAAACGTCATTTTGCGTAAGAGTAAACATACCTTGTTTATCATTTTCTACCAAAAGAACAAATATGAAATATGGTTTAAATATTAAGAGTAACGAGTTTTATCACATTATTTTAGTCCCAACTATTCTCTCTTACACCTTTTTTAATCAGCGTACTAGTTTCTGCATATTAAACATTAATGACATATATGGACATGTTTGTCAATTAGTGCTGGGCGATGTCCATCGGTGTTTTTTAAACATCAATGATTTGTTATTGATATTCGATGTTTTGCCATCGATGTTAGGGATTACAAACATCGATGTCAACATCGATGGTTATTTTTCGATGTTTGACCATCGACCTTCCGTTCCGAATCTACATATTTACAAAATATTTTGGGAGCTAAATTAATAAACAGGAAAAACGAAACATTGCTTATTTAGTTTTAAGTTATTTAATAGGGAATATGCATATCACCCAAATAAATCTGAAATATATTTTTTTATATTCTCTGCATAAATTAAATGTTTATGGCGGTTCCTGTTATCCATTTATTTTGGTCTTTATTAACAAAAAAAGGATTTAAAACTGCAAATTTTCGCGCGAATTTCGAAACTTGTAAAACGTGATCCCATTGGCTGTGTCGCCAAAACTGAACTGATGACTCATCATGAGTACATGGAGAATTCCAGTGTTGTAGAGTCATCGAAAACTCAATAAAAATGGCATTTAATGCGTAACGCATCCAAAGATATATCCCTGCACTTAAAGTAGAAGGTCCCTAAGTCCCTAAAATCTTATTCATGTATACTTTAAGACGAAATCGGTCCAGGAACCTTTCAATTTTGCAACAAACTTTGGCATTTTTCCCATATCATCTTAATAATTTCAAGTAAATAAACTGCAATTCTTTATTTTCATGGCAATCTTGGAAAATTCAAGAATTTTGAAATTTTAGATGTCCCCGATGCAAATAAACCTTTTTATTTATAACTTTACCGAAAAAATAAGCGATTTAAATTAGTGGGAGGTATTCTCAGATAATTAATGGATAAAATAAACCCAAAAAGAATCACTAAATAGGGTAATAGTGTGGAATAATGTCGGTTAAAAATAGGATTTGTCGGAAAAATCAAGAAAATCCAATTTTTACCCCCTAAATACGCTCCTGGATGACCCATTCGGCATTCATTTTACAGTGTGATTATCTCTTTATAAGATAGTGTTGAAAAATTAGGGAAAAAATAGATAGGAAAAAATACAGAGTTATTCAAATGTACCGATGTCTTGGGCACAAAAAGTAAAAAAAAATCGAAATTTAATCGGCGATTGCTCCCTTCCTATAGAGAATGAAGAAATTAAAAAATATGGGTAACACATACTTAGACGAGCTCTTTCCGATGACATATATGGGATTTTAATTTGAACCATTTTGACCCCACAAAAAATCAAAAACCGCGAAATATTTGGGTCAAAAATCTAAATTTCCAGTTTTTCCAAAACTTTTTCCATTTTCCAGTGATTTTAGGTTTAGGTAAGTGTATTACAAAAAAAGTATTTGATATTTTAACGTTTCCCTTATAAATCCGTTTTTCGATCTGACGTTTCGTTTTCGAGTTATTAGGTACCAAAGAGGGGCCTGGAAATGGCATTTTTCGACCTAAAAAAATTCAAAAGAATTACTTGCCATTTTCTGATCCTCACCAGTTTCAGTGGTGGTTTCATAGCATGATCTTGCAGGGCACTGAATGTCATCATTTTTAGAAATGACGTGGTCAGGAAAACGTGTCCGTTAAATATCCAAAGTTTCCCTTGCCGTGTAATACGTAGCATCATCTTGTTCAGTTTCGAATTTTGTATGAAAATTTCGAATTGAGGATCTTTTTATTTCTTTAAAAAAATTATTGGGGCCCAGAAAAAACAGAGAGAAAACGTAAACTAACCGTTTAAAAATCATAATTTTTATTTAACTCAACAAAAATAGCCAGAGCTTTCATAATTTTTCTATATTACCAGAATATTTGCCTCTGGGGTCTCGGAAACTTGTAAAAGAATATAAAATGTTTTAAAAATAATCGTTTGCGTCTCGCCAGACTATCTTTATGGTCAAGGACGTGGCTGTTTAAAAATTTAAGAAAGTGTTAGTTTAAAGACTAGGCTTTTAAGAAATTTGCTCTGGGGAAAAATAATTTTTATTCTTTTAGTACACGAGTTTTCTTTATTTATTTGTCAATTTTCTAAGGTAAAAACTTTGAATTATTTTTAAAAAAATAGTTTAATATATTCTCGAATCTTTTTTTAACTGAACCTTCGCGTTCGCCTCTGCGATTTTGTCGCAAAATTTGTATTTATGTATAAACTAGCTTTCGCCCGCGACTTCGTCCGCGGTGTAACAATTTTACTCTATCGGAAACTTTGAACCCTCATTTCACCTCTTAGGGGTTGATTTATTAAAAACTGTAAAACACGTGTTTAAACATTTATTTTTTAGAGTCCATCTAATATTTGTTTGAACCCCTTAGGGGTTTAATTTTTAAAAACCCTTTCTTCGTGGATGCCTACGGTACATGAGAAACCTCTGTGCGAAATTTCAAGTTTCTAGACCCAGCGGTGCGGGGCTGTGCGTTGATATGTCAGTCAATCAGTCAGACAGTATCTTCTTGTATACAGGTTGTTACAAAAAGATGTTAAGAAATTTTTGAGGGCAGATTATACATGTAAAAGTATGAAAATAAGTTTATATGAACATGGATCCTCAAACGCTTCTTTTTCGAGATGCAGGGTATTTAATATTTTTACACCTCAAAGTTTTCCGAAGTTAGGAGAAATTGCAAAGACGATTTAGAGATGTATTGAAGCAGGGAGAAGCCATTTCCAGCATCTACTATTATAAACTTAAATCAAAAAGTACTGTTTCCTGAACAAAAAATATGTAAAATCAATATTCTCATATTTCTTTTTATGGTAAGAAATAAATTAATTTTTTATCCCGAAAACGGTGCGTCATCGTCAGTTTGAAAAAGCTCAAGAGATACTTTTCACGCAGAATGGATTGTGCTTTTAGAAACGATATCAATTTTCCAAAAAATCAGTGGCGTGCCATTTTTTTCGCTAAAAATAAAGACTTACCGGCACGCACGCCACTGATGTAAGTACATTACTACTTATGCTTGAAGCCTTCATGGGCTATTCCAGATAAGAAATCGTAATCCTGATTTAAATGTTAGCCCTCTGAAAAAACGTCTTGCTTGTCGCTGATGTACAAACCTAAGCGTCTCCATTTTCAAATAAACGCTTTGATTTATAAGAGTCGAAAATTACGCACTAGCCAATACAAAATTTGAAGCTCTAAAGCCCAGAAAGGAACGGAAGATTTCAGACGAAAAGCTTTAACAACGTAATAACGTCAACTTCTTTCCCGATTCTCTCATTTCCTTTTTGACTTATATTGTTTTCGACAAAAAAGAATTCTAGCCCATTCAGTGGTCCTTAATTGGCCTTGTTTAATTGTGTAGGATCCTCTAGGAAACGGACTCTTATAAATCACGGGTAAATGTTCCTAATAATTTATTTACCCTTAGGGTTTAGTCCTAAAAGGTCCTAAAAGAGTCTAGTGAAATATAACATTTCAAAGGAATCTTCACAATGTGATTATCCCTTTATAAGGAAGTGTTAAAAATTGGGAAAAAATACAGAGTGATTCAAATGTACCGATGTCGAGGGCAAAAAAGTCAAAAAATCTAAATTTAATCGGCGATTGCTCCCTTCCTATAAATAATAAAGAAACTAAATAATTTGGATACCATGTATTTCGACGGACGCTTTACGATGACGTATATGGGATTTTAATTTCAACCATTTTGACCCCACAGAAAATTAAAAACGTGAAATATTTGGGTCAAAAATCGAAATTTCCAGTTTTTCCCAAATATATCCATTTTCCAGTGATTTTAGGTTTAAATAAATGTATTGCAAAAAGAAAGTATTTGAGATTTTAAAGTGTCACATATGAATCCGTTTTTCGATCCGATGTTTTGTTTTTGAGTTGTTAGGATCTGCAAACGGCATTTTTGAACTAAAAAAATTCAAAAGAATTACTTGCCATTTTCCGATCCTCACCAGTTTCAATAGAGTTCTGAAGCTCCGGGTCCTCTACAACCTCCAAAAATTTACATCGATTTAGTTCGCAACATGTACCCGAATTCAACGAAAATCGCGGAAATTTAGACTTTGACGTTTAATAGCTCCGAAACAAATCATCCTGTATAAGTGAATTTTTTACCGAAGCTAGTTGCACTATTCCTCTATCAACCCAAAAAATTCGATTGCTCCCCCTATGACTGTTTCCGAGAAAAACAAACCTGTCCGACTTTATTACGTTGACATAGAGATTGATCCCTATTTTTGCTGATATCCTGACGTCATTATTCACTGAGGACAAATGGCTGCTTATTAAATTATAATAAAATATTATTCGGAAAGTAAACATTTTTTATAGTTGAATTATCCTAGTAATTTTCTTCAAAATATTTTTTTTTTGGTTTGTTATGACTTCCTAAACGATATAATGCAATAAAAAATTTGTACATATTCCTTATTGTGCCAAAATGTTATTGACTATTTTACGCAAAAAGTGGTCATCTGTAGCAACAGCCGAGGGGGACATGTGGAGAGTATTATTTTTAAAACATAACTGCCATATCTCTACTTTTTGATAAAATATACAAGGAAAAAACAACATCAAATCACACAAACCACAGCATCACCAGTACAATGCTTGTATCTTTTGGTACTCGGTGCAAAATCAGTTGATCAATACAAATATTGCAAACCGACAAACAACACCTAATGAATTCGAAATCAGCTTAAGATCTTCGCTTCCTAATAAAATTTATAAGCTTGACACCCGATACTGTGCAGGAAATATGTAAATTTAACGCCACAAAATCGTATTTCAGCAGCAAGCTAAAGTGCAATCTACTCGACAATAAACATCGCCGCCGCCAGGAATAATACGATATTTATTTAAAATGGCGTTTAATTAAAATCGGGTGGAGGTAAATATGAAGTATGCTGCAGGATTAACAACTTGAAATACATTTCGTGCTAAGTTCTCGCCATAATTGAAATGCAATGGTCATGCAGAGTGTCTTTAATTTTGACTCTGTTATCTCGCGAAACATTTTAATTATAGACTTAATCGCTGTGTGGATTATTGTTGGCCTCCGCTTTAATATTATTTGTTTAATTTAGGTTTTATTTTATTGCTTAGAAATTTTAAGAAATTGCAGATCTGGATCATGCAGTTGTTATTATTTTTAATGTTACGTGCTACAATTAGCAAAACGGAACACTTATGGAATCCCTTCGGTGTCTGTCTGTCCGTCCGTCCGTCTAGCACAGGCGATCTGAAACTATTTGCCGTAAAATTTTTTAATTTAGACGTGAAGCATAAAAAGTCGATGGGTGTCATGTAGGGTGTCAAATGAAAGCTAATTGAAGCACGTATTCAACAATACATATGATGTATTTTTTGAGCATTTTTCGGGAAAGACGCTTAAAAATTGCTGTCCCCCACCCTTAACACCAAAAGGATCGCTCAGAAAGATCTGAAAAAAACATTGAGAATTAGGTGTAGATTGAGCCAATTTTTTTATCTAAGGCATCCCACGCAGACTTCAAGCCTAAGTACTGACGAACCGTGGACGTCTGAAGAGAAGAGAAATGTAGTCTACTGACACGGTATTTACAGGATTGGAGGTTGGGACGGGAAGGGAAAACATCTGCAGAAAATTTGTTTCATAATCTGGAGACCCTAGGTAATGAACGAGAGAAGTGATCTGTTCTAGCAGTGGCGTGCAACGCCATTTAAAACAGGGTAGGCAAAAATTATATTTAAGTCAAAAAATTACCTTTCGAAGCATTCACGTACATACATTTTACGTTCTGTCACAAATGTCTCGATTAGGAGTCAGTAAAACAACGTGGCTGAACAACAATGAAATTATTTATAAATTAGATCAAGTCTTTTTTTAAAAAATCTTTTAAAACATCATAAAAAAAATAATTTTTCGTTTTAGATCCTGGAAAAGGTCGCTCCCCAGAGAGATTATTGTTAATTCGCTTAAGCGTTTCTGTCCCTGTGTATTACAAAAATAGGTACTTATGAATTATTTTTAATATAGAAAAAGACCACTTCATCTTCTTATCCCCGCAAGATCTAATGATTTCGTAATTATTTAGTCCTGCAAACTCTGAAAAAACAGTGTAGTTCATTTTTCAGTCGGTCAAAATCAAATTTTTGGTTGTACTTCGATTTCAACTTCATGAGAGAATATTTATACCTCTTATTATTTACATTACCTTACACCCTTTTAAAACATCTTAATTATGTTGTAAAAAATATAGGGACAACTTAGTTTTAAATTCAGAATGAGTTTAATATTTCTGAAAAGTACGACAAAGCAGCAACCTTGCCAACAGTGGAGTTATAACGCTGGTGATGACTGACGGACGGTCTTGCCTTTCGAGTCACGTGTATGTGTTGCATCTCTTTCTACCCTACAGCCCCTTGCTTCTACTTGTATAAAAGCACTACTTTTGCTTGGCCATAATAGCGTAATATGAAGCAAGCTGCATGCTTTCAAAACGGCCTTATGGGATGCTTATACAGCGATCTAATTTACGATTAGTAGTGCAAGGAAGGCGTTACGTGGGCAGAAGAGTACGTGGGTGGGAATGATATGCTACTAAATTTTTGGTCCTCTATAATATTAATTTACAGAATAATAGCTGCTAAAGCTGGATATTACACGGATAAAAATTTGAATACATAAAAAAAAGATTATACTTTTGCACCAATTATTCCTAGGGTGGGCAGTGCTTTTTTGCTTATATTGCATGCACGCTACTGTGTTCTAGGCTTTTGTACCTGGACAGTAAAGGGATGTATACGTAACGCGCCTCTTGTTGTTCTGTTAGGAATAGTCAAGGGAATAATACCGGCTAATTCTTCAGAGCAAAATCCGTGGAAGTACTGGTAGAAAAGGGATAAACCCCCAACAGCGCGGCGATAAGCGAGAGAAGAGAGCTTTCTTGTGAGGACTGGGTCAGTGATGAGTCGAATGACTCTCTTTTGGATAGAATCAAGGATGTTAAGTGTCAAATGTGATGCCGCTCCCCATATGTGGGAGCAGGACTCTAGGTTAGGTCTTATTTGGGAAACATCGAGAGTGTATAAGTTGGAAGGGAAGAAGTATTTCCTGGTCGAAAGAGAAAACTAAGCTTTTGACCGCCGATGTGGCTACTGAAGTAATGTGTTTGTGGCAGCTGAGATCATGTTTGAAAGCGTCGCCAACAAGATCAAACGTTTCATTGTTCTGTAGGGCTTGGCCATTCACGTGGATGGGATAAGTGTTGTGATTTTTTGCGTGACAGGGAGCAAGACTGGGTTTTGGAGACGTTGAACTGAACAAGGTCCTTGGCACCCCAGTCTAAGATTAATTAAAGATCTTGGGAAAGGGATAGGTGCATAGATCTGCGTCTATTATCCAACTATTGATTCGAGACTTGTCTGGAAAAATGACCATTGGAGTGAAGAAGTACTATCGTCAGCATAACTAGGGTTGAGACTGGCAGTTGAAGAGAGCAGGTCATTAAAGTGAAGAAGAAATAAGGTTGGTGCGAGGACTAAAGCTAAGCTAAAGACAAAGGAAGCTACCGATCTTTGTACATAGTTTGGTAGGAAGACCGTAAGAAGGTAGCTTGTTGAGGACCAGATGAACCCCCCTCCTCTTTCAGCGTTACGTAATTTATGAATGGCCCCGTTTACTAAACTAAATATTTGGATTAGTACCCAAGAAAAAAGTCTAAACAATTGAACAGCGTTAGCCTCACGCCCCCTTTTCCATTCGAAACCCGCTAGTCTCTAGAATTTTAATCGTATACTTAAATTTTTCCTAATTTTAAGTTAATTAAGATCCATTGAATATTAATATCTTATTTGTGTCTGTAAACAATGGAAAAACACAGTAAGGCGCCTAAAAACCAACCTATAATCAAAGCCTTGTTTACTCAACCAAATATTTGGATTAGGACCCAATAAAAACGTCTAAACAATTGAACAGGGTTACCATCACGCCCACTTTGTTATTCGAACCCCTCTAATCATTTACACAGTTGTATTCGAATAGGGAAACAAGTTATAATTAGCTATTATGTGCTTGAAGCAAACGTGACTTTCTGCGTGGGAACGAAACGTGACCAGATTTACAAAAATTCAGAGAAACGGCACATTTAGACTTTAAACAATGCTGCGTCTTTCTTATCAAAAAGAATAGCTTTGTGGAAATATGAGCTTTGTTAGTTTAGGATTACTACGGAACTCTAAATTTAAAAACAAAAACAATGTAAGCTTGTTAGGGAATCTATTCATGTGTCCTTTCAAGCGCTTTAAAGTTATAACTGATACTTCTACCGATCGTTAAAAAATCTTTACATTGAGATTTCTTGCAGAAAAAAAGTCAATATTACAATATATCTAGTCATTGCTAGGCACCGAAAAATAACTGTTAGGAAATATTTATTTCTGTACTCTAAGGAAATAATTTGTTACAAGACAAAATAGTATATTGTACAACACGTTTTGAAAATGACTCACTCACACGAGTGAGAAGTTTGTTAAAGGCGGTAAAACGTTTCTTTTTTGAAAACCTTTAAAATGAGGTAGGCTCGTATTTAAAATTTTTTACCTTAATTCCCTAGCGCCACCTCTCAAGGGGGTTGAAAAAGTTAAATTACATGAAAAAGTAGATTTACTAGCCAATAGGATACCCCTAAAATTTGGTGCCTCTATCTTTACTAATAGCAAAGATATTTGCCCATACTAAGACTTTTCGGATACCCTGTATAATAAATAGAAGAGAAAATAGTAGTAATGAGCACTGACTACTGTTCTTAATACCTAAAAGCACCCTTTAAGCTTTGCTCCAAGTCTGATTTGTCCTTGTTCCCCTCGGTTCCTTTTTAACCCAAATCGTTTTCGACAGAAAAGAATTTCAGACGATTCGGTCGCCTTTAATTGGACTTGTTTAATTGTGTAGGATGCACTACAAAATGACCCCTTATAAATCTCGGCAAAAAGTCCTCGAGAATTCGTTAGTCGCGAAGATTTAGTCCTGAAAGGTCTACGAGAGATATTTCGAGTGTAATGATTGTGAGTAATTTCGTATTGTGTTGGAGCATTTAAGCGAACAAAAGGACATACAGTAACAAATGACTTGTTTTATTAAAATTTTCTTTCGTAAGTAATCTTATCTTTATGGGCGTTTAAATATTTTCAGAATTCAACTAATTATTATTATAGCAAGGAATGAGTACGACATTTATTTAAAATCATTCTCGAGATTGCAAGATAATAACGGTCAGACCCACTGTTGGTATAACACCGGTCTAACATGGCAATCAGTGAGTTAAATTTACTTATAAGAACTCTCTTTTTTTGCCCGAGACATCCCACGTAGACTTCAAGCCTTAGTACTTACGTACCGTCTGAAGAGAGGAGAAATGTAATTTACAGACAACGAATTTAAAGGATTGGAGGTTGGCGGTGAAAGGGAAAACATCTGCAGGCACTTTGTTCCAGAATCTGAAGAGCCTAGGCACAAAAATAAAATAAACCAGAAGGGTAACTCGTCTTGTTTTCAAGCGCGATGACCGGTGGCCTCCAAAACATCGTTATCCTGAAACGTACCCTGAAACGGTCAGTGCGGTAGCGGAGTGTTAGGTACTGTTGTAAATGCACATACGATAATAATAATATGTATCCAATATTTGATTACATTATTTTTGTCTTTTATACAATTATTGTCTAGTTTCAACCATATAACTATTTTAAAATTCGAAAAGAATCTTTTATTATTTATTTTATTACCATAAATGATATTATGGTAATAATACCCCCGAAATATCAAACAATATTTAAACTATATGGCCCTAATATTCCAACCATTGGCATTGATAACCTGCTTAATTGCTTCTTGTCTGGACAATACAATAAAAACTACATATTTACATATATTAGAAATTTTGTCCAGACTGTTATTAAATTTACATGTTACAACGCTTTTGCTATTATTTGTGCCATTAGGAACAACATTTAATTTTATTATCTGTCTAGACAATTTGTTTTATTGTTATTTTTATAAGACTGGCGAATTACAAATAAGAGTAAACTACCTCCTTTTCGCCGCCTTTTTGGAATGGAACCTAATTTTAGCCAAAATAGAAGTTGTTAGAGAAAGTAGTTATAAGACAGCCGTTGTTGAAGACAGTCGTTTTTTAATAAATAATAATTTTAATAAACATTTTTGCCAGTGCATAACAGTACGTTTAAAGTAAAACGGAGTGTAGTTTTTCTAGAATCGTTCTTTAACTTTTGAAAGTTCATTTTTGTTTTACGTTTGTTAGAATGGACGACGTTCAACGCAAAGGATGGCAAGTTTGCAGTTACAGTGGTTGCAAGAATAGAAGTTATTCAAGTGCAGAAATGTTTCATTCCTTTCCTAAAGAAACTGAAAAACCGAAAACATGGCTCATGGCATGTAACAGGCAAGATTTGTTACCTAAAGTAAAGGCTTTCTACAAAAATTACCGAGTTTGCAGTACCCATTTTAACCCAAATATGCATTTAAAGGGCAAAAGAAAACTGCTACGAAAGGATGCAGTCTTGAAAGTTTTTTCACAAGAAAGCGATCTTCCAGGTTCAAGTGTGGTTCCAAGTACGTCCTCTGACAGAAGAAGAAATCTCAGTGGTGCCTAATATGTCATTGGTTTCCATGCAAACGTCACCACCAACTTCCCCTACTAGTTATGTTCAAACACCTCAATTTTTAAGCAATTATACACCAAGAAAGGAAAAATTGAGGGAAATGAAAAGTGCATTGAAAAATGAGAACAACCAGTTAAAGAAAAATAGCGAACAACTTACTAACAAGTGTAGAGAGCTAGAAAAACGACATAAAAAAGCTTTAGAGTTCATCTTAGAGATTTCCTTAGAGCAACAGCTTAGTTATAAATTTGTCCATCCAAGGATATTGCAGATTTCATTAATATTCAAATTGCACAAGTTAGGAAGTCACTTAGAGGTAGAAGGTACCCCGATGAATTTAAATATAAATGTCTGTCTATATACTTCGACGAGCCTTTGTACAAAGGTTATTCACGAACGTATTTGATTTTCCTGGACCTGGAAAATGATGGTATTACCCATTTTGTAAATATTTGTAAAGATAGCTGCTTCGTTCATCCTTGCAAAAGTTTTCCGCACCAGTTTTTGATTAGGTTGTACGGTAGAGTAAGGTTATGACGCTCTTAAATTTATAAATATAAATTTTAGGACTGTAAAAAATAGTAAGATGTTAATTTGGAGACACGAAAAAAGAAACAGTATTTTCCTTTACCGGCTCATTCTTGCTTTCTAAGAGGAGGGAGGGGAAATTTTGAAGGTCCAGGCTGGGGAGAAAGAGACGGAAGGGAACTATCTACATTACTTTTTTCTTGGGTTTTATCTGATTTTGCGTTCTTTCCAAGTCGTCTTTAAAATGACTCGAAGTTACGATCTCGGATTTGGCTACTTTGCCTTTTCTTTTTGGACTAAGTTTGCTTTGGAAAGAGGGCGTATGGTTGCAAGGGAAACATGTTCAGCTGTATTAGCCTTTGGCTCATTTTTTGACTTCTGAGCATTTAAAGGTTCTCGTTCCATTACTTTTACTTTTTCGGCTTGAGTGACTTCTACTTCTTCGGCTCGGGTGACTGCTTCCTCCTGGACTGATGGATGGTTGACTTCATTACTAAATCTGTCAGTAACAGTGGAAGGAACAGAATGTTCTTGGAAAAGACTGTTGTGAAAAGGGTAAATACCGGTGACTGAAAATCCAGATGCAGCATTACCGACTGTGGCAACTTGTTGATAAGCTTGGTTAAATAAAGCTGCCACTTGATATTGAGTGAGTGCCCTACCTGGATGCTGAGTCATCCACCGATCTCATTCAATGGAGTATTTAGCCCTAAGCGGGCCAAAGAAGCTCCTATCCAGTGGTTGGATTTTATGACTGCTATGTGGTATGGTATGGTAATGTTGGGACTGAAATACCATCATGTTTTCTACAAACAAGGGTAGCTCCGAGGCTAATATGGGACGAATGGTTATCAATAATATTGGAGACTGTAGGAATGGATGTGCGTGTTCCTTGAAGTGATGAAGCCATTGCACAAACAACTCTGAATGTATGAACCCAGAATCAGATACCATGCCCACACATCCAGTCGGGCCACCATCAAAAAGCTTCCCTTTCATTCTCTTCCTTGGGAATATAAATGCAGGCGGTACAAAATGTCCTGTGGCGCTCATGCAGCAAACAGAAGTCACAGTCTCTCCCCTCTCCCCAGACACAATCTTTCCTACAGTTTTTTTTTCCTTTAATAGATATGACCCTCGGCGTCTTCTCCGCCACCGTACTCATTCCTGCGTCGTCTGTATTGTACACACAATTAAGCTGAAATTTATATTTAAGTATCATAGAGTTCTTTTAAAATTTTAAATAACTTATCGACCTGTATTTTATTGAAACCGCCAGCTCTTGCTAAACTTATTGGTGTAGTTTGCCGAAGACGTGGTCTTTCATGGCCCTTTAAGAACCCTTCTACCCAGTCCCGTCCTGCCATTTTACAGTCTTTATCAAAGCGTTTTCGAATTCCGTTAATATCGGCGTATTGGTAAACTAGCTGACGTAGAGACTGGATAGTGATCCCATAAAACATACTGACCAAGGTTAAACTGTATTCAAGAAGGTTATTTTCTTGCAATTCCGTGAAGGTCGGTCTGAAACGCCGTTGTGAACTAGCGACGCTATTTAACGCAAGTCTTTTTCTAAGGGCCCCTTCGGAGATACCCACTCTTTCAGCGACTCTCCTTTGACTTTCTCCTTGCTCCATAAGTTGTTTAGCCTTATCAATTTGGGCTTGTGTAACCACCTTCTTGTCTGGTCTTTTTCTTTAATAATTTTAGCTGCTAATGTGGCTGTTGAGGTAATGTGTTTGTACCAGCCGAGATCACGTTCGAAAGCGATGCGAACAAGATCGAACGTTTCATTCTTCTGTAGGGCTTGCCCATTCATGTGGATGGGGTAAGTGTTGCCGGCTTTTTGCGTGACAGGGAGCAAGACTAAGTTTTGGAGGCGTTAAACTAAACAAGGTTTTTGGCTCCCCAATCTAAGATTAATTGATCTGGGTCAATTATCCAGCTCTTAATTCGGGACTTATTTGAAAAAATTAATGTTGGAGTAAAGAGTACTATCGTCGGCGTATCTGTGGGTGGGATTGGTAGTTGAAGAGAGCAAGTCATTGGAGTTACAACAAAGAATAACTGCAGCCCGTCGCAATATTGATAACATTTGAAAATGTCGCAGTGATATTGTGTGCACTGGATCAGATATTAAATTTTTACGTATGTATATGTTACCGGACAAACCCGATTTCAGGAGAAACTAGATTTTCCTAGGCCAAACTAGTCTATCCGAAGAGCGATAGGATGAACTAGTTTGTCCTACCCGATTTCAGGATAAACTAGTTTGGCCTAGGAAATATTAAAACTTTCTATCGTTGTTTTAGGACGTTTGCGTTTTTCCTAGAACGTACTAGTATTGCCGGGTACTTTTTAGGATAAACCAGCATGGCCCTAGGGTTTGCTCAGTATTAGTTGATCAGTTTCTGTTTTTAATTATAACATATTTTTTGCTATATCATTAAAGACAAAAACTGATCAACTAATACTGAGCAAACCCGTCAAACGTCCTAGGAAAAACACGTCCTAAGCCTGCTTTTAACTAGTTTAAATTAGTTAATCCTACAAAATAAAGTAAAATCGCAGTTTGAACTTGTATAGACTAGGACAAATCAGTTTTTCCTAGCAACCCTACATTGGTTTCCGGACAAACTAGTTTGGACTAGGACAAACTAGTTCATCCTATCGCTTTTCGGATAGACTGGTTTGGCCTAGGAAAAACTAGTTTATCCTGAAATCGGGTTTGACCGGTATCATATTACAATCTTTTTCTTGAAACCGGAGGAAGGAGATTTTGGGATACTTCTGCGACTTATTCTGTCACCTCTGGAGGAGTCGATTCGAGATAATCTTCGTCGAGATTTTCACAGATCATTTTTATCATTATTTTTAAGAAATTTCACTGATATTCTGTATAGTTAAATCTTCTCAATTCCCTGGGCGGCGCGCGGCGGTTGAGATAACGCCGTCAATAACACAGGACCACAAATGAGAACCGAAAAAGTCCTTTGGCGAGATTGACATCTTATATGTAGTTTGGTGCACTGATTACGAATCCGAGGTCCATATAACCCCAGCACGTCACGTTGAAGGTCAAATGCATGTATTACGGAAAAACAGAAAATCTGACCACGGATTCGGAAAGAGCGGGACATTTTACGTCCAAATATGTAGTTTTTATTTTTCCAACATTACCCTCCAATGTCATCTGGGGGGAAATGACTCACCGATAGACCAAATTCATATTTCCCATATACTACAGACTTTTACCGTACAACTTACTATCCATTTCTAAAGTTTTGACCCCTCAGTCTGAGGGTCAATAACAAAAAAACCACGGGGCAGAATAAACTGAAAAAATTACAGCTTGTTAGGACGTTATCCAAGAGTTTCTTCCAAAAAATGTATTATTGTAGTGTGAACGATATTGAACTTATTCATAATAAAGTAGAAAAAAACAACGATTTTACTGCGTTAATATTGATAAACGATTTTCTCATGTCTATATATTGGTTAATTTTTTCCCTATTTAAATGCAATTTTGAAGGTAGATAGAAAAATATCTATACTTTCGCAAGAGATTGGTAGTATGCGTCTAAAATTCTATTTTTTTATTTTTTAATGATGTTTGTGTATCAGCTGTACTGTGGACAATTTAAAACTTTAAAAAAAATCTTTACACTCGTAGACGTAGTTATTATTATACAAATGTATTTTATTACACAAAATTAAAAAAAGCACCTTTAGTTCTTGTAAAAATTGTAATAAATATTAAAAGCCACATAAGAAAGAGATGCAAAGTGTTAAACTCCTTTACCGACATAATCACAGTACGGTGGCGTCGTCGTAAAGGTCGTATGTAGTCCGTAGGTCCATGTATTTTTATTTGTTTAGAATTTAATCTATTTGTTATGTATTGAAAAGATTTGTAAAATAATATTATTTAGTTGATTGTGGTTGTTTATATCTAGTTATTGTTGATTTAAATTTTTGGTTTTAGTGGTAGATAGTAATTTGAAATTATTATTGTTTTCACACGATTTTTAAGATTATCTTGTTCGAATTTATATAAATACCTGATGTAATCTGAACCAAAAATACGGTACCTAACTACCGTCTAATAAGTTAAAATGTCTCGTCAGTGCAACGAACAAATGAAAAATATTATATTAAAAGTCAGAGCGTACTTTCGACAAAAGAGAAAGACACCGGTTTGGAAAATATTTTGATTGAGCAAGTGGTTAAAAGAACAGCAGATTGCCTGGGTATTAGTGAAAGCGCCATTAAACGTGTTACTGCGGAAGAAAAAAGTTCCGGTATTAGTATACCATCAAAAGGGAGAAGTGGAAGGCCCCGACTGGAATGTGATGAGATTTTGCAGGGCGCCATAAGGAGAACAATATTAAATTTTTACCTGGAGCGCCGGTTTCCTTCTATAAAAGAAGCTTACCAGAAATTGAAAGAAGATGTCGATTATTTACCAGAATTTTCAGAAATGACTTTGTACCGATGGATTAAAGAACTTGGGTTTTCCTATAAAAACAATTAATAAACCAATTTTAATGGAACAAAACACAATTGCTGCCAGAAGAGCGGAATCCTTATACGCCATAAAGAGATATCGTGAAGATTCTTGGCAAATATTTTATACAGATGAAACATGGTGCGGTGCAAATCATTCAAGGAAGTTTGGCTGGGTTGTAAGAGGTAATCCCACAAAACGGGATAATTTTGATGAATACAGAGGTGGTATACAGGAAATTAATGGCTTTAGAGGTGGAATAAAACGGCCATCAGGATCAGGACAACGGGTTATTATCTTACATATTGGTAGTAAAAATGGGTTTTTGGATGGCTGCCTGAAGTGTTTCGTTGGGAAAAAAAGTGCGGCGTCAGTGGATTACCATAACGAGATGAATAAACAACATTACGAAGAATGGTTTAGAACAGTGCTTTCCGTAATACCTGACAAATCAGTAATCGTAATTGATCAAGCACCGTATCATACAATGTTGGATCGTTGGATCCTAATTTTCGAAATCCTACAGCTGCCTGGACAAAACAAAAAATAATAGAATGGATGTCTCAGCGAAAAGCAACATTGCCCGATGGATTTACAACGTTTAATGAATTAACCAAACCAATGCTGTTAGACCTATGCAAGAACTATCGCTTTCCAAACGTATCTTTTAGATACAATTGCAAAGGAGTTACGTAATGATAATGTAAAGCTTCTATGGTTGCCAGTTGCACACTGTGAATTCAACGCAATTGAATTAATTTGGGCATATGTGAAAAATAAAGTGGCAAAATTGAATACTACGTTTAAAATCACAAATGTACTAAATTTGTGTCTTGAAACGATGCAGAACGTGCCAAAGTCTGTTTGGGAAAATTGCGTTGGACACGCTAATAAAATTGAGGAATCCTACATAGAAAAAGACCACTAAGTTGATGTTGTTGTAGAACCATTAATTATAAATTTAGATGAAGATGATGATTCAAATGAAGACTTTAGTAATGATGAAGAAGGAGAAAACGATCCATAAGTGTAGGTATTCTTCGGTAAAAAAGAGTGGTGTAATCCAATCAGGTTATTTTTAGTTTTAGGTTTAACTAAATTTTATCAGGGCTTTGTACCTTAAAAGTTAAATCAGATGTGATTCTACGTAAACAGGCCACTTTCACATATTTCGTTTATTATTAAGCAAAGGCAAATGCAGACAAACTTACCACAGCATTTGTTACAATTTTCCAAATATGCGAATCATAAAAATAAGGGAACATCAAAAATATTGTTTTTCTTTTAGGTGAATTATAAATAAATAAAGCTAATTGGCCTATTTACGTTACTCACTTTGAAGTAATATTTTTAAATTACTATTGTTCTACTACACACGTTTTGCCTATTTTATAGATCGTAATGAAACAATCGAAAATCGTTAAATACAAATAAATGTAAATATGTACCAATGCATATACTTATTTTTTCTTAATGTTACCAGTTACCTAATTTATCATATAGAGCACAAAAAAACCGTCACTATATTGCATTACTTTAATGATTATTACCTTAACACCCATACTATTGCACCTTCGACGCCCCGCTCCATCCCGCAAGCACAATGCTGCTATCCTTTACACAAATTAATTGTTTGTATTTACGTTTATGGCAACTGCCAAAACAAAATTTTCGTTAAACGTAAAGTTACATCTCTTTATATGTAATACAAAAAAACAAAAATTTTTGCTGTAAGATTACTGGTAGTAATTACATAACCACAATCATTTTTTGAATATTACTACCAAACCTAAGAAAAAAAAATAAAACTGATATTTTTTGGGACTAAAGTAAGGTTCACTTTATCGCCTGTAAAAAATTAGTTAGGCCTGGGAGTACCAGTAAGGCACAATAAATTTTTACAATTGAGTAATTGATGAAATAGGGAAAAAATGGTGACAATTTTACACTTACCTTCCCATTAGAAAAGCACCAAGGCATCTACGGTTACAAAGTTTTACATGTGTAATAGAGACAAGTAACTTGACCGAAATATGTGAAAATTATATTTTTTTAAATTGTACTTTTTACTTTACAAGCTTCCAAACTGAGGGGTCAAAACTTTAGAAATGGATAGTAGTCAGGTATCAGTTAGTCGTAATCAGCGCGTCAAAAAACCTAAAGATACCTGACTAAGTTGTACGTAAAAGTCTGTAGTTGTGATGATGTATATGGGAAATAAGAATTTGGTCTATCGGTGAGTCATTTCACCCCCAGATGACCTTGGAGGGTCATGTTGGAAAAACTAAAAACTACATATTTGGACGTAAAATTTCCCGCTCTTTCCGAATCCGTGATCAGATTTTCTGTTTTTCCGTAATATATGCATTTGACCTTCAAATGACCTTGAATGTGACGTGCTGGGGTTATATGGACCTCGGATTCGTAATCAGCGCACCAAAATACATATGGGTTATCAATCTCGCCAGAGGACTTTTTCGGTTCCCATTTGTGGTCCTGTGTAATTAAACAAATGAAATTGGTTGATAGGAGACAGACAGCTTTTAAATTATGACTGCTGCCAAAACTGCCGTCTACTTGATTTCGAAACTTTTGTTCAAGATTGTATGGAAGAGTCGCTGGTTGCATAATTTTCCGTGCACTTCTTAGCACGGCGCGGCGCACAGTGCGGAAAAACAGTGAATTTTGTGATAAAAATCAATACTCACACGGATTTTCGAAATTGTTGTTAATATCATATCCAGAAGGACAAAGAGTACTAAAGTGAAGGTTTCTGCAATATCGGATATTACTTAAGTGGTAAAGATCTATATATTAATTGTACAAGTGGACAAATAAGTACGAAAAATATTGTATTTATTTTTTAGTTATAATATCATATTTATATTACCATATTAGATAATACAATAATTATATAACCTAAATATTACAAATAAAATAGTATTACGAATTGTTATAAATAACAATTTAGCATTCTACCTATCACTAGACGAAAAGAAAAACAGAAGTGCGTTTAAACACTATCTTCTGAGTCTGTGTCACTAATATCGAGGTCATAGTCCGTCAAGATGTCTGATTCATTATGTAGGTTATCATTAAGATCCAAGTACTCTTCAATACCAGCAAAATCGTTACTTTTCTTTTTTGCAGAAGTTTTTCTATGACACGATATGAGTGGGTCCGAACTAAGTAAAAGAACATTAAAGAGGTCCTTATTGGTGTCACATCTGCTTGTTTTACGGGTGTGATTCAGTCGATTTTTCCGGATTTCCTTATGTGTAGCTTCTAAAGCTTCTTCAGAAAGAAGACCTATAGGGAGATCAAAAAATCGAATGACATCACATCCGTGTACTAGCACTTTATGCAGGCTAATGGGCATATAAAACCAACTGTATAAGTCTAAATATGATTGGAGCGTATCAAATTTTTCGTGATGAATCTTCCTACCACAAGATAGAACTCTTAGAATGATATAAAGTTTCTCTATTAGACCTTTATCTATACCTGTTATTTGGGCAGTAATTTCTGAGTTACTGAAAAATCTTCTGGCAGTGTTGCCATCATTGGTCGTTCCAAAGCCTGGTTTTGGCTTGTCTACAGTTAGTCCTAGCTGTGATTTGAACCCTTCTTGAATTTTCTTTTTGGTATTTTCAAATATGGCTTTATGCTCCTTTGATCTTACTTGCCATTTTTTAAACGGTAGTCTGTACGAAATGTGTAGAAGGCACTCCAAAAACCGGATCCAGCAGTGTAAAGTAGACAAACCAAAACGATAGTGTTCACTGTTCGAAGGTTTTTCAGTAACTTTTTTTAAGTTCATTTCACTAGGAGTCGCCCCACATATGTAACATTTTGAAGTAGAGTTGGTATTAGACAAAATGTTAGTTACGCTACCATCTAACATAGTAAAAAGTAATTTAAAATGAACTTGAATTTTTCTATTGTTTAAATGCATTGTATGAGAGAGATTTTCAATTTGTTCTTGTATTGCAGACTCCTGGTCTCTGACTAACTGTGCATTTTCTTTCATAAACATAAATTTTATAGGGCGACAAAAAAATGTAGAAGAAGGTCTAGTATTTACCCACACTTCCTTGTTATTGGGAGTTGTAACAACTTGTAACGGCACCAAGGCAATAACAAACAAGAACTCATCCGTTGGGAATAAATTTTGCGTAAATCTTTGCTTGTAAATACTATGTCCTGAGCTGCCGTCGAATCCCCATTTACAAATTAGTGTAAATTCACTGGAGTCGCAAACGTCTACCATTTGAAAAATACTATCAGCTGTTGTATTCAACAAGTTTTGCAATCGAACATCGGCGGAAGTTTCAGTTATGGTTATATTTGTGGGTAAAAACGATTGTTTAATTTGCCTTATACATTTTATATTTGGCAAACACTTGGTATGAAGCTTATTTATAAAACTACGCAGAATGCAATATTTTCTTTCGGACAGATCTAAATCCAAGTATAGTGCAACAAGTTCATGAGGAGGTAGCTCAGGATGAGTTTGGATTGACGGGCTTAGTGATTTTTGTGATAGTGTGGCAGCAAAGCTAAGTTCCTCACTGGATGTTGACAATAGCAAGTCCTGAACCCTACGCCGTTTTGTTCTTAATGATGCCTCACTAAATGGAATTGTCGGCCGCCCACGACTGGCTCGCGGTTCCGATTTGTCAGAAGCATGGGGTTTTTGGAGAAACACATCTTCTGGTATTTCAATTTTCGTGTTAAGCCACGCATGATACCGTTTTTGTAAATAAAATTTGTTCCGCTTGCATCTTCTCCATTTTTTAGTTAAAGCTGCATGGTAGGTTTCTGATATTGCTTTAATTTTATCACTCAGTACATCAGAACATTCAGAAATGTTGCACAGCTCGAGAATTTCCGAGATAACTTTCGAAACTTTTTCAGTTATGGGGCTAGAAATCCATACCTCAATAAGATCTCGATATTTAATACTGGGATGGCCCACTACAAAAAAAAAAGATAGCAGTCAGTGTAGCAGTTAGTAGCAAAAAATATTTTATGTTTTAAAAACGTGAATATCTAGAATAACCGGAAAAGCAAAAAGTAGGATGCTTGCATTTGCCATACTTAAAAAAAGCTTAGGTCACGTTACTACACCTTACCAAATCACAAATTTTGTAATACTTGTTTTCAGGTTACGATATCTATCAATGTAACTAAGTAACAATTGAAAAGTAAATACTTTTAAAAAGTACTAACCTCGGGGAGTTCCTTCCATACTATATCGTTTGCAAAAACAGACGCTGGTACACACAAACACTGATTATAAACAACTAAAAATGTACAGCGAATTTTACCTCTATGTCGCATCAAGCATAATACTCAAATACCTGACAAGTTTCGACAAGAATTTGGACTTGCACTGTCCAATGTGTTATTATACAAATAATTCGGATATTTTGTGATCTATTTGCGCGGCTCCCGCTTAAAACATACCATGTTGCCCATTAGATTTTTGTCACAGGTATTCCGCACTGTGCGGCGTGTGGAAACGTTTTCGTACGCTCTTTGAAATTATTGGTTTTCAGTTGTAGTTAGTAGTGTGTTTTTTAGGTATTTTCAGAGCAGTTGTGCAAAAATATATTAAGTTAATTTACATGTTTCCCAAGAGCATAATGTTTCGCGTTTTCTTTCGCGTACAGGGGATACAAGGAAACGCAGCCGCGTGACAGTTTGATATTAATGGGGCCGGTAATAATTCGAAAACACGTAACTCCCCGGCAACTCTACCGACCGACGGACAAATAGCTCGGGCCACTTAAAAGTTTTCCCTCGGCCTGGTCGGCTTTCCACTTACCATTTCGGTCATAAATATTACTTCAGAAATTTGAATTCGGACCGCTGCTTTCTGAATTTCAATAACGCCGGAGGATTTCAGTTAAAGTATACCTGAAATGGATTCGGTGCTCTCGGGACGGAAGACGGAATATGTTTTTATACCTTCGTCAGCCGGGGGAGATTTTTCTAAAAAGTGTCGGCCGTTTTAGGAAATGGAATAATTTGTTGCTGCTACTTTTAATAGGGGATCACGAGATTGAAAACTGAGCGCTGAAAAGACGGTAGAGGAGATCTTCCTCGGCCGAGTAGGTAGGTACCATCTCATGCGACCACTTAAAGACCTGGTGAACACAAAATCTTTGTCTTGCGACTGTGTGATCGTTACTGTTGAAGTATGCCTCAATAATGAACGCGCCATGCACACCTGACCAATGCTTCATTTTTACCAAATAACCTGCATCGATCCCCTATCGAACGGTGCTTACCCGACCCCGCTATATTACACGGTTGCCAAGTTGTTCGAGTTTAAAAAGGTATTACGATAAGTTTTTTTTGTTAGACTATATCATGTTATTATAATTTATAGATAGGTATATTAAACTAATAGGTACTGTAATATTCTTTTTTCAAATGTCAAATTTAAAAGGGAACGAATTGCAATTTAACTCGACACAATGTAACGGTAAATAATTTGTAAATTTATTTGTGAAAAATAGGTGTTTTATTTGACTCACCAATCAGCGCAGTTTCAATTTAGTTATTTTTTGTTGGCTTTACATGTAGAGTGCGTCGAGAATGAGGTCCAAATGTCACCTAGGAGGGTTTTTGTTTTTAACCCGGCTACAAAAACAGTGGCGCACATTTAACCCCCCCCCCCCCCCCCTACTCTCCGACATTTGAGTTAGGGCATTCTTTGGCACGCACGCGCAAGCTACTTGCATTCGGCTCGACTCGTTGTCTTTTTAAATTTTGATTTTTCAGGACTTTGAATTTTGTTCTGAAGTGTTGTAAGTATATTAAATTCTTCCTTATTGCGGAAAAGGGCGTGGCAAAGGTAAATCCATTCCTGAACGCCTTGTATAAGATAACAAACCGAAATAGTAATGTAAAAAGGATTCTAAATAAACTAAGTAAAGAAGATGCATACACTGCATACACACACAAAACACTGATGTAGTATCAAAGAGACGGTCATTAAATCAATGGTAATGAATGACTGATTCAGTGCTTACCTTATTCGCGTTTTAGCAACGATTATGATTAATTTCAAATGCAACGCCAAATTGAAGACAGTACAGCAAGACCTCGATCAGTCGCAAACACAAAATGAAAAATGATGCGTTTATTTCGATCCCCATTCACGCTTAGAGTAGTGGGGGCTGCTTACCACTCGTATTATAAAAATAAAAATAAGCAGCATTAAAATTAAGACAATTAAATTTAGTTTAATTTTCTTTTGCTTTTGAGTAGAGAAAAGATATTAATTAGTGTTAAAACATATTTTATTTATTTTTATTTTATGATAGTACTATTTTCTTAAGGGTTAGAATTATTTGCACTTAAAAATAGATCTAAATCACTATGAAAAGAAATAAATAAACATTAACAAAATATTTCCAACCTTAACAACATGAATACACGAAAAGTAATATACATCACTTATTAAAAAGATAGTGAAACGTTATAAAAAAACATCACACTTTACAAAAAAAGAATGCACACAATAGTATATTACATAACAAGTGTTGAAAGTGACATTTTTCACACGAGTGGGAATGTTGTCGCACGAGGCGATAGCCGAGTGCGATAATCCCACGAGTGTGCGAAACTTACTTTCACACGAGTAATGTACAATATTTTTCCTACGACCACAAAAATATTTACCAAAAAACCCCAATTCCTGCCTTTTTTATACCCCCACTTTTCAACACGTGTGCTGAAAAACTTTTCAACACGTGTGTTGAAAATAAAAAAAATTAAATTGGCCCCATCTGTTCAAACGTCATGTTGACAAGTACTTTACAACACATGTGTTGAAAAGTACTTTTCAACACGCGTGATATAAGGCACTTTCTAGCCAAGTTAGCCGTGCTTTTTTTGTCACTTTCATAGGTGGTCGTAGGAAAAGTAATGTATGGCACTTTTGAAAGAAAAATTGCCCAGTGAAAAATTAACATCAACTTCTATAAAATAAACCGAAAATATTCACCTTTTAAATGGTAGTAACACGCTTTTATGAAATCTACTCGCAATAATAAATAAATAACAGGTTGCACTTTGCATCGTGCCACCAATTCATTTTTCAATTTTTCCAGACAAGTTTCGAATCAGGAGTTGGATAGTGGACGCAGATCTATGTACCTATCCCTTTCCCAAGATCTTCAATTAATCTTAGACTGGGGTGCCAAGAACCTTGTTCAGTTCAACGCCTCCAAAACCCAGTCATGCTCCCTCTCACGCAAAAAATCTGGCAACGCCCTCCCCATCCACATGAATGGCCAAGCCCTACAAAACAACGAAACATTCGATCTCGTTGGCGTCGCTTTCGAACATGATCTCACCTGGCACAAACACATTACTTCAGTAGCCACATCGGCAGCTAAAAAGCTTGGTTTTCTCTTTCGAGCCAGAAAATACTTCTCCCCGTCCAACTTATACACTCTCTATGTTTCCCAAATAAGACCCAACCTAGAGTACTGCTCCCACATCTGGGGAGCGGCATCACCTTCGACACTTAAGATCCTTGATTCTATCCAAAAGAGAGCCATTCGACTTATCAATGACCCAGCCCTCACGAGAAAACTCCCTTCTCTCGCTCATCGCCGCGCTGTGGGGGATTTATCCCTGTTCTACCGCTACTTCCACGGATTTTGCTCTGAAGAACTAGCCGGCATTATTCCCCCCCTGAATGTCCCTAACAGAACAACCAGAGGCGCGTTACGTATGCATCCCTTTACTGTCCAGCTACAAAAGCCTAGAACAGACCACTTCTCCCGCTCATTCATACCTAGGGTCTCCAAATTATGGAACAAATTGCCTGCAGATGTCTTCCCTTCCCGTCCCAACCTCCAATCCTTCAAATCCCGTGTCAATAGACTACATTTCCCTTCTCTTCAGACACCCACGGTACGTTAGTACTTAGGCTTGAAGTCTACGTGGGATGTCTTAGATAAAAAAAAAAAAAAACCAATGACGGAATATTACCGCCGAGCGTGCACGAGTGGCAACATTATGTTTTGTAAAAGGTTGGAATTAGTTCTGTGTTTTATTTTTCTATTATTTTAGTGTAGCAAAACATGTATATGTTACGGACATTCAAATTGGACATGCAGTGATGACATTGGCCGGCCAATCCTAAGCACGCTGTGTAGGTTTGTTCAGATTTGTTTAGGTTTGCCCAGGATTCTTTTCTGTCTTTTTTGTTATATCATTAAAAACAAAAACTGACCAACTAATACTGAGCAAACCTAAGTAAACCTCCACAGAATTTCTCCACAATGCTGTGTAAGGTCAAAGTTTAAATATACATTATCCAAAGTAGTTATCTATTATTTTATAGTGAGAGAGCGCAAAGTTTGAACACACTTTATTCAAAGAGCGAATCTGTCATTTTATTGTTGGAAATCTTAAAGTTTGAATGTGCCTTACTTAAAGTGCGAATATTCCATTTTATAGTTCATTAATCCAAAATTAAGCACCTTTTCCCAAAGTGCTATTATATACATATTCCCCTTTCTTTAATAGCAATGCTTTTGTTACAATTATTGGTCTTTGGTATTAAAGGCAATTGCACACTTTTACTAGTTGTCAATATTATACTCTAATTATTGAAAGAAAACATACTGTGTGACATTGTGACACCGCACAACAAGAATATGGGATGAAACATCAGCATATTTATTAGCAATATATAAACACAATCTTACGGTGGTACGGAACCCTATATGCGCGAGTTAAAGTCGTACTTGGCCGTTTTTTTATTTTACACAATCACAGAAACTCCCATGAATAAAATTATTTTTGTCAAATACCGTATACGTATTTACTTATTTTCGGCATTGACGCCTCTGGGAACAGACCAACCATGCCAGCCTTACTAATCAGTTATATATCCTATACGCACTGACTCATTTCCGACATGGCCGCCTCTTCTTATTTATTCAAGGGCTAGCCTTACCATAGTTATTGAGACTTTTGCGTCCTGTGAGAAATTCACAATATTGTATGTGGCACGGAACCCTCTATGCGCGAGTCGAACTCGCACTCAACCGTTTTTTTTTTATTTCACACAATCACGGCACGTGAATTAAATTATTTCTGTCAAATACCGTATGCGTACGTACTTATTTTCGGCATCGACGCCTCTGGTAACAGACCAACAATGCCTGCCGTACTTATTACGATAAAAGTTGTTTAGAATGACCACCATGAACTTCTTGCCAGTAATAAAGTCCATTTTGGAACTCTACCAAGAAGTAACATCTGCCATTCTCGAAAAGACCTTTAAAATGAGGTACCACACGGCATAGGGTTGCATCTAAAATTGTTGACCTTAACTTCCTAGCGTAACCCCCAAAGTGGTTGAAAAAGTCAAATTACATGAAAAAGTAGGTTTATTAACCAATAAGATACAACTAAAATTTGGTGTCTATCTTTATTAACAGTAACTTAGTAATCAAATATAACGGCATTGGCACGGGTTTTCTCACATTAGCAACGTGGTCCAGAGGTAGATTCTCAGCTAGTGAACCAAGAGGTCGTGGGTGCGAAGCTGTGCTCGGATGGACTTTTTTTTAATTTTTGGTATTTAAAAAATTAGATCGGCTCTAAAATGTGTATTGGCAACAAGTTTAGCACTTGTTCCTCGATAAAATATTTCTAAAATTATTGGTAATCTCATATCTACTACAGCTGGCAGCCTGTATCATACTTTTAGTACAAGGCGCGACCTCTATTGAGGAGACGCAGACGTATCAAAACGGGAAGCCGCTAACAATTTTAGACTAAAGCACATAGAAAAGTAATACTAAAAGTCATAAACATCTACAGTAGCAATGTGCAATATACTACAGTACTAGGCCAAGCAATAGAGCGATTTGTCGTGACATTAATCTTATTAGAAAACCGTCTGTGCCATCATCTGAAAGACGATCCGTAGATGATTGCTGTTATATTTCCAACTCTGAAATTTTTCCTTTAATTTGTTATAAACATTTTTAAGCAAAAAAACACGATTTTGTTTAGTTTTTTGCTTATAAAATGGAAAGTAATAAAGCAATCTTAATGGTATAAATGGACGATTTGCAAAGAATAAAAATACGAACAAAATGAGAGGTCGAACGTCCCGATACGATAAGTAGCAACGGAGAAAATCTGGAAAAACCAGAAAATTAAGAGTTTTTTTTTTAAATTCATATATCGGCCATTTTTAAACGTAGAGGGCTCAAACTTTGGGAAAGAGTAGTAATTTATAGCTACTTTATGCGTGCAAAACCCCGACGCTGTCCGACGATTAGTTTAGCCACAATCATCATTTTAATTTTTCAATACACTATTTTGCAACAGGTCTGGATGCTCTATGGATCGTCCAATTTTAATTATTAAAGTAAATGTTTAATTGAACAATATGTATATCTTAGTTTTTACATAAAATGCTACGAAACCGGTTGAAAATGCACGTAAAAATGCGTGAAAATGGCCGAACGCGCGAATATTGGCTCCCCTTCGCTCCGCTGCTCTCCCGCTACGCGACATCTTTCGCGCGCTCGAGCATTTTCACGCATCTTTACGTGCATTTTCAACCGGTTTCGTAGCAATTTATGGAAAAATTAAAATATACATATTGTTCAATTAAACTTATACTTTTCAAATCCGTTTCAATAATTACAATCGGACGATCCATAGAGGCATTGTGGCAAAACTAATGGTCGGAAAGCGTAGGAGTTTTGCACACATAAAGTAGCTATAAATTACTACTTTTTCCCAAAGTTTGAGCCCTCTACGTTTAAAAATGGCCGATTTATGAATTTTAAAAAAAAATTCTTAATTTTCCGGTTTTTCCGGATTTTCTCCGTTGCTACTTATCCTATCGGGACGCTTGACATCCCATTTTGTTCGTATTTGTATTCTCTACAAATCGTCCATTTACACCATTAAGATTGCTTCATTACTTTCCATTTTATAAGCAAAAAACTAAAAAAATCGCCGTTTTCTGCTTAAAAATGTTTATAACAAATTAAAGGAAAAAATTTCAGAGTTGGAAATATAACAGGAATCATCTACGGATCGTCTTTCAGATGATGGCACAGGCGGTTTTCTAATAGGATTAATGTCAAAAAATCGCTAATATTTTGCTCTGTAGCTTGGCCTATACCTATTTTATGATTTTTGTATGTTTATTTGTAGGTAAATAATTTCTTGGCAAAACTTGGCACATTATTTACGTAATTAAAGAATATTTTGTAAAACAGGTCAATACTTAATGTAGATACAATTAATCCAAATATTTTACTTTTATTGCTTTAACCTTAATTTATTGTTTAAATCTTAACTTTTATTCAGTGAATGAAAACGTATTTAATAAAAAAACTATTATTGGTAAAAATAAAAAAATGTCTGTGTACTATTAGTACTATTTTCAGACAATGAATAAAATGAGTTGTACTGATAAATATTTACTCAGCTCTATTCATTATTTAGAAGCAGCATTTTATAAAAACTTCAGCACCTCGTAAATTGTTAAAGAACTGCTTTCGACGCAAGCAAAGCCGTTTTATCTATTTACCTCACGAACAAAAAGTATTTTCCTTTTAAGGAGAAAATTTGTATTTTAAAAGAAAATTGAAAAATCTTTTGTAATAATTCTACATAAAACTGGCATTGAGCGAGAAGTATGTTATAAAGTTAGTTTTGGTAGTGATATAGATAAACTATATATATATATATATATATATATATATATATATATATATATATATATATATATATATATAATAATAAATGTAAATGCGAAGATTTACTTCTTCGCTAGTGCAGCGAAAAGGCCGTGAATAAAAAATAAAAATAATAAGGACTATCTTTGATTCTGGTCTTGGTGACCTCCTGCTATCGATTTCTGGGCCCTTACCCATCAGCGGGCAGGCTTACACCCAGGGTGGCTGAAGAACAGACCACGATTTGAACAGAATCAAAGAGAGTCCTTGTATCCAAAATGTTCGGAAAGGATGGGTAAGATGTAGTGGCTCGCGCCAACTAGTTCACCCAGTGTTGCTCCAAAAATGTTTGGCTGCTAACACAATAATACTCGAAAGTATGTCGAATGTCGATTTTCTCGACGTCGACGGTACAAATGCACCATTGTACAACAATAGTAGAAAAATGGAAGATTTCTTGGCCTATAGGTAATATAATAAATGTAAATGCGAAGATTTACTTCTTCGCTAGTGCAGCGAAAAGGCCGTGAATGAAAAATAAAAATAATGAGGACTATCTTTGATTCTGGTCTGGGTGACCTCCTGCTATCGATTTCTGGTCAGCTAGACAGTCGGTGACAACCAACAGCGATTGAATACTATGTATGTAATCTGTAGCATAAATTTATAGTCTAGATGAGTTAGTAGTTTAGAGAGTATAGTGACTGCAAGTCAGTTTGATTTAGAGTGTCCATAGGACAATTTTAGTTTGCATCGAGCCAGTCTGCTAGATTGCAGATTGACTGTGAGCAATTCTAGGGACTTTGATCCACTTGATCAAATTTTTCACAGTATGGCGTCCGATTACCATCTTTTAATGGATCAAGGTTCCTGGATTTCCTTCGATCCTGCTGACACTGTGTGGAGAGTAATGAACAGGGACTAACATGCAAAAGGGACACGCCTGAATCACACTTGTGCTAAAAGCTACTAATATGAGCTGCCATGCCCAGGTCAGAACATCTAAATTACCTGGAAAAAGATGTAATGAGAGGACCCTTAGAGAAAAGTAGGTTACAAGCTACAAGAATTTTATGGCTTCAATCAGAATACATGGTTTCAGAAGGATGGGGCCACTGCACATACAGCCCGAGCGTCTGTGGAAGTCGTCGGCCGGCTAGGTCTCCCGACCTCGCTCCGCTGGATTTTTTTTTTTGTAGGGATATATCAAAAGTAAAGTTTATGTTGATAAACCTATCACTTTGAAAGAGCTGAAACAAAAAATACGTGAAGAAATTAATGGAATACCACCTGAGATGTGGTTAGCAGTTTTTGACCACATGAAGCAGACATTGCAAGAGTGTTTTAACAGAAATGGAAGTCACCTCGACAATATGATTTTTAAAACATAATATCCGTTCATGTTCTGTATATTATTGCCTTTATATATTATTTTTAAAACTTAAAGAACATTTTTAATTAACCTTCAAAAAGGGATATCCATTCCTCGACTCCTTGTCGTAATGTTCATGGGTGCTTGCTTGTTACAACTCAATCAAGCCGATTAAGTGCATGTTTCGGGCACAAGATATACTTGAAGTTAGCACAACTGCTGCAATTTGATATTATTACTATTCTTAGAAAGAGTTCTAATATACATAGAAACTTTCATACAAGAAAACGCCACACTCTTAATACCAAAATTTACTATCCCAATATCCTTGAATCCCTAATCCCCAAAATTCTTCGGGCCTCGACAAATGTCTTGTTGCCATATATCACGCGCCTCGACCCGATATGCCACGTTGTCGAATGATTTGCTGCAACACAACTGGCAGGCCCATTAAAATTGCTTCTGGGGATCCTTCTTCTGGGAAACGCTTGTTAAACGTGCCGCCGAAAGATTATCTGGAGGAAATTTTATGGTTTTTCTGGTAGTAGATGAAGGCTTTTCTATGTTATTTCGCCAATTTATCCGTATCTGATTGTGATTTGGGTTACGTACATTGAGTCGGAGGGATTTTTTGTAATTTATCGGCGAAGATAAAAGGCGTATTATTTTTTTATGATATATGTATACAGGGTGTTTGGTAAAGAATCAGCAGTGGCATCCCTGGCTAAAGGGAAGCGGAATATATGCATGTAAATTTAATCAAAATACGCTCATAAATATGCATTCTTTTGACCAAAATTATGTAATAATTCACCCTAAATATGCAAAATGCATAGAAATTAGAAAATTAAATAAATAACACAATTGATGTTTAAAGCCAAATCTTTATTTTTTTAAATGAAGAAATATAATAGCAATAAATATTTTTTAACAAAAATATGTAACAATTTTACCTAAACATAAAGAATATGTGGGTTAGAAGATAAAAAACACACAATAATTAATTTTGACAGTAAACAGCATTTATTAAAAAAAAAGAATTCAATAATGGAAGTTATAGCTAGGCTAAAATTTTAATTTAATATACTTATTATAAAATGAGTTTATAATTAAGTGCATTTTAAAATTTTGTACTAAAAACTTTTGCCGTCTGTCAGTAAAAATATGTTTAGCCACCGAAAAACTTCTTTCAACAGATTCAACACCTACTGGTATAATCGGACAATACTGTAATTTTTGTATTAACGCATATGGCCAAGGTACAAGTTCTTCAGTTAATTTACCATCAAAAATATTTACCACTTCCATTAAATATTTAAATCGCTGATTTTTTTCTAGAGTAAACATGTAATTTCGCGCGCGACGAGCATTCATGACAATAAATTTAACATAGAATATTATATCTGTTTCATTGATAACTTTGATACTACTTTTATTAGGATCCACCCACGCGAACTACGTCCACTTATAAATAGTATTCAGCATTGCCCCAACGAAAAAACTATACTTATTTTTTTCGTTTTAGTACATCTAAATAATAAAAGCTTGTTTTTATTTGCAAGATTTTATTTTCATATGCGTCTGTAATTCGACTGGTGCTAGTTCCTGACAATACATCTTGAAAGTCCTAAAACCCTATTAAATTTGCGATGTCGTCATAAAAGTGGACAGAACAGGCAGTTTTAAAATTTAGTTTATTTAAAAATCCTATAATATGCATAATAATTGCATTTTTTAAAAGTAAATATGCATTATTTTATTAAATTGGTCAAAATAATATGTAAAAATTGCATATATATGCAAATTAGATATATTCCGCTCCCTTCTTAGTACAAAAATTAATAATAAGGGGGTGCTTAAGTTAAAATTTTATTTTACATTTTACCGATATGTTTTGAAAGATACTAAATAAATTCTCAAATCTTGGTGGGCAGGGTTTTTTTGGGATGGGAAAAGCAAATCCGTTCTCAAATTTGCTGTGTTTTGTAGATGGCACCACATACGGCATTAAATGTCATTTTAAAATGTCCCAACTTTTTTGTGCTTCAGTGTACACAATTGCTGAATAGAAAGTCTTGTTCCCCTACCTTAGTTACTTAATAAAGGTATACTTTATAAATTTCGCTAGAAGCAACAGTTTTTGAGAAAAATGCAATTGAATTCGGCGTTGCACAAAATCAATAAGAAATAAAAAAAATTATTTTCAGCGAAAAATAAACCATTTGCGAATGATGATAAAACAGGCTTTAAAATAAAATATCATTTTACATTTATCCAAAATTGTTTCTATATCCCAGTATTTTTTTGTTTCAGGTGGAATGTAAGAAAGCACAGCCCAAAGAAGTAATGCTTCCCGCCAACCTCGCCAAGACACGTGCCGCAGGGCGCGGCGCTTACGGTGAGTTGCTCGTGCTGAACCCGGCGGCAGCGGCCGCGGCTGCCGCCTCTTCCGCAGCCTCCACACTCCGCTACGCCCCCTACCCCTTGCCGCACGGCGTGGCAACACTGCCCGCCGGTGCTGCCACGGTGCACCACGCTCCCTCGGCCACGTTGCCGCTAGCAGCTATAGCAGTGGCCCCGGCTTCGACGCCACTGCACTACGCCACTCATGCGCTGTACGACGTGACCGGTTGCAAGCGATTGTTTGCTGCTGGGCCTGCATTAAGGCCACTGGCGACTCGTGGACCTCCAACACTTGCGTATAGCATGAGTGATCTGTTGGGGATTCAAGGGTTGGATATTTCAACGCTTTATACTACGCCTCTGTAAAAAGCTACTAATATGGAATTAAAATTAAATTTACTTAAAAGATTTTGTTATATTCTGGTTTTAAACGCCATAAATCAAATATAGTATTTTTATGTTGGATTATAAGTAGACAGTTTAACCAACCGGGGACATTTTTGTTCTTATAAGATCACTCGGGCCTAAAATAGTACCAAATATCATAAGTACAACTTTAGACCACTCTACTAAATAGAAAATTTACCATATTTCTTTAGTGTGTTAGTAGGTTCTTACATTTCTCGAAGTTAATCTTAATATGTCCTGAATATTAATATTTAGTAAATTAATAAACAGAATATTGACATCAATGGTCAATAGACCTACAAAAAAGGCATTACAATAATATGTATTTTCAGCATCTTAGCGATCGCAATGTACTAAAAGTTGTATTGATTCATAGGGGTTGTATAATAATTAACAACCCTTATAAATCAATACAACTTCACAAGTTCAGCTAGTAAAAGTTCAATATAATTAAATAACACTGATGTTATTTTCCTATTTTTGACAAATTATCGATATCGACTAATCCTGCACCCCCATTCCCAAAGTAATAGGAAATAAAGATAAAAGCTTTTGCTTTTTTAGTTTCTCAGACTTTTAATAAAAAAAGTGAGGGTAACAAAAATTTTTTTCAGAGTTAAATTAAGTCGAGTCGAGTTAAGTCAAGTCAAGTCATAATGCAAAAATGGCAACAGCACGCGGTATTCCCAAGCAGTCACCCATCCAAGTACTAACCGCGCCCTACGTAGGTTTACTTCAGTGAATAACGTCTGTATGATTGTGGTGGATTCATATTTTTATTAATTGGTGTTACGCCACTCTACTGTTAAGGAAAATTATTACCAAGCAATACCTAACTTATTATCGCAAAGCGCCATTGATGACTATTTTTCCCCAATCTGAATTCAAATCAGAGTTTACCGGTTTAAGAAAATGCAGTGAATTTCATAACACTCTGTATATATACATTTTATGTGATCCTACCTAACAACAACTTAGTGAACTAAGTTCACTTAAGAGGGACGCGGCCAGACTCTGACCGAGGCAGTTGGTAGCCCGGGCTAAGGAAGGTAATAATACTCCTCACTTAACATTCTATCTAAAAAAGAGCCATTTGACCCATCCATGAGCTAGTCCTTACAAGAAAACTCCCTTTTCTCCCTGATCACCGCGCTGTTGGGAATTTGTACCTTTTCTCCCAATACTTCCACGTATTTTGTTCTAAAGAACTAATTTCCTCCTTGACTGTTCCTAACAGAACAACAAAAGGCGCGTTACGTATGCATCCTTTTACTGTCCACCTACAAAAGCCTCGAACATCCCACGTCTCTCACTCAGTCATACCTAGGTTCTCCAGATGATGGAACAAATTGCCTGCAGATGTTTCCCCTTCCCCTACTAACCTCCAATCCTCTAAATCCCGTGTCATTAGATTATATTACCCATCTCTTCAGATGCCCGCGGTACGTTAGTACTTGGGGATGTTTCAGATAAAAAAATCCTCTTTTTGAATTATAAAAATAACAATTCTCTAACCATTTTCCCCAAAATAAAACTTAACAAAGCACTAGGGCGTTTAGAAAGAGAACCCCACAGAAAGCTGAAAATTGACTCTGTATTCCTAAATAAATCTTTTTTAGAATACATTCGTTTCCATCACTTGTGAGAAGCCGAAATGGAAATTGGCGGCATTTCGAGATAACCTAACTAAATTTTATTCTTCTGTATTTAGAATTGAGGCGCAGAAAGTTTTCTCGATCGCGTTCTTGAAGTTTTCCCGAGATGTTTTTATTAAGGGGATTTTAGGGTTAAAAAAATGTGGTTTATACATGGTGTTATGAAATTCACTGCATGTTAGTGATGTAAAGAAAGTACCTACCCGTTACAAAGTAACGTGTATTTGCCAATACTCAAAGTACCGATTCCCCGTTGTTCGAAATACCCGATACTTTTGTACCTATTCCTTAGATGTATTTTTATTTTTATACTAACTCAATGTTTTAAAATTTTAAAATACTGTTCATTGTTTGTTTTTATAACTAAATATAACGAATACGAACAACTGACGATATTGTCGGCATATTCGGCAAGATGAAAAAACGCGGGGATATGTAAATAAGGACGGTTGCCGAAAGGGGTGTCGGCTCTTTTGAATTTCCAATTATTAGACACGGGACACCGCATGTAATATATTATGCGTTGCAGGTTGTGGGCCATTAAACGATTTTATATTAGGCCGACTTTTTTTCTAATAAAAAGAAAAAGAGATACCGCAATATGTAATATTAGTATGACTCTAAAAAATAATCTGATATATCTTTTATTTTTGTTAGTTTGAGACATTTGTTTGCTTCGAGTGGATGAGTTTTATTTAATCCTTGAATCATAATGTTTCTTATTTGTGAATAAAAAGTAATCAATCTACTGGAAAGTAAAAGTACCGAAAATACCGAGTAACGGGTATAGAGTAACGGGTATTGACACTAAAAGTAACTAATCGGTACAAGTATTCAAAAGTAGCGAAAGTTTACATCACTACTGCATCGTTTGCAACCGGTAAATCCTGACAAGCATTCAGATGGGGGGAAAATAGTCATCAATGGCTCTTCGCGATAATAAACTAGATATCATCCCTCAAAAAATATTTTTAACCACTGCGCATCACTGGTAATAAACACATGGCTCTAAAAAAAGTGAGCTGGGTTGTATTGTCAAATCTCTCAACACTAATTCTATGTAACGAGTTTGAAGAAATAATATTTTCGTACCTTTAAAAAAAGAAATCCTACTCTAAGTCTTCCAAAATTCTTAATTTCAAAAAGTTAAAATATTATAACACTCATAAAACAATCCAGAGGACAGTTGTTCAAACCAAGAGTAAAATAATGTGAAATATTGTGTTTTACTAACTTATAATGGACAGCACTAAGCGCATACGATATTTTGTTAATAATAATAGCACTATTAAAGGGCTGAAAACTTTTTTTTTTCACTTATCAATAAACAGAAAGCAACAATTTACACTTTTCATCTCACCACTACTTATCCATGATACGAACTTCGCTTCTGTCACCTGAACAGCTGACAGCACGTGTTCAGCAGACCAATCAGATGGTGGACGGAGGCACGGTGATGGATTAAACGGTCATGTACCTCTTCGCACTTTTTGTATTTAACAGAATAATGTTTTTTTTACAACATTTCCTACCGTACTCAAAGAATTTTGGTTATAATTCTATAATACTCTGTGGTTGTGCTCAATTAGTGTAATAAAATAGCATGTAACTTGGGCATCGACTATTTCGGCCAAAAGGGACTTATCAGGTAAAATGATTTTTAATGAGCTTTGAAAAGTGTCTAACTCGGCCCGAGCGGCAATAAAACGACCCGTTTGTGTAGGGGCTCTTAGGTACTTATTAGATCATTAAGATATAGTAACAAAATTGTTATATGTAAGGTTTCAATTCATTTTAAGAAACTTAGTTGTATTTGAACAGTCAGTGTTCATCTAAAGTGCGTTATATCCGAGAAAAATGGATATGAGTGATTCTGCTCAATTAACTGTAATTATTAGTCAACGAGGTAATATACTACGCATATTAAACCAATTTAAATTTAAGGAACACGATCGAAAATTATCTTCGGGAGAATTGAGAGAATTGGAATATGGCGCTTACCAAACTTCCGGTCAGCCGATTTTTATCAATTTTTGACCGGTTTAGCTTCAAAAGGCAGGAAAACGTTGTGCCAAAATTCACATCAATTGGTTCGGCAGTCTCGACGAAAATTCGTGCACACATACACATACATACAGGGAAAGATATTCCACAAGCTGGAAGTCCACAGTCGCACGAATATATTACTTTTCTGACACAACAGAGCATACTCGTATAATATGTAAGTTGTGTTCGGAGCGTAAAAATGTAGTTTCTTTTGTATAAATAGACTGCGAACACATCTAATTTTATTGCTGAGACTAAGCAGCTGAAAATCAAAATTAAGCCAGACT
Source organism: Philopedon plagiatum (assembly GCA_963971165.1). Lineage (NCBI taxonomy): Eukaryota > Metazoa > Arthropoda > Insecta > Coleoptera > Curculionidae > Philopedon > Philopedon plagiatum. Next base: position 143,119,300 of record OZ020190.1, on the reverse strand, counting down.
TATTAAAAACAATTTTGCTTCTCTACTTACAGAAATTGTACAACTATTAATAAAGATACACGAAACATCAAGAAAAACTTTTTTTATATTATAACAGTACAAACTAAAAGACTGCTATTAGAAATTTTTAAGTAGCTGTACTAGTAACGAAAAGGTAGAAGTAGTAGAAGAAAATTCTAGAGAAACTAGTTGGGTTTTAACATTTAATTTTACAATGTCTGCATCGCCTAGAAGGTATGTATTTTTTGCGAATATTAAAATTACGTTAATTTATTGAATTGAGGGCATTTTAAAATTTAAAATATTTTATGTAGTAGTGTTTCTTTTCAGAGGTAAAGTCACGTGGCGGTAATAATTTATTTTATTATTTTATGCCCGTCATAAATAAAAATCCTTATTTGACGTAAATTCCAGTTTATTGCGATTCATCATAGTATTTATGAATAATCCTACTTTTATTCAAAAGCATGCTCCTTGGTTTTAAATATTTTATTAATTCATCGCTTTCGAGTAGATGGACTGATCGGATGCATCTACTTACAGCAGTATTGTAATGGTTTTGAATATTATTATGGGAATGGGACATTCATCGGCTTATTTTTTTTTATCTAAGACATCCCACGTAGACTTCAAGCCTAAGTACTAACGTACCGTGGGTGTCTGAAGAGAAGGGAAGTAGTCTGTTGACAGGGGATTTGAAGGATTGGAGGTTGGGACGGGAAGGGAAAACATCTGCAGGCAATTTGTTTCATAATCTGGAGACCCTAGGTATGAATGAGCGAGAGAAGTGTTCTAGGGTTTTGTAGCTGGACAGTATAGGGATGCATACGTAACGCGCCCCTTGTTGTTCTGTTAGGGACATTCAAGGGGGAAATAATATCGGCTAGTTCTTCAGAGCAAAATCCGTGGAAGTAGCGGTAGAAAAGGGATAAATCCCCTACGGCGCGGCGATGAGCGAGAGAAGGGAGTTTTCTCGTGAGGGCTGGGTCATTGGTAAGTCGAATGGCTCTCTTTTGGATAGTATCAAGGATCTTAAGTGTCGAAGGTGATGCTGCTCCCCAGATGTGGGAGCAGTACTCTAGGTTAGGTCTTATTTGGGAAACATAGAGAGTGTATAAGTTGGAAGGGGAGAAGTATCTTCTGGCTCGAAAGAGAAAACCAAGCTTTTTAGCTGCCGATGTGGCTACTGAAGTAATGTGTTTGTGGTAAAAATTGTTTTTTTTTCAGTCGTAGAAAACAAACAATTTTAATTTAAAAATTTAGCGGTAAAAACAGCAGAAATGTTGCGTATGACTGCTTTCTTTTTAATAAACCATACAATAACGTTTAAAATAAAGATCTTTTCTTGACTTGTTTTATTACGTGCTTTACTTGACAGAACTTAATTAAATATAATTCTTAAACGATTCAAATATTAATTGTGTGCCTTGACGCTTGACATTTTAAATACTTACTCAATTCTAATATAGAGTAAACAACAACGTTCAAAATGAAGAAGTCAAGGCTGTTTCTCGAAAATTAATCTTCTGAAAAGACTGTGCTTTTGTAATAATAAATACTTTGATAATTGTATGATAAAATAAGCGATCTTCCATAAATTTTAATATAAAAAGATTATTTTCTCTGATAAAAAAAATTCGTTTAATCTATATATACTTTTTTGTTCGTCTAACTACTCAAAGCTTTGAAAATTTGTAGCGAAATTCAAAATAAATAACTTTTCGATTTTAATCTTAGTGCTGCGTAGTTAGCAAATATGTTCTAAATGTATAGCTGGAACTGGAACAAAAGTCGCGAATTTCATGGCGACTCCCAGATTGTTGCTTTTGATAATTCCAAGGCCTTTGACCAAGTATGGCATGTCGCTCGGTAGCTTTATCTCGAATCGATGCATATCTGTTCTGGTGGACGGTCACTCATCTAACTTCCATCAATGCTGGCGTACTCCAGCACCAACCCTATTTCTTGTTCACATTAATGACCTGCTCTCTTTAACTACCAGTCTCATCCACAGTTATGCTGACGACTATTATAACATTCATTTTTCTAGGCTCAAAGTCTCAAATCAAGAGCTGGAACTTAGATGGAGATCTATATGCACCTATCCCTTTAGCAAGGTCTTCAATAAATCTTAGACTGGGGTGCCAAAATCCTTGTTCAGTTTAACGCCTCCAAAAGTCAGTCTTGCCCCCTGTCACGCAAAGAATCCGGCAACACTTATCCCATCGCTTTCGGACATGATCTCAGCTGGCACAAATACATTACTTTAATAGCCACGACAGCAGTTAAAAATCTTGGTTTCTCTTTCAAGCCAGAAAATACTTGTCCCTTTCAACTTATACACTCTTTATGTTTCCGAAATAAGACCTAACCTGGAGTTCTGTTGCCTCATCTGGAGTGCGAGCCATCAACTCATCAATAACCCAGCCCTCACAAGAAAACTGCCTTCTCTCTCTCATCGCCACGCTGTTGGGGATATGTGCCCTTTTTACTTACAGTGTATAACAAAAATATGGAAATCTCGAAATATCTGGCAAACCGCTCATCCGATTTTTATGAAGTTGATGTCAGACATTTCAGGTAAACTTTCGTATACAAGTATTTTAAGGTAAAATATGAGTAAAATAAAATAACAATTTTGACTACCATTTTCTCAAAAACTGTTAACTTTAGGATAAAATGTTCCCAATAAGAAATATTCGGAATTTTAAGCTGAATACGAGAATCGAATAAAATAGAGAACGTTCTACCTAAAAAGGAAAGTTCCTGTCGATTACAGGAAAACGGTAAACTTGACAACAATGTGGAACTCACCATTAGATCGGGCATAATTTCGTACCTAGATGCACAAAATTTCATAAAAATCGGATGAACGGTTTGCAAGATATTTCGAGGTTTCCATATTTTTATTACACCCTGTATATTTCCACGGACTGATCGAAAGAACTAGCCATTATAATCCCCCCCCCCTGACTGTTCCTAGCAGAATAACAAGAGGCGCGTTACGTATGCATCCCTTTACTGCCCAGCTACAAAAACCTAGAATATCTCATTTCTCTCGCTCATTCATACCGAGGATCTCTAGGTTATAAACAAATTGCCTGCAGATGTTTTCCGGTTCCCAAGACAACATTTATTTGTATACCAAAAATATGAAGCCCCTAGAAAACTTTTTATATAAGAGTTAGTTAATTAAGAAATAAATTTATTAAGAGAAAAATATACTACTTACATTCAAGCGATGCAGATATGTGTTCTTTTTATTAAAATATCATCAACTAGAGAACCTTGTCAAAAATAAAAATATATTTTTACACAAAATGTAGCTTTTTAATAATGGCAGTAGGTAGTAGTAGCAAACAATCGCTTAGTAAACGATCATTTGGGCTAAAACTCGTTTAATACACTGCAGCTTTACAACCAATCAAAAATTATTATTATATTCATGAAATTTCATCGTGTCTATGAGCTGTCATGTGTACAGATTTAAGCAAAAATGACAGTTTGTTTTAGAATTTCGAGGGTTCAGAATTCTTTAATATTATTCAGTAAAAATTTTAACCTCATTCGCCTGAGTTAAAAGGATTGACAAAAAACAATTTTTATCAATTTTTTTCGAAAAACATTCCTTCAAAACCCCTTTTTGGGTATGCATTTTTCAAAAATAATTCTGTTTTACTAATTTGCTAACATTTTCTAAGCTACTGGAGTGCAAAAATGAATTAGCGAAAAATATGTTTTCGTAAAACTGTGTTTTCAGAAGAGAATATTTTCAAAAAATTCTTTTTTCGAAAAAAATTGCTTTTAAAAATATATTTTTTGAAAAAGATCCGAAACATTTTGTAAAAATTTTATTAACCCTTTTAAAATTTGATGGATAAAATATGGCGAAGAAGCAAACACCTCAAAAATTTTCGTTATGTTAGCAGAAGAGTTCTGAGTTCATGGGTAAAAAAACTAACTTTTCAAAGGCTCTACAGTTATTTTTGTTTAAATTTAAAAGAAACTAAAGTACTGTTGTAATGTCACTAGGCTTAGTTAGAACTAATTTTTATAGCAAAAAACTGAAAATTAAAAAAGTCGGGGCAGTAGTTCATCCTTTTCAGGTCCTGGCGCGTATGTTCCCTGGTCCTTTTGGGGAGTTCGTCCTGGTCTCATCTATGTAATGCCATAGCCCTACAAAGGTGCGACCTACTCTTTTGTATAGTACCTTTAGTTTAGACGTAATTTAACTTATGTAATTTTATTAGTCATATTACTTATTACTAGGTAAAGTTTTCCTGATTTTGCTAATATATAAATATTGTTTTATCGTTGTAATAAATGGTTAACAAATAAGATTTTATGGTGTCACAATATTTCTTGGCACCTACAAAAAGACTTACGCTGCTGTTTGGTATTTGTTGACTTTTACTAACATAATTCGGTTCATAGGGTTGTACTCGCCACAATCCATAGTAGTACGATACACCAATCCTCTTGCTACAATCATTAACACAATGTGTAGTTATATGATATACCAACCTTTTCAGACGAAAGTTTTTAGCGCATTGTCTTGATGCATCGCTGCAAGTTCCTGTTCTACTAAGATGATAAAGCAGTGTGACCTAAATATTCTGAATTTTATGTCTCTAAATTTATTATTATATTCAACATTTTATTACCCAGCAACGAAATTTATTTACCCAATAAAGCAATATTTAAATCCTGACAAAGCCAGACTTATAATTTTGTTTACCTATACTTTATAGTGTACTTAACCATCTAGTTAGGAACTAATCTTTCTACAAACTACTGTACTTTCGCTTAGACTAGCTAGATTTACGATCATAGTTCAGCAATAGCTCACAACGTAAGGGGTAATGTAAAATATTTGCGTGTTTAAGTGTATAATATTTACTCGTGTGAGGTAGATAGATAGTTAACAAGGAAATTTACGTTTTACTAAGGTGTTTTAGTTAATATTTTTTGATATTCGACAATTATTATTTTTTAAAACAAACAAAACTGGGAAGCTTCATATGAAAATTGTAGTTAGTGATAATAATTTTTTAAGTCCTCACAGTAATTGGTGATGAAGATGAAGTCATTTAGGGTCAGCTGGAGGGCCATCTATTTGCTTTTTTTTAAGTGTTTCGACATTTTTTTAACAAATAACTCAGCAAGACAATGTTAAAAAGAGAAAAAATGAAAGAATTTCTATAAAATAAAAGTTTTGATATTGTGTGATATTCACAATAATTCACAAACAAGTCCTTGTATAAAATAATAAAAAAATATTTACTAAATACACCTAATTTTAGCTACTAAAAGTATTTTTATAACTATATAACCAAAATTAGCTAAGACAAGGAAGAGATAGCAACGAATCTAAGTATATAATTTAATATTTGTTACAATATCATTTAACCTAGCTTAGACAAGTTATAGTTAAAGAAGTTTTTATATTTTACTAATTCTAGTTGTCAGTTGTTAAGTTTAGCATAGAAGCTTTAAAAAATCTGGATATTTTTAGTGCACACCTAACGGTAAAATGTCTGTTAGTGGTTAATGTCTAAAGCTTCCAGATTGTGAGAAGTAGAAACTTGGCTAAATGAATTAGAAATTCTTAATAATGACAAGTAGCTGTATGCTTGCCAGTTTTAGCATTTTGTTATCAGTATTTTTAATTTTTTTTTCGAGATATGACTTCATTTAGCCAAAATTATAAGTGAAGAGTGTTCTAGAGTAGAAATTAGTCCAACTTAGCCATCGTAGCTTAGTCGAATGTACTGCAGAACCAACGAAAATCACTCGATTAACAAAATCTAGCTAACAGATTCCGTTTTTTCCTTAGAAACGCTTCCGCGTCATAACGGTCCTAATGTAGATTTTAGACACGTAGTTGAAATTTCATGAATGCTATAATTTTCGATTCTTAGTTAACAATAGTATTTTTCTTTTTCGTATCTGAATGTCCTTTACTTCGCGATATTTTCTTATTCTGTACTAATGGTTTTTTTTTCGTTTTTCTAGATTTTATGTGGTCTCTGGGAGCTCTTCCAGACGGTAAGTAAAATAGATTTTTTTTGTTATACCTACAGGGTTAGTTTTGTAAAGTGTTACAAGGCGACATAGACTTAATAGGGAGATAGGGGGACACACATTTAAACACATTTATGACATGTACCTTCTCTCTTTATTTTGAGGGGTGAGGAGTAACTATGAAATTTTAAATAGGATGATGTTCTTTTGTTTATAAAATTTGAATCTACGTAAAAAACTACGTATGTGTACAATTTTTTTTTAGTTTGCTCTTTCGGTGATAGAATTATGATTTATTAGGTTATAAAATAAACTTATTTATCGTTTGTCATGCTTAAGAAGTTGTTCGAAATGCCCCCCTTCAACTTACAGACACTTTCTCACTCTTTTTCTAAATGAATTTCTTACCCGCTGTAATATTTCAGGTGTCACTAATAAGCAGGCAACGCGGATTCGGTCTTGTATATCATCTAATGTTATAGGTGCAGTCGCCATCACTTTGTGCTTTAATGAAACCCCACAAGAAAAGTCAAGGGGAGACAAATCCGGGGACCTAGCAGACCAGTTGACAGGACCGGCCGGCATGTCCAATCCACCTGTTTTCAAATATTTCAGTCAAATGATTACGGGCCCGTATTGCATTGTCCTGTTGAAACCACATATCAGGATTTATGTTTTAGTTTAATAATTGAGGTAATTGGTTTCTTAAAAGATCTGCGTATAATTTTCCATTTAACTGTCTTTCTTTCAAAGAAATGCGGACCAATAACTCTATCCCCGATTATAACACACCAGATAGATTGACCAGGAATGTTGATTTGGCAGAGTTCTTATCCAGTGGGGATTTCTGACGCTCAGTAGTGCATATTATGTCTATTTACCTAAAGAAAACAACCAAACAAAAAAACGAAGTTAAATTTCTACCAATCGGGAATAACTTAAAATCCTATCTGCCCACAATTATATAAAGTAGCTTCGTTAGAAAAATAACATTCATTAGGAACCTGTTATTTCCTTACATTTGTCTTGTTACCGAATTGCAAAATGTATTGCAATTTTTAAAGTCTTGCCCATGTAGCTCTTGGTGGAATATAATGTGGTATGGATAAAAATTGTGCAAGTGCAATATGATCACAACTGATTTTTGACTCATTCGAGCATCTCTAGCAAGTCGTCTGGTACCTACATGTGAATCAATAGCTACCGCTCCTAAAACGCCAAATGCCTTATTTTCGTCCGTTTTAGTTCGCTTGCGTACTCGTGGTTTCGTCGTCAGACTGCCAGTCGTACGACTTCTGGTTTCCAGCCTTTTAAATGCCACGTGAGATGTCGGGTTATTAGGAAACCCCTCCGCCCACGCTGGTGCAGCTTCTCTGTAGTTTTTTCTGCACTGCCCCAAAATTGAAACATATCAAATATTGCACATTAAAATCCGCTCCCATGTTTAAGTGAGCAATAAACTGAGAAATAATCGTTAAAACGTCAAAATTCTCATTTGGCTTAAGTAAAAATAACGCATTTTTATGGAAACGAATAATAATTCTGAAATAAGTGAACTTGATTTATTGGTAAATTTTATTTATTTTTTAAATTCAATCAAAATTTAGATTACCTCCGTAACCGAAAAAGCAAATCAAAACAAATTGTACACATACGTAGTTTTTTACGTAAATTACAATTTTATAAACAAAAGTACATCACTCCATTTAAAACTCCAAAGTTTTAACCCCTTTTTATTTTAACCCCTTAAAATGAAGAGTTTCGTGAAAATATTTTAATCCATTTTCGAGATATCGCGTATCACTTTAAAAAACTCACCCTGTATAGTGGATTTAACAGTTTTTAGTATAAGTGGGTTGATTCTTATTCCTTGCCCCTGGCCCACTTCTGATTCTATCTATTAACTTTAACTTATCTTATTACATAAAGAAGATAAATATTTCTTTGTTATGTATGCAAAATCTGAAGCCTAAACATTTGCTTGACAGTACAGGCAAGCAAACAATCAAGTTGAGTACGTTAGTACTGATGCAGTCTCATTTTTTTATTCGAGTAGCCGTTTTTGAGCAGTCGATCTGTCTGTTGGCATCAAAACATTTATATAAAGGACAACACAGGACAAATTTTCTTTATTCAAAAATTGAAGAACGATAATAATAAATAAAATTAAAAGACCTAATAACTTTTTTTCAATTAATGCTGAAGTTGAAGCCCTCCTTGTAGTCTACAGAAAAGCAGTTTTACAATATTGTTATTAACATTTTCCAATATAATATCATCAAAAACGACTACTTGAATAAAAAATGAGGTCTCGCCATTTAAAAAAATATTACTTGAGTGGCTACTGTAAAATCTGGCAACGCTGAAAACAAATGTTTGTGGATTTTTTTAGTTAGGTTAATTCATACAACGTTGCTTTTGGAAGTACTAGTCTATCTCTTCAAATAAAAAAGTTCGGCTACGTCAGGTTTTAAAAAAGTTACACTATATATATATATATATATATATATATATATATATATATATATATATATATATATATATATATATATATATATATGTATATATATATATATATATATATATATATATATATATATATATATATATATATATATATATATATATATATATATATATATATATATATATATATATGTATATATATATATATATATATATATATATATATATATATTAAACTTTATATAATCTTCTCTATTTTTTGATTTATTTATAAGGAACTTAATCACAATGCAGCTTATCAGCGACTAAAATATTAATCCAATTTAAATTTTCATAACTTTAAAAACAGTTTTAGCAGATTTAATGGGGCGCAATTTGCGCGGCTAAAATTAAAATTTAATTAAAAATAATACTTGCCGTCCGATAATTATTCTGCATAAATACGGAAAGAGGTGAAAATAACGTAAACATCGGTATCAAATTTCATTACGCGGCGGATTTATTTGATCATCTTAATCTTTTAATTAATCCAGAGCCGCTATCAGTGCCTCGGTACAATAAAAATCGCCATTAAAATAAGTTATTAGGGACATGTCGCCATTAATTAAATTAAAACGTTAACGGTAACCGATCGTTAAGTATAATGTCTTAACTTGGATTACATGGGTGATTGGAAGACTTATAAATCATTATTATATTTAGAATCCTTATTTATATTTATTGATCATAATGTTATAACTATTTTTAGTCTGTCTAGTGAAAAGTCTAGCGCGATCAATTGTTATCAACAATTTAATTGTTTGTTTCCTTGTAACTGAACCATTGGTTGTAGAGAAAAAGTTTTCCAACAAAAAATATTTCTCACGATGTAAGGGGTCATTCATAAATTACGTAACGCTGAAAGGGATTCATCCGGGCGTTACTAGCCGTTACGGAGGAGTCTGGGAGTGTTTAAGGCACCGTTACGTAACCTTAACAATTGCAGTTCAAATAGATACGAACTATATTTTCCCCTCCATTCGCGTATTGCAGATCTTTAATAAATGCCACGCTATGTATACCTAGCTATTCATTTTACAAGATTAGGGGGGTGGTAATATTTTGTCGTTACGTAACTTGAGGGATTAAAGGCTGCGTTACGGATTGTTACAAGGGGGCCGGAGGGAGGTAAAATTACTCAAAATTAGCGTTACGTAATTTATGAATGGCCCCCACGGTACAACTTTTGTCCTTACACGTTTTTCAAAATTTTTAATGGGGTCAGTCGAAACGCTCCCCCACTCAGCTCCGCGCATATGCGATATGATACAGCGCTGGAGCCGTCGACGGCGTGTAGCGCGGAAGATGGATGTAGATCGGGCGGCCGAGGTTTGCTCAGGACAAGTGGGGTGCTATACAGCTACAAAAGCTAGAACATCCCACCTCTCGCTCATTCAAACCTAGGGTCTCCAGATTATGGAACACATTGCCTGCAGATATTTTCCCTTCCCATCCCAACCTCCAATCCTTTAAATCGCATGTCAATAGTTTACATTTCCCTTCTCTTTAGCCGCCCACGTTATGTTAGTTCTTAGGGTTGAAGTCTATGTGGGCTGTCTCAGACAAGAAAGGCTTTTGGCAACTGCGTCCACAGATCTAGTAAAAAATAGTCTAATCTACCCATGGATTTATTTTTTAAAAGGATACGGGATGATGTAACATTCTTTGAAGCCAAAACAAACCATTCTAAGCGACACTGTAAACACGATTTGTAAACATTGGCCACATCTTATTTTACCTTGTATTTGTGTACAAAAAATACGCTGGAAGCATTACAAGATTTGCTAAAAGTAATAAAAGCCCTAAGTTACTTTATTTTCTGCTAAATAATAATAAATTTAAGTTAAAAAGGTTTTATTATTTATAGGTTATGTTATTTCTAAAGGTGTTTATTTAAAGTCGCTCCGAGTCATTTATAAATCTATACGTCCCATTTTTTCTTTTCTAGTTCATTAGACAAAGACGTACGTGTAACCGAGTGTTCAGACCGAGGTTCAGCCGTTTTCCTAAACAACCAGCACAGACAAGAACACTTCTGAGCACCAACACTCCAATGCTATTTTATCTTTTCTACTACCATTCTTGATTCAATTACGTAGTAATTCGTAGTCTTGTCTATGTTCGTAGTTCGTAAACTGCTCCCCCAAGAGAATAACAAACAACAAAATATAAGGCCTCACGTTCGATACGCTCACAGTATACGGATATCGAATCCTTTTATATAATAAATCCATGCATCTACCCTTCATTATGAGAAAACATGTCTAAATTACGATGCCGGTATGTTAATAAAGCACCAGAGCGTCCCTAATAATGTATCGATCGTTAAAGTTTCGTTTACCTTTTGGTTAGCTTTATTATTCTTTATAATGAAAAATAAGTACCAAAAGCCATTCAATACCGAAGCGGTAAAACGACGTTGATTGGGGAAATTAAGTGTTATTTCGCCCTGGTGGCTTTTACCAAGTTAAATATTAAATTTCGTTTTATTGCACGGATAACGTTTCTTAAAAAAAATTTCGTATACAATATCATGCGGTTATAGAATTTCATAGACCAGATTTTGTTTTTAATTTGAAATTTTGCCGAGTTAAGTGGGCAGATTGAGTTATTTTTCTTCCTAAATTAACAAAGATTGAGCTTTCCTCATAATATACAGGGTGTCTAAAATAGGTGATACCACTATTGCTATCTCCGAAACAGTGAAATATACAAGGTCGGTTAAATTGGAGAAAATGTGCAATTTTTACTCCACATTTATATTCCGTTCACGGAGTTGCCAAATTCTCTATACTTTCTTATCTACAGAGGATTTTTTAAAAATAGTCAAACATTTATTTATTAAATATATCGAAAACTATTATAGTTAGAAAAAAGTTGTTTTAACAAAAAGCACATGCTTTTTTACCTTCTCTAAGGTAACTTTGTTGTTTTGTTTATACCATTTGTTTTTACTGAGTTACTAACACTAACTTGTTTTTTTCAAATAGGTACCTGGACTTTTTGCTCCATTTGTTGAAAGAATATTTCATACCCTTTACAACTGTGTATCACTTGATTATGTTTTTCGACGTTTTGGTGAAGAATAGTATCATCATCAGGATATTCTACCAGTACGGACCTGGCATTTTTCAAGTTAATGTGCCATTTCACGACCTATTATGGCGATAATTAGGTCAGAATCAGTAACTATGGATTGTAAATTGTAATTATAATCATGAATACTAGCCAGGACCCTCAAGTTTGTAAAATTGGTCCTACACCTGAAAAAAGCATAAGCTTAGTTTTAGTTATAACAAGTCCTAATAATTCATTCGTTATTGGCTTCGTGTGGTCAGTCCAACCGCGTCCATCAACCTGTTCGTCCGCCCGTCCATATGTTATTCAATTATTCAACGCAACGTCAAAAAATAAAGTAAAAAACGGATTTTAGATTCGAATTCCTTATAATCCGAGCCCAGTAAATTGACAATGATTTTATGGTAGAATATGGTTAAAGATCTTTAATCTGAGATAATATGGTTTGTTAATAGTAATTCAACTATGCCAGCAGAAGGAGTTGCAGCAGAAATGAAACTATTAGGTAAAATAGGATTATTTATTATTATTTTTTAAACTGAAAGGTGATTTTTGGATACGAAAATATTAAAAACGTAAATAATGAAGACGTATCATCAAGGGTGCCTTTTACCATATGTGGCAAACGTAACCACTAGTTAGGTGCTGTTAATAAAGGCCGCTAATTATATCTGATTTGAGTCTGCTAAACTTTTGCTGTCAATAGCTCATTGGCTTAAGTGCACTGTGACAAACTTTAATGACCAAAGGGTTCTGGTTAGTAATCATGAACATAGTTTAAAATTAATCAGTTGAAGAATTTAAACCACAGCGATAGGTTGTGAAATTGTGCCTTAACATGGAAAATCCCAGGTCCGTATCGATAGAAAATCCTGATGATGTTGTTATTCCTGATCAAAACGTCGAAAACTATAATCAAGTGATACATAGTTGTAAAGGGTATGAAATATTCTTCCAAAAAATGCAGCAGAAAATCCAGGTCCATATTTGAAAAAAACAAGTGTTATAACAAAACAATAACGTTACTTTAGAGAAGGTAAAAAATCGTGTGATTTCTGTAAAAACAACTTTTTTCTAACTATAACAGTTTTCGAGATATTTAAGAATTAAATTTTTGACAATTTTTAAAAAATCCCCTGTAGATAAGAAACTATAGAGAATTAGGCAACTCCGTAAACGGAATATGAATAGGAACTAAAAATGGCACATTTTCTCCAATTTAACCGACCTCGTATCTTTTACCATTTCGGAGATAGCAATAGTGGTATCACCTATTTTAGACACCCTGTATAGGAGCGTATTTTGGAAAATGTAAGTCGCTCGAATAAAAAGGACTACGCAATACAAAAAAGGGGCTTTGTATTGAGAAGTAGAAAATGCTGAAAATGTATGTTTTTTTATTCTACTATTTTTGGATTTACGACCTTAAATGCAAAAAAAAACAAGTTTTGTTTTACCCTTTAATTAAGGCGCGCCAGCTCGGTTGTAACAATTTATCCCAAGGATTTTCTTGTTACATCTTTACCCGGTAATCTAGGTATTCTGACCTGGACACGACAGCTTCTAATTAGCCGCTTTTGGCACGATCATTCAGTGGGATTAATTTCTTTTCGCATGTTAGTCCTGGGTTATTATCCTACACGCAGTGTCTGCAGGATCGAAGGAAATCCAAGAACCTTAATCTATTGAAAGTTGTTAAATGGACGCGAGACTGTGGAATATTTGAGAAAGTAGATCAAAATTCCGAGATTAGTTCCAAGTCAATCCGTTTCCTTTCTCCCTTTCTCACATTGGTAATCAAACACTAATTTATCTACCTACACACATTTAATTCCAAAAGTTCAAAATAATACAAAGGATCACCATATGCTGTATCGACCAATCATACACATTCTAGGCCTCAGACTCACTCTTCAACAGGCGCCGAACCCTCAGGCTGTTTTCTTTTCATGCACTGTTTTTGTCTCTCCATGTCTCTCACTAAATAATTCAGAAATGTCCACTAACAGGTAAACCTCAGGTCTTGAAACCTATTCTCCAGATTCTCCCATGGTAGCACTTTGTAACCATAATGATTTCTTATAATTCCTAAAGTACAGACAGTTTAGTAGGACATACTACTGATATAGAATTGTACTCTAAAATACCTATCCTATACAAATTCTAAAAACACTGTAATCTTATCGATTACCTAGAACTTCTAGAAGTACAAACAGTGTGCTGGGAAACTATATACTGGTATAATAAATACCCTAAATGAGTCAACCTACCATCTAGCAGATTGGCTTGAGTTTCCTGCAGTAGCCTCATGTATCAGGAAACTTAACTGTCCTGCGGTCACTCCAAAATAAACTGACTTAAACATTTATTATGTTTCTCATTAAAGGAAACAGCACTAACTCCAGCCCCTCCAAAAATTTACATTACAAATGTTTACAATTAACTCCTCCTGAACCCGATATACCTATGTATATATATATATATATATATATATATATATATATATATATATATATATATATATATATATATTGATGATTTCCAATTCCTACACGTCACCTTCTTTCTGGAGTGCTCCCCATACGTACATAGCCACGGAAGTAGCTATATACGTATGGGTACCTGTAAATTACTGTTCCGTCCTAATGACCTTAACGGATTCTTTGTCAAAAAAAACTACTTTATCTACTAAGTAAGCAACACGTTCTTAAAAAGCAACCTAATGTTAGTTAAATTTTCTTAGCAGAAATTGCCTTGATTTCTGCTACAATATTTAAGACAATAATGTCAACATAAAAATGATTTTTGACAATACAAACATAATTATTTTTGTATGTCAAATAAACGATACTTATTTATCGTTGTTATAAAAATAAATTACAAGAAGCAGGCGTATAATAATTGTAATTAATTGCTTTTATTAGCTCTGAAATAAATTATATACTAATGGGCAAACAATTTAATAAAAAGACCTTTACAGTCGGCATTTATTCTCATGCTCTAGAAAATTTTTATTCGATAGCAATTTCTCATTACTTATTTGTTGTAAAATCCTATATCGGAGTTTTTGAATTCAAGCTCTTGGGCCTTAGATAGATTTATAAATGGAACTCTAATAAACTTTCACCAATCACTCACTGGTGTAAATTTTAGTTTTACTATATAATATTTGAGTTCAAACTACTACACAAAAATTTTAATTGGTCTACGAAAAAGTAGTTGTTGTGTAGATTGACATTTTAGTTATTGGGATTCCTACAAATTTCTTGTTAAATTCTTCCATGATGTAGCGGTATGATCCCCATAACACGGGACTATAAAAATCCTTTGTTCAGTAGATAGCATTTTGATGAGAAGTATTTTAAATTAAATAATAATTGCTTCATTTATTAAAGACATTGACAAGCATGTCCATAGGTGTCATTACATTTAATATGTAGAAGCTAGTACTCTGGTTCAAGGTGTGAGAGAGAATAGTTGGGACTTTAATGTGATAAAACTCGTTACTTTTAATATTTAATTTTTTTAATGAAATATTGTACTTCGGCTTGATAAACAAGTTATGTTTACTCTTACGCAAAATAACGTTTTCGTATTTTTATGCTCCCGGTATAAAAAATTGAATTTTTCATAACGCAAATCTTATTTATTTTACAAGCAAAGACTTTTATGAGGAGTGGCATTTTTACGTATCTTGCAGAAGTTGGTCCATTTATCCTCTTCTAAACCACGGACATACTGTACATATATTGACAATAAAATGTTTAAAGTAACATATTTAAGGAAAGGGCAACTTGGGATTGTATATTCCGTATATTTTGTGCAACAAGTTCCAAAAAAAATCTTCGAAAACCCAAGAAAAACTTATTTCAAATAACGGAATAAAATGATAAGCTTAAAATGGTTTATATTTTTGTTGTAATTTTTCAAAATAATTTACTAATACTTTTTTTTCTTACAGGTTTTCCCGCCGCCGCTTATGCAGCATACGCGGCCGGCCGTGGATACTCGGGCTACCCTAGTTTCGGACTGCCCTACCCAACAGGTAATGCCCTGGCAGCAAGTTTACACCATCATCCCTTACCGCCCCTATTATCTCTCCCCCTGGAACACACCCATCATTTGGGAGTGTACGGGGGTACCGCGACCACTCTGCATGCCCTGCCCCTGTGAACGATCCGACCGGCTTTGACGCGCACGGCCCCCGTACAACATCCTCTGGTGCGTAAGGTGGTTGTGCTCCGTACGCGTTAAAGCTAACGATGATGACCACAAAAATATGATTTAGTTACTTCCATAGTTTACTATCAAAAAATATTATTTAGCATATTGTCAGCTGTTGTATAGATATGAAGTCCAAATAAAACTCCTTAGATCTATGCTAATGGGAATTTCTTTTTATTTTTGACCAAGGAAATACCTGTAAAAGTTTTGCGACAAGCTGTATCATAATATGTACTTAGTAACTAATCTAAGGTTTAGTACAGAATTGAAAAAGAAAGGAGACCTCTTACACTAAAGTTGCGTTGTCAAATTTTTTAGCGATCAAAAGAGTCCTTGGAACACAGTATGTACTTCACAGATCGTGTGATCTTTACAGCAGTGAACAATATATTAAATAACCTTAGAAGATACCAACTACAGTTACATTTCTTGTGTTTTGCGAAGAAATTTAAAAAATAGCAGTACCGTAAACATATTTTTGTGGATTTTTGTTATGGTTAAGTATTTGATTTAAACTTATTAAAGTTGCAGTGATCTATTTCTTTCCTTTATTTATAGATACTTCCGAATAATAAAGTCACCAGACGTTTTCTATATTTTAAATTTATTATCGCATTGTTGACGTTTTTTCCAATTTAAACGACATTTCTTGTCTTGTTAACTTACAGATACTACATTTGTTTTCATCTGAAATTACCTACCTTTTTTAAAAAATAATTTATTTTCGGTTAGGTCCTATAATTATGCCCATAACTCAATATAGTATTAAAACTGTAGTAACAACTAATGTTTAGTCTTAAAAGTACTATTTAGGCGACAATAAACCATATCGTTCATTTTTAGTATAAACTAAATATGTAATTGAACACAACTTTTGAATATATGATTCACACTTGCTAAGTGCGCACAACTTAGAGATGTATGATTTGCATATTTGTTAGTGTGCATAACTTAGAGATATACGATT
Source organism: Philopedon plagiatum (assembly GCA_963971165.1). Lineage (NCBI taxonomy): Eukaryota > Metazoa > Arthropoda > Insecta > Coleoptera > Curculionidae > Philopedon > Philopedon plagiatum. Next base: position 143,102,502 of record OZ020190.1, on the reverse strand, counting down.
TGCCGTAAGTTTTCGTAATAGGAGTAGTTACAGCATATTAGTAACTAATCTCGAAAGTTTATAGTTTTTTTGATCAATCTTTTTGGCAGTAATCCTTATATACATTGCTCAACAATTGAATTGGATATTACAAAAATATTTAAATTTTCCACGTCACTATTTGAGATAAATAAAAGTCAGATAATATGTTAAACAAAAAGTTTATTCATTGACGTTATTTGACGGTCACAAATAGCAAAAAATTAACTGAGAAAAATTGTTTTATTGCTACTTTACAGTATCTTTATAAACAATTTAATACCTTGTAGGACCACCCCTGGTTCGTCTTAATGCTGTTAGTCTGTTTGGAAGAGTAATTATTAAATTATTGATAAAGTGTTGAGGTATTGTTTTCCAAATTGCTTACAACTCACTAGTCAATTGTTGTAAAGTTTAGGGAGACTTTAGGAGTCGATTTAACTGCCTGGGCATTTCAGCCCAAATGTGCTCAATGCAATTCATGTCCGTTGAACACGGTTGCCACTCCATTCTTGTAATCCCATGATATTATATCCAATCGTTTGCAATTCTCGCACGTTGGGACGGGCATTATCATCAATAAAAACAAATCTGTCGCTTATTGCACTAGCAAATGGCTCAATCATCGACTCTATAACCCTATCGCGATATCTTACGGCAGTCATTATTTCATTCATTAAAGCTACTAAGTGAGTGCGGCCATTATACAATATTCCTCCCCAACACAAATTGATCCGCCTCCAAATAGAGTGGTTGAAGCTATTAAATTTTCATTATATCGTTATCTCTTTCTCTCCATACCAGTATTCGACCATCACACGTGTACAGACGAAATCTTGACTCGTAGGAAAGAGGCAATGCACCAGTTTGGAAAATTCCATTAACTGTGTTCTATCGCCCAACGATATCTGCATGCACGCTGCTCTGCCGTCAGCCGTGGGTGTGTAGTGTGTCTTCTTGCTCTCAAATGACATGCATGCAACCGTCTTCTGACAGTTTGGCTAGAAATCACTCTTCCAGTAGCTTGCCTGAAGAAGCTATTAATTCTTTGACGCTGTGTATGTTCTGTTTCTTCTTGCCGTCAGGACTATTAAACGGTCTTGAGGATGACTTGTGGCTCTTTCTTGTCCTAACCTATGTGTGTACGCTGCAGATCCTGTCTCTAAATATCGATTCCATGCTCGACTTACAACACTTTGCGACACATTCAGCTGCATAGCGACTTCCACTTGAGACAAACCTTCACGTCTCAAACGCACTAATTGCTCAAGTTGCCCTGTTTTTAATCATCGTAAAGGGATAATGTTATGCAAATAAACAGTTTTATTGCTAGCAACAACACTATTAAAGTCGGTACAACCACTACTATGAGAGTAAAATGTTATCATTTTCAAACCACATTCCTACATGTATTCATCAAAGAGATAACACCACAAAGAAAGGAAAAACAACATTCAATATATTTTCGCTATAAATTAGTGTTCCTGACAGTATCAAATGCGATTCTTTAAGCAATATTTTTTAATGCACATTTTAGAAGAATAAAAAATATCCACTTTTTGTTAAGCAGTGTAGTTATAAACTTTAGATCTTAGCCCTTAGCAACAAACAGAAAAGGGAACTTTAAAATTATTTATTTTAACATTAACCTATTAAATTACCTGAGAAGAAAAACTTGGATTACGTAAAATGTATTTAGGACTTTAAAATAATGATCTAATAAAAATATCTTAATAGTACTAATAAGATGTATCTATGCAAATATTTGTTGAAGAGCAATTTCTAGAAATTTTTAATTTTGTTAAAAAAATGCATTTGTTGAAAATTGTTGGAAAATAGTATATTGTATACCCAGTAGGAAAACATTCCCGGATGACTGTAAAGATTGTTGGTTGAGACGCTAACGAAGACCAGCAACACAGAGTCCGGGAATGTGGCTTTCTCGTCAAGGTACACATACTATTTTTCCGCCGATCCATCAAAAAATTTCGTAAAAATCGTGTCGTATTTAGTTTATACTAAAAATCAAAAATATTAGTATCAATCTTCAACATTATTACCTTATGGTAGAAGGTGAAATTATTTAATCGCTAGTGTTAGAATCTTTAAAGATATAGAGCAGAACATAACTGTTTTATTAGAAGTACAGAGTTAGGTAAGTGGTATTCCGTATTAAAGTATTAAAAAAGATATAGCAATTAATCTATTTAAAAAACAGTGTTAGGTATAGAAAGGTGGTATAGATGTGGGTTATCAGCTTCAATCTTCGCGGAATAGCTTCTTAGCGTTATTTTCCCTTTCGTTTAATAGCGTCTTAGATAGGTATTATAGCATAAAACAAAGTTTAAAAAAATATCATTCCAATTGTGATCTCTGAAATCGGAACCTTACATTTAATGGTTTGGTGTTTAAATGTTATTTTGAAGCAAATCTTTAAGGAATTGAAAAGAAACTTTTTAATAAGCTGAAATTTGCAAGCACTACATTTTATTTTGTAATAATAAGAAAAGATATTGTTTAAGAACTTAGAAATTTACTTCTGTGATATTTTAAGCACAACTATTTTTACGGATTCTTATGAAACTTTCTCATATAAAGAGAAAAATTTTACCCATTTAAAACAGTTATAATTTGATTATTTTATTTTTTTCTAAGCATGGGACAGGATGACTTACGACTGGGGCAATCAGTTATTATTATAAATGTGGTTAAATGTTAAAGAAAATATCTATATAACAAACAGGTTTTAACGATGTTAAAGTTTTAAATGTTGCAAGTGCGAATATACTCAAAACACCAAACTCTTTAAATGCTTAGATTCCGAATTGTTTTGCCTGATATACAAACAAGTAAGCAATGTTGTTGCATTTTTATAATTCGCGAAAAACTTAATTGTAAGTATTAAAATACGCTTGTTTAAAATATAAATCGTTTAAATTGCCTAAGTGCTGCTGCCATAATGCGCAAGAATTCGTCCCTGTATCCATCCTGTGAAATGTTTCGAACATGATTGGGCACTGCCTGTATTTCTTTTGTGTAAATGTACCATTACAACCCTATCACTTTATTTTACAAAACTTTATCTATTAGAAAACTTCTCGCTATTTTCTACCCCTGAACACCACGCATATCATAGTTTGTGTCTAAAAAAAATACATATCGATAAAAACAATTTTTCTAGTTCACAGGGGCACGGTATAGTAGAAATGGGGTGATGTAGCATTTTACCTTGATTAAATTATATATCTGAAGATGGTTTAAAACTTTTGAAACGTCCGAACACTAGGCGTACCCATTCGTTTCGCGATTTCACTTCTTCTTGTTAATTTTTGTGGAAATGGGATAGTTTTTTGTAAGAAAATATGGGTCAGCTCTGACTTTTATTTCCTAAATAAGAACAACAATCTCTTTTCATTACTACTATTTTGTTAAAATAGTAATAGTGAATGTAAAGAAATTAAAAATAGTACATTACGCATAACTTTTCTTGTATTTGTAATTATTTATTGAAATTTATCAAAAATATTTAACCTCTAACAAATCCAATCGTTCCACAGTTCAAACTCGAAACGTTTTATCATTTCGGCTCAAGTTTGCCCCACTTTGCTAAGTCCTCAAATAACACAATTTCCGTAACCCTCTGTACGCTTTAATTAGATTCTAAGCGTCGTGATTTAACCTCTCCCGATTAAAATGAAAACATTAAAATGGTAAAATGAATTATTCCAACATAATAAAATTTATCACACCATATAAATATGCTTTATAAAGCCAATAACGACGGTACACACAGCGCGTACGAAATATCAAATATTATAACAAGTTAATGGTAATTATTTAGCGTTCGGGAATTCTCGTATTCCCGGGAAAAATACAGAGTCGGTTCAGGAATCTGTAAATTCTCAAGATCTTCTTCGCTATCGCCAGATCTAGTATACTTTGTTTCAAAATATGCCGCAATAAAGTTTACAGGACAAGATACCATTCTGTAGTCTTAGGGTCTTAAACAAATACGATACCTCAGTGGTGGCAGGGTTGGACTAAGAAACTAGTATAATTACCAAGGCTAGGATTTTTGCTCGACCTCGCCGAAATGCGATTTTAGCTGCTGGCTTGAAATACCATAAGCGTGGACCCGGGTTTATTAATTTTAATACATACCTTTAGCATAGCAAAAAGTAGCCATGTATACTATTAGAAACGTTGGTGAAAAACACCCGTCCCGGTGAAAGGAAAACGTGGCAGCCTGTCTGGTCGATCACAACCGATCCCAACGAGCCAATTACGATAAGTGAACGTCGATGACGACAAACCTGACCACGCGACTTCGGCCAGTCCACGTTTCGGTAATTGCCGTGTCTCTACCTCAGATAAAAATGACTCCGCGCCCACCGGAGCATCATGTCTTCTCTATGGGATTTATGTTACCTAGGCCAAAAATAAGTTTGAATGAGAGGTAAAATCACTAGTGGTAAATTTGGATATGGTATTTATTGTGAGATGAAAAAGATTTATTTAATATATATTACAGTTTATTTGCATTACATGAAATAATCAACATTTTCTCAAAGTTTATTTCAGTGAAAAAGGTTCTTTTACAGTTTAATATATTTCTAAGTTCCGAAAAGCTTCTTCCTACGTCACAGCTTGTCACCGGAGCGAAACAAAACTGATAGTCAGTTCTATCTTTTAGGGTTTCAGAAATAGATTTTAGTTGGAAAAATCCGGGATTTATTTCTATTCCATTTAAAAAAATAAAGTTGACGTACGTCCTACTTTTCTGAGACACCCTATATATTCACAGATATTTTTAGAGTATGTAAAAAATAAAAATAAAGTCGACGTGTCCGAGCGATTTTCCATAAAATTTGTAATTTTTTATATAATGAATTTATTCCATGCTTTATGTCCTCACTGGATTTAAATTGCCATTGTCTTTGTAAATTTGAAAAAGAGACTTGGAAAAAAATTCATAGTACAAAAGTTGGTTCTAATATTCTTTTACTTGTCAATTTAAACCCTTAAATGTCAAATTATACCGGTCGCAATAGTAGTGAATCAACTTTTATTTATAATTTTTCTTTTGGTGTAAAAGATATGATTTTACTTTGAGGAAGAATTCTGAAGACGGCTCTGTGGAAATACGGAAAAACCCCAGTTCTAGTAATTATTTACCTTCGGAACGTTGCATAGCAAGTTGTTATAAATCTAATTACCGGCGTAAAATCGTGAGAGTAATTATTAACACACGCGTGACGTGTGAACAATGTGCGTTGTTTGCGATTTATTCTGTGCAATTAGTTGCGTGTAGTATCGCGATTTAGGAACGTTAATGAATTACTTCATTTAAACATTATAATGGGGTATTTACTTTAAAAGAATAAAATCGGTCATGTGTTGTCGGGTTTTGTGTGATAAATGTTTATACATATACCGTGTGTTTGGTAACGAATATATCTTAGCAGTGGCTCAATTTAGATCGATTTATCTTATAGCGCGTTCGGAAATGCAATCTTTTCCATCGTTTTGCTCGGAATTTTTGACGGTCACATGACCTATTATTGTAAACAGTACAACCGATCACGTGTCTATCAATAATTCCGAGCAAAACGATGGAAAAGATTGCATTGCCGAACGCGCTATTAGTACAAAGTTGATAGTAACAGAGATACAGAGTGTTAAAGTTACAATTTTATATTACAGGGCATGCATTCTAGCATGAGCCTTAACCTTGAAGTGCGCAGTAAACACGTGGGCGGGGCTATCAGGGATCTCATTATTATTCATGCCTTTGAACAGCACACATCAGTACAGTCTGCGACAAAACTAGTACCTACCTCCGTTGTATCCCTGATACAATTTATGCAACAAGAAGCAGATGCAGAATAACAATAATGGATTTAAGTAAGGTTCACGAGCGTATTTCAGTCGCTACAGGAATTAGTCTGAGCACAATTAAACGCATTAAGGAAGAGACCAATAATGTCGAATCAGGTGCAATAAGATTTTTTTTCCACACCAAAAAAAAGAGGGAAAATAGAAGAAGCAAAATAGCTTTAGACGACGCTTTTCAAGGTGTTTTACGCAGAACGATACATAACTTCCACGTAACAGAAAACAAGTACCGACTCTAGCGAGAACTCATAAGAAGTTCCAAAATAATACTAATTACGAGGTATGCTTGAACAGTTTAGGAAAAGAACCGAGAAAAATTGGATTCCGTTGGAGAAAAACTAAAAACAATCAAAAAATTTTAATGGAGAAACCTGACTGCATCTGCGCATTCTCTTTTTAAAGAAAATGAAACGTTACCTTACAGAAGGACGTCCGATTGTTTATAGGGATGAAACGTGTATTTATTCATCACATTCACACCAAAAGCTTGAAGCGATGAAGCAGACAAAGGTGTAAGACAACCTGTTTCAAAAGGCACACGTCTAATAATAGTGAACCCTGGTGGGGAAGACGGTTTTGTAACAAATTCATACGTTAGATGGAAGTCACACTGCGGTACTGGGGACTATCACAACGAAATGAATTATGAAAAATTAGTAAAAAATAGCCTAGTGGTCAATTTGCGAACTAACAGAGTTGTCGTAATCGACAATGCTCCATACCACAATAAGCCAATCGATAAGTGTCCTACATCTGTAACAAAAAAGATGACTTGAAAAACTGGTTACAAGATAGGAATAGTCCATTTGACGAAAAAAAGTTGAAACCGGGGCTAAACAGTCTAATTAAAATGAGGAAACCGACAGAGAAAAATTATCAAATTGACCAAATATTTGCCGGTGCGGGACACACCGTGGTTCGACTACCTCCCTACCATCCTGATTTTAACCCTACTAAACTAGCGTGTGCACGGATGAAAAAATTTGTGGCCACAAAAAACGTGAATTTTAACTTGGCGAACGATGAGTTCGAATAATTTCCTGAGAAACAGTGATAATATTAAAAACCAAATAAAACACGAATGAACGATAAAAAAACAAACTGCTAAAAATGAACTCGTGGGATTTTGAACATTTGCTGAAAAATAATTGAATTTATCTACCTTGCATCATGTTAATTATTTTATTTTTAAGCAAATCTTCAAAATGCCATGAGCTCATTTTTAGCAGTTTATTTTTCCATTGTTCATTCGTGTTTTATTTGGCTTTTATTATTTTCACTTGATGTTTGCATTTCCGTAATAAAAAGTTTTATTTTTTACTGATACTTATATTTTTTATTTCTTATTGATTCTGTGCAACGCCGAGTTCAAATGCCTTTTTCTCAAAAGCAGTTGCTTCTAGCGACATTAATAAAGTATACCGTCTTTAAGTAAAAAAGATAGGGGAATAAAGATTTCTAATCAGGAATTGTGTACACTGAAGCACAAAAAAGTTGGGACGTTTGAAAATGTTATTTAATGCCATATATGGCGCCCCTACAATATATATACATATATATATATATATATATATATATATATATATATATATATATATATATATATATATATATAGCAAATTTGAGAACGTATTTGCTTTTTCCGTCTCAAGAAGCCCCCGCCTACCAAATTCTGTGAATTTATTTGGTATATTTCCAAACATATCGATACAATTTCAACTTTAACACCCTGTATCTCTCTTATTATCAACTTTTGACCTAAATTAAGCCAGGTATGGCCTATTTGCTACCAAACACCCTGTATATAAAAAATTTGTCAAAATTGCTATTGTGGTAAAATTCATGCAGAATATTATTGTCTTTTCTGTTTGTACTATAATTACTCTATATGTGTCTTAAAGAAGAGCAAACCTAAAGTATTGTTCCCCCACCTGAATTAAAAAAATTGCATTTATCAAGGGTACAATACAATAATACACTATATTTGAAAATTATAACCAGTAATTTCAGCACATTTAAAAATTTATTGAAGTTCAATATTTAACCCAACTTTTTCCATGATACCCATATTTTTTACAAAAAACTTCTCCTTTTCCACACACACGTCTGCAAACATTCGACTGGTTGAGGCTTTAAATTTCCATTATTGATTTAGGTATGCGATTGAAGTGAAGACAAATATTAACCTAACAGCAGTTTCACTTTTGCCAAATCAATTTTGGAATTGTTTTACGTACAATACATATGAGCTTTGTTCACTCAGATTGTCCGGTTTATCTTTTTTCGGTAAAGAAAGACTCGTGTCTGTTTGGATTTGTACAATGTATTTATTTTCGATAGATTAAAACTATCCAAAAACTTAAAATTTACAATTTTCTTTGAACCAGGCAAAATAAACACCTCTCCAAGATAAGAAAAAATTTTATTTTTTTTTAGAAAATTATTGATGCAACGGCAAACCCAAAACAACATGATTTTGATAAATATTTTCCAATCTTTTTTAGTTATTTCTTAAGACATTTAGTCTGTGCAAATTATAATTTTTATTCTTAACTTCCTCTAGATTTTTTAACATCTGTTTTTCTGGCCTCAGTAACCCCATAGATGCCATATTAGTCAACATTTTTAAAAAATTCCCAGCCGCTCCGATTTATCCTCTTTCATCTCCTCCCTATTAACATCTGTTATACAAAATTACATCTTCGGACCTCAATAACCTCCAAAATCACACATTAGTCAACATTTTTGGACAAATTTTTCAGGTTTTTGTTTGTCCGATTTGAATGATTTTTTTTTTCGTATTAAAGGCTCATTCTTTATAAGAGTATTACGGCATACATTTGTTAGAAAGTTAATTGTCATTGTATACCGGTAGTAACAAACATATTGTGTTTTTTCCCAAAATTCGCAACACCCTGTGGAATATTCTAGCATTCATAAAATATTGCATTTAAAACCTAATTTGAGTCTCATGTTTTCTTAACATGTTTTTTTTTGGTTCACTTAGTTATGTTGGATAATAAAAGAAGTAGAAATTTTTATAACTCATGCAGAGTTTTTACTAGAATATCGTAAATAGTAACTTTTTAAAAAAAGTATTAAACTATCAATAATTAACGATTACAACACAAATTACATAAAAAAATTAAAATAGACATTAATGTCTTTTCGCCTCTGCTTCTAATAACTGCGGCTTATCGGCGAGGCATACTGGAAATTCAATTTGCTATTTGGTTTTGATCCGTATCATTCCAATTTAAACAGATATTGTTTCCATGTCTTGCAAGGTTGCGGGAGGAGGCTGACGCTGTCTTAATTTTCTGCCAATAATGTCCCACAAATGCTCGATCGGGATAAGATCTAGACTGTGCGGTGGCCAATTCAGAGTCTGAACCTCGAGTTCTTTTATTATCAAACATACTTGCTTTTTTAGATGTCAACACAAGAAAGTCACCGGTTTTTATAGAAATTTTAAGAACCCTAAACACTCTTTTGGACCTTTTCAGATTTAAATAAGAAACATTAAAGAAATAAGTAAGATGGTATAAGAAAAAGCAAATAATCAATTTTTATTGCGGTTAAATTTAATAAAAATTATTTGCTTAAACTTTTCGATGTTAATATCCCAGCTAAAAAGAGAACATTTTTATTTGCTCTGGAAGCGCACTACTTTACTTGGTCAGCCTTGTGGAAAATTGAATTGGCCCGTTCCGTTTAATCGTGCAAAAGGGAAAATCGGACAACTGAGTGATTAGAGATGGAGAGCTACGCCCGGTTAACGTTGCTTTGTCGCTTTAGAGAAAAATAAAAAATTAAAATTTCGGTGGTCTATTCTAAAGGAGCAAGCTTGACATTTTCTATGCTAACTCGTATATAAATATATTTAGAAACCTAATCAAACATAATATGATAATTTAACAACTCCATCGCTAGTCAAAATGGTTAATCCAAAACACATCGTCTAGCCGCATTTTAAGCGACTTTTTTAACTTTCAAGTAACATTACTAGGTAAAATGGAAACAATAATTTTAAAAAATTAAAAGGTTGTTTTCCTAAAATTATGAAAAAATAATGAAGAGGTTTTCCTCGATTCTTCAAAAATTTTGACATTTCTGACAAGATTTTTGTTCAATATTACAATACATCTCGTCATTGCCAGGCAACGAAAAATAACCGTTAGAAAATAATCTGTAGTAATATGTTAAGGGCATAATTTGAACATGTCGAACATTTTGCTTGAAGGTTTGTTGCCTTAGAAACAGCTTTAATTGTTATTTGACAAAAAGTGCCCGGAACGAAGTTGAGGGCACTTTTTTAGTCAAATAACAACAAAAAATGAATGCAATCAGTTTCTTTAAGGCAACAGATCTAGATGCAAAATGTTCTACATAGTTCATATGCCCGAACCATATATTTGGTGGACTATTTCTCGGAACAACAAAAGTGCAAAAAATATTTTTTTGAAAAAAAAAAGAGAAACATGGTATTCGAAAATTACATATTTATTTAGAACAATTTAACGTGTTACAATTAAAAATACAATTATTATATGTAATTATAGTCTGGCTCGTAGATGGCGTTGTCTCCATAACAGAATTATTATTATTTTCTTAAATTTGCATTTCTTGTAAGAAAAGCATATGTAAGAGAAATAGTCATTTTTATACTATAAACTGTAAAGGAAAAATATTTTCTTATAGTTGTTAGTGTACTGCAAACGTTATTAAAAACACGATTCTTAGAAACAAAAAGTATGTATTTTTAACACATTATGTAACAAATTCTGAAATTAATATGTCACATTCCCTGACATTGTGTTGCTGGTCTCGGCTGGCGCCCCAACGAGCAATCCTCACAGTCGTCTGGGAATGTTTGGCTTTTCTTACTAGGTACACAATATACCATTAACAAAACCTCCAAAGGTCACCGGTAAAATGACCGGAACAACAAGATCTCACATTTAACCCTGTATTCTCTTTCAATTCAATCCCGTTTGATTAAGATGACCAGAAATAGAAAATAGACATTCGGGGTAGTCATTTGACACAGAGTTTTTAAAATCGTTTTTTAAAATCTACTTGCGATTCGGAATAAGGCGAAATAGGCGATTTTTTGACATTAATCCTAATATTAGAAAACCGCTTGTGCCATCATCTGAAAGATGATCAGTAGATGATTCCTGTTATATTTCCAGCTCTGAAATTTTTTCCATTAATTTGTTATAAATATTTTTACGCAAAAAAACGAGATTTTTTTAGTTTCCTGCTTATAAAATGGAAAATAATGAAACAATCTTAATGGTGTAATGGACAATTTGTAGAGAATAAAAATACGAACAAAATGAGAGGTCGAACGTCCCGATCGGAAAAGTAGCAACGGAGAAAATCCGACAAAACCGGAAAATTAAGAATTTCATAAATCGGCCATTTTTAAGAGGGCTCAAACTTTAGGAAAAAGTAGTAATTTATAGCTACTTTATGGGTGCAAAACCCCGACGCTGTCCGACGATTAGTTTTGCCACAATCGTCATTTTAATTTTTCAATGTTAAGGGCAGCAGGTTGCAATAGGTCTGGATGCTCTATGGATCATCCGATTTTAATTATTGAAACGGATTTGAAAAGTACAAGTTTAGCTGAACAAAATGAATATTTTAATTTTTCCATAAAATGCTACGAAACCAGTTGAAAATGCACGTAAAGATGCGTGACAATGGCCGCGCGCGAAAGCGGTCGACTAGTGGGTAGAGCAGAGGAGCGAAGGAGAGCCGCTTTCGCGCGCTCTGCCATTTTCATGCATCTTTACGTGCATTTTCAACCGGTTTCGTAGCATTTTATGGAAAAATTAATTTTTGTTCAACTACACTTGTACTTTTCAAATCCGTTTCAATAATTAAAATCGGACAATCCATAGAGCATCCAGACATGTTGCAAAATAGTGTATTGAAAAATTAAAATGACGATTGTGGCTAAACTAATCGTCGGACAGCGTCGGGGTTTTGCACACATAAAGTAGCTATAAATTACTACTTTTTTTCAAAGTTCTACGTTTAAAAATGGCCGATTTATGAATTTAAAAAAAAAACTCTTAATATTCCGTTTTTTCCGGATATTCTTCGTATTTCTGTTCTCTGCAAATCATCCATTTGCACCATTAAGATTGATTCATTACTTTCCATTTTATAAGCAAAAAATCTAAAAAATTCTGTTTTTTTTTTGCTTAAAAATGTTTATAACAAATTAAAGGAAAACATTTCAGAGTTGGAAATATAACAGAAATCATCTACGGATCGTCTTTTAGATGATGGCACAGACGGATTTCTAATAGGATTAATGTCACGACAAATCGCTCTAATATTGCTTGGCCTAAAAAGTCACCATTCATTTCAAAAGTTGAGAAGTGTATATAAAGCAAATATTTTTTTCCTTTTGATTAAACGTAACTAATTGAATTGCGTCTTACATTTTAAGTATTTAATTTTTTGAGCAGTGTATTTAGCTAAATTTGTCTCGAACTAATTAATTACGTACGGAGACGAACTAATTACCATATTTCTAAAGTTCTCGTGAACCGCTATTCAAACCCACCAAGCAATTCCCTTTAGTATAACCAAAGTATGCCTCTTGCGGTCACATCATCTTGACCGTATCTGAGATACTTTAGGTCGTGTGACAGAGAATAGGGGATTATTTTATCGAATACGTTAATCGGTAACGGTATTTGCCGCGAGACAGAAATAGGTGAATGTTGTAATACTTACTTTGTACACAGAATTAAGAATCTGCTTTTAGAATTTTTAATAATACACAGTTTTAGAATTGTAGTACTCAGGGCTGTATGACCATACCGCCTAAATACACTGGCGAACAAAAAATTGAGGTCAGATTGAATTTGTGACGTCCTGAGTGCGCGTGCCTCTACGGGACCGACTTTTAAAAACCTGACTGGCGCCAAATGCGTACAAACGCACTTTTTCGCCCATGCATTGGACGGATTCAGCCGGTGGAGCCAATACGTTGTACAGGTCTAATATATGTAATGTCCATGATGCAGACCCATGTTTATATGAAATGTTTTATATGAAGTTGAAAATATGAAAATTTAGTTTCTTTCAAAGAATCTCCCTTTAAGCGATGGGACATGTTTTTTGAAACACCCTGTATAAATCCAATATTACTTAATATTGAATTAAAATTCAAACAACATGGCTACTTCTATTACTTATTCAAAATGGCTTTGGGTTCACATAGCAAAAGGGCATATTTAAGACTATGTGCAACACAAAATCATACATACATAATATGTTTCTTCACAAAAATAATCAGATAAAATTTGCATGTATATTAGGAAAAATAAATCCCTTCTGATTCTTGTTCTGGAAAATTTTTAGCTTTTGGTTTTTAAAATTGGAGCAGTCCTAAAAGGTATATTCAGTCTCTACGATTCTGATTTTTTTAACAATGTTATTGCTTATACTAATAAAACAGTACGAAATTTACTTATGTTAAAAAAATTAAACGTATAATTTATAATAACAATCAATTTCAATTGACGGCGTTATCTCAAATTCAAATGCCACTCAGAGAATCGACAAGATTTAACTACCTATATAGAATAAAATAAAATTTCGTAAAAATAATGATAAAAATGATCTGTGAAAATCTCGACAAAGATTATCTCGAATCTACTCCGTCAGACATAACAAAAAAGACGCAGAATTATCCCAAAATCTCCTACGTAACGTAAAAATTTAGCTTCTAATACAATGCACACAATATTGCTGCTGCAGTTGTAGAAAAAGTATAGTGTAAAACACGTTTGAAAATACCTTTTCACACTCGTTCGACTTTTCTCACTCGTGTGAAAAGACAAAAAACTTGTACAATATACTATTGTCACCTCAATCGGTACAAACTAAATAAATATATATTTTTATTTTTCTCTAAAGTATAAAGCAATATCCAGACGTAGCTCCAGCCAAAACAAATTAAAAAAAATACAAAAATTAATTTTAAAGACGAGCAAAAAATATTTTATTATCATGTGTATGAGTGTGAATGGCTGTATATATATTTTTTATTTAATATTATAATAATTATTTATAATGGATATATAAGTATTCGATGTTATGAGACTGTTGCTTAACTTCAATGTTGCCAAATATATTATATTATAATACTAATTGAAACATGCAACGCAAATCTTTGGAAGCAATACTGTGAAATAAACATGTGTATACTCTAAAGAAGGATCTGCAGTTTTTCTTACAGGAGTATTGATGATTACTGAATGGGAGTGGAATATGTACCAATGTAATTACATCCGAATGAACATAGTCATGAAGTAACGAATGTAATGTTAGTAACGAAATAAGTAGATTCAAGATCTCACCTGATTACATCGGGCGTGGTTATTACTTCTATGGGTGACCGCTTCTTTTCTTTATAATTATTTGACTTACATTATTTTGGATCTATAAAATTTTGTCGGATATATTTTTCCCGAAAACTATTTTTTGATTTTTTTTTTCGAAAAACGCTTATTTTGAAAATACCTTTTTGTCAAAACTACTTTGGATAACAAGTCTATGAATAGACATTTTTTTCGAAAATCAGAATATGTTGTGTGCATCATAATGCTGACAATATGTTTACGTGATGTTAGCTGGCACCTACACAATACTAGCCATCAGATGATCAGCTACTAAAAGCCTTTGTTTCCTCTTCCGAGTCAGAAATCTTCGTCCCCTTCCAAATTATATACTCTCTGTATTTCCCAAAACCCAGTCTTGCTTCCTTTTAGGCAAAAAATCGGGCAAAATTTACCCCATCTACATGAATGGCCATGACCTACAGAACAATGAAGCATTCGATTTTGTTGGCACCGCTTTCGAACATGATCTCAGCTGGCACAACCACATTACTTCAATAGCCACGGGAGCGGCATTACTTTCGACACCTAAAATCCTTAATTATATCCAAAAGAGAGCCATTCGACTCATCAATGATCAAGTCCTCACAAGAAAACTCCCTTTTTTCGTTCATAGCCGTGCTGTTGATGATTTATCCCTTTTCTACCGATACTTTCAGGGATTTTCCTCTGAAGAACTAGCCGCTATAATTCCCCCCTTGTCTGTTCCTAACAGAACAACCAGAGGCGCGTTACGTATGCATCCCTTTACGGTCCAGCTACAAAAGCCGAGAACATCCCACTACTCTCGCTTATTCATACCTAGGGTCTCTAGATTATGGAGCAAATTGCCTGCAGATGTTTTCCCTTCCCCTCCTAACCTGCAATCTTTAAAATCCCTTATCAACTAACTACATTTTCCTTTATTTCGGACGCCGGCAGTACTTTAATACTATATGTTTCAGATTTTAATTAGAGTTAGAAAATACTGAAAATAGCCTGAGCGAATTTATGCTAACCTGAGCAAACCCAGTGGCGGCTGGTGAAATTTCAAAGTTGTATATCTCTGTTCCTACTTACAGGACCCATACCAAATTTAGGGGTTTTAATAGTGAGCCCACTGGGAATGTTTTGGCAAAGAAAAAAAACATTTTGTAATTTGCGAAAAAAAGTTAAATTTTTAGTGTGCCCCTCCTAAGAAAAAAATTAACAAGTCTAGGTATTTTATTTATTATTTTTTCTAAACAAATTTTACATTATTTTGTCGACAGTTTTTAAATTTTGAGAGAAAAGAATGTGTTAGTAGAAAGTTATAGTCATTTGAATTTTTTCTTAAATTATATCTTAGGCTTAAGAAAATTCAAATGACGATATAACTTTCTACTAATGCATTTTTTTCTCTCAAAATTTAAAAACTGGCGACAAAAAGATGTAAAATTTTTTTTGAAAAAATAATAAATAAAATATCTAGACGTGTTCATTTTTTCTTAGGAGGGGCACACCAAAAATTTAACTTGTTTTCGCAAATTACAAAATGTTTTTTTTCTTTACCAAACCATTTCTAGTGGGCTCACTATTAAAACCCCTAAATTTGGTACGGGTCCTGCAAGTAGGAACAGAGATATACAACTTTGAAATTTCACCAGCCGCCACTGAGCAAACCCTAAAAAAGCAAATCTGTGCCGATTTGCTCAGGTTTGCTGCCTTTTCCCGTTAACATTTCCTAAACTATTGGAGTTCAAAATTCAATTTTCTGTGAAATATGTTATCCAGAAATGATGCGTTTTTAGAAAATTATATTTTCGAGAAAAAATATGTTTTTTAATTGTTTTGTCCTCGTTCAATGGCCGTTATAATTTTCCATTTTCGATAAATGTCCTTTGTAATCTTTTTAAAAATATCTAAAATTTATTCCAAAAAATAATGATATTGCTGAGTAATAGTATAACTGGGATCTAAAGCAATAGGTGGATAATTGATTACATATACCAAAATGCAAATAAAGCAAAGTTTTATGATAATTCCCCACGGGTTATATCATAAAACGTATCTTATCCTTCTCCATTTATGTATGAAATAAAAACATAGTACATAAATCTCAGAATATATTTCCATTCGGTACGAAGGAACTCATTGCGTTTCATAAAATGTCTTAGTAGGGATTGATTTTCACGATATTGTTTCCCCAGACGCGGAAAATATATATTTCTAAGAGCTTATCGGTGCATTAACCGATAGAGATAAAATAATTCTGTGATAGATTTGTTCACTTGAAACTTACTTTAGGCAGATTTTTCCTTACAATATGGTCAATCTTTCGGGTATTTGTATGTGAAGTCAAAATAATACTAGATATGCAAATATACTAAGTGACATAGAGATCCGAACACCCAGCAAAAATGATTTTGTTTTGACTATTTCCTTCAAAAAATATTAACCAAAGAAAATGAAAAAAACAGTTAAAGTAAAATACCTTTATTAGGCAATTTTAACTTATTTTTTAAAGATCAGAAAATTTACAATTGCTAAAGGAACAGTTAACAAATTTAGGGGCTGTTTCTGCTATTTCTCGGTCTCACTGACAATTTTATTGACCACAATGTGTTGTTCTTTAGAAGTAAATACTGATGAGCCGGTTGCAATGGAATCCTGCTGTGATGAAGCGCTTTTTTTCTAGGATGAATTGGTGATATTCGGGTCTACCTGCAAGTACGGCTTTAGAGAAGTGATAAATTGTGATTTGATGCTCTCCGACACCAGATTTAGCCAAAGCGAATACTGCACTGCAACGGTTGGAATGATTGGTAATTTTTTTGTGTCCGTTCCTACAGCTTGCGCAGCATATTTTGTCCAGTGAGGTACTTCGTTGCGTCCAATGGGGAAGTTTTTAAAAATTCCTACGGAGGAATCTTTATTCCATAAAGGGTTGATTGTTAGGATTGTTGCATTTTAAAGAATAGCAGGATTTTATAAATATCTCACAGGGCATCGCTTTGGATGTCGGGTATTTTTAATCAACCATTTGCTTTCTGCCAATGACTGGCCTCCCCCTTGATTGGTTTTTACAATTACTGGGTTGTAGATGAGACGCCTCAAATATTGGCCCGTGTTGCTTTTCTCTTCCTTAAAAAAAGTAATTAGGCAGTTGCCTACACGATATGCCAGTTCGTACGAAGCTGTAAAGACAAACCTCCTTTGTAGATGTTCAGGTGTGTTTTCATCAAATAAATCGACTAATTATTCATGTTCTGCTTGGATAAAAGCACTTAGTTCCCTTTTTCGGGGGAACGTTGGAGCTGCTTTCTTTTGGTATCTCGGGATTCTTCAACGTCTTTAAATGGGTCAAATAAAGTATTAAATTCTTCATAGTTTTTTACCTGGAGCATTTTGGCTATGGTATTCCAAAGAGTCTTGATTGCTCCTTCTTTGTAATCCGTTCCGTCTGTTTTTTTCATATTAAATCCAAAATCTTTCTTAATTGAAGCTAATTGTGCGATAGAAGTATTTTTCTCTAAAACATACCCCGTCCAAAAATCGTAGAATCTCATCTCATACCATACCTTAGAACACTCCCAAACCCAACTTTTTAACAATATAATGCCCGGCCTCGTGTAGCAAAAGTAACATTGTACTACTTTGAGCATGCCGAAATTAATATATTGCCATGGCCTCCAAGATCGCCAGATTTGTCCCCAATCGAGCCCGTGTGGGACATTATCGGTAGAAGAGTGCTCATAAGAACCCCCTCAAACTTTGGCGGCACTTCGACATGAGGTTGAAGTAGCCTGAAATGAGATACCCCAGGAAGATATCTTTCACCTTATCAAAAGCGTGCCTAGATGCAATAATAAATTTATAACACACCGTGGCGCATAAACACATTATTAAAGGTAATATATCTTCATCAGATCGGATTGAAATTTTAATCATTTTCTTACTGCGACTTCCTAAATATTTATGCAAAATGTTATTGAAATACAATTATTTTACTGGGTGTTCGAATTTCTATGTCACTTAGTATATAAACTTTTTTGCGAACTCAAATTTGCGAGAAGAAAATTTTCAATATAAATATTTCTTCTAAAAAAGAATTTTTAAAAACAAATTTTTTCAAAATGCAATTTTTCGAAGCAATCTTGTTTTGAAAACACAGCTTTTCAGAAATTGATTAATAATAGCAGAGACTATAGAGAATATAGACAGACACTCGAATACACCGAAAAGTCGGTCTCCCTTGAGACATTTGGTGGGTTTACTGGTTTATGATTTAAAAGTTTGTTTGTCCACCATTATATATACATGTAGAAACATAGTATATATATTTATATAATGGTAGACAAACAAACTTTTAAACCATAAACCAGTAAACCCACCAAATGTCTCAAGTGAGACCCGCTTTTCGTTGCACGTCAGTGTTCGTCTAGGTATTCTTTAGTCTATGATAATAGTTTAGAAAAAGTTATTTATTGCC
Organism: Philopedon plagiatum; assembly: GCA_963971165.1. Lineage (NCBI taxonomy): Eukaryota > Metazoa > Arthropoda > Insecta > Coleoptera > Curculionidae > Philopedon > Philopedon plagiatum. Next base: position 143,083,710 of record OZ020190.1, on the reverse strand, counting down.
GAAAAACCTGAACAAATCCGAACAAAGCTGAAAAAATTTGAACAATTCGGAACAAACCAGTCCTGATTAATTCTACATAGTTTGGAAAAAGGTAATAAAAGAAGACGAAAAACTAGCTTGATCAAACCCAAATAAACCTGAACAAACCTGTACCGATTCGTATTTTTTCGGTTTGCTTAGGTTTGTTTTGAAATGTACTTTCGAAATAGAAGTTTTTCGAAAAAATATTATCGAGATATTCCAAAAGAGGAAGTTTAATAATAATAATAATGATTTGTGAATCACTTTGTACATCTGGGAAAAAATCTGTATACGTTGCATAAACAGTAATACAAAAGTAGTTTTGACATAACCAGCGCACCACAGACGGACTAGCCCTACGATATACGGTTAATCATAATATACAGGGTGTCCAAAAAGTCTTAGTATGGGCAAAAATATTTGCTTTTAGCAAAGATAGAGACACCAAATTTTGGATGTATCTTATTGGTTAATAAATATACTTTTTTATGTAATTTAACTTTTTCAACCCCCTTGAGGGATGCTAGGGAGTTGAGGTCAAAAATTTTAAATGTAAACCTTAGCAAACCTATGCCGTGTGGTACCTTATTTTAAAGGTCTTCAAAAAAGAAACATTTTACCGCAAACCCGAGGTCCGTATCTTAATTCGTTTTTAAATGGCAAGTCTAAAATTATAAATAATTATAATTATAAAAATATAAATTTAAATACATTTATTTCTCTTATTACTTCAAAAGTTGTTCAAAATGACCACCATGAACTTCTTTGCAGTAATAAAGTTCATTTTGGAACTCACTTCTCGCATTTTCGAGAATGGCCGGTGTTATTTCTTGGCAGGGGTCCAAAATCGATTTTATTACTACCAAGTACCAGTATATTGTGGTCATTTTAAACAACTTTTAAGGTTATAAGAGAAATAAAGATGCCACAAGGCATATGTAGGGTTGCATTTAAAATTTTTATCCTCAACTCCCTAACTTTTTCAACCCCCTCAAGGGGGTTGAAAAGGTTAAATTACATAAAAAGTAGATTTATTAACCAATAAGATACACCTAAAATTTGGTGTCTCTATCTTTACCAATAGAAAAGATATTTGTCCACGCTAAGGCTTTTCGGACACTCTGCATATTACACCTGAATGGGTACGAACTAATGAAAAGCATATGATCCAATTGCATCTGTGCATATTCTTATTTCCATTCTAAACGACTTTTACCGTAATAGTGACACAAATTCGGGAAGTTTTGCACCTGGACCGGGTCTTGGCAGAGAGGCAATTCCATGAGAATAGCACCCAATGCTACAGTTGATAACTTTTTCAAGAGTTCATTAAAAGAGAGCGCGAGAGAGCGAAATCCACGTCAATACTTTGTTTGGGAGCGCCATATGGCGGAAAGTTCATCTATTTTACAGAGCCACTTTGTTAAGGGTGGACTTTCATGGAAAAGGGACTTTTGGTGAAACTAAAATCGCTACAATATACGTGTAAGCGTCAAATTTTAGCCGATAATTAACTTTGTGGCTTTAGCCGCTTTCAAAATCAGTGGAGAAAAATTTAATATTCATATTTTTTAGCCGAATTTGCCAAAATCTTTTCTCATTTTCTGATTTTTTAAAAATTAATTCAAATTAAAATTTAATTAAGTCTTCTTGGAGAAGACAACAAAATCAATTTTTATGTTGCTTTTCCTGCCCTAAACAGTCTTTTTCCTTTCTCTGTAGTCTTTATCCTTCTAGGCATTTGAAGATACTATTTTAAAAAATCCTGTTTGAGTGACATTTTCTATCAGTTTTAATTAATAAAATGATATATAATATGTTCAAAATACCGATATTTTCTTTGAAATGATGAGTATAGTTTTCTACATGTTGTATTTTTTGTAATTATTTAGTAATTATGTATTATTTTTGTAATTATTTCTTAAAACTAATCAAAAATCATTTTAGAATCCTTCAAAATAGCCCAAAAATCGTTAAAATGTCGAAAAAAAAAATTTCGATATTTAACCTGAATAATGTGTCTCTGCGTACATTAGCGTTAAAAATAACTCTTTTATTGCATTCATTTAAACAATGAGGGTTCTACATCTAATGACGTAATATTGGCATACGCAAATTTTTTTTAAATATTGTAGCCAGTTCATCACATAGACACTCACTAATGGAACGCATTTGCATATACAGTCAGTCCAAAAAGTCTCCATACAATGCAAGCTTTTTATACATATTTTGTATTAGTTTTAACCAGCTAACTGGAACTATGAAAAACAAAATTTATATTAATATTTGAGGCTTCGCCAATAAAAAATAATATAAAAAATAACTGCGAAATATTTTATTGAAATGTTACAACATAATTTAACAATATTAACAAAAACTGTCAAGGAAGTGTCCATACACTTAACAATAATCAATATTAATTTAACAGAAAATTAGAATATCTTTTAACCTAATATTTGGTTGGACCTCCGTTGGCCCTTATAACCTCTTGTAATCCTTTTGACATGCTTACAACCAGCTTTCTAGTAATTTCTGGGAGTATGTTCTCCCATTCGTCAATTTTCAATGCTGCATTCTTCTTTCTCCAAACTTTAGTTCTGCCATCAGACCCAAAAAGATTGATCTTAGTTTCGTCACTAAAAATGACTGTTTCCCAGAACTCAGGTGGCTTTGAAACGTATTATTCTCCAGCAAACCTTTAACCTTTTTCTGCTATTAGTTTTCGAAATAATCGGCTGTTTTCTGGCTACACGTCCATTAAAACCTGCCGTGTGTAAACAATTTCTCACGGTTTGTTGACAAACGTTTTTCGAAAATTCTTCTCTAATTTCTTCTGCAATTTTTGCTGCACTTTTCTTCCAATCTTTAATTATTTCTTTAACAATACTGGCCTCTTCACGTGGAGTTAATTTCTTAAGTCGACCGGAACCGGGTCGAATCTTACGAACCAGTTGATTTGTATTGGTTGACAATATAGTTGAACACTTAGGTTTTGACAGCTCTGCTGTTAAATTATTTTTTATGCGTCAATCAAAGTTTGTGTTTTATTTTGATATTGCTTTAGTTTACTTGTTTTCCAAATTAATTAATTTATTTAAATAAAAGTCCAGCCTTAAGAGCTATCTCCCGCTATCTTTTAGAACTATCACGATTTCAAAAAGTTGAAGATTATTTCAAAGAGTCACTTGTACATTGAGTTAAATATCGATTTTTTCTTCTAATAGGGAAAGTTTGGGACACGTTTTAAATATATTGCGTTAAAACTCGGCGAGATATTCAAAACTTATATGAGTTTCTTTTATAGCCTTAGGATAATCGTAAGCTTTGAACTCTATCTGAACTTAAGCAATATCGGGTATTGCTAGTATTTAGAATGATAAATACTTACCTGAGCAAGCCTGTTAAAGCTACATAAGAAAAAACTAAGCAAACTATGCTCTTATTTAATGTACTTGTGCTTACGCCTTAAATTAGAGTATCGGTACTAGGGTTGCCACCTTTTCTATGCATACGCCGAGAACAAGTCTTGTCGGTTGTATACGGTCTTGTGACCTTACCCCGTTAGAATTTTTCCTGCCACAAGGCAGGACATGGAGAATAGGATTAGAGATATATGTCAAACAATAACACTAGGCATGTTATCCAATGTCCTGGAAAACATCATTAGAATAATTGGTATGTATATTGAACAAGGACATATATTAGAACATTTATTAAGAATAAAGTGTTTTTTGGGGTTACAGTTACATAAGTAATGTGTTCGTTACGTTTTAGTGTAAATGTAAAAATATCTATGTTTGTATTTAGTTAGTATTACCTACAGGTTTTTACTTCTACCGCGAAGGGAATTATCTATTATTTATTGTATTCAAAATGTCAATCAGTATATTTAAAAGACTATTAGAGATAGGGATAGGACTTTTTTTACAAAACGTGAAGGGCTTTTGACGAGCTTTAAGATGGCAGGAAAGATATTACTAAAAGAATGGTTATGTGTAGAAGCAACCGAGGGTGGCATTTGGAGAAATACCATACCAAAAGTAATGTCATATTTACACCTAAAACAATTTCCCAAATCTCCCAAAACAATTCTTGCAGAAAGTCACAGTTCCTAAACTGGGCTAAGTAAATTTTAAAATCGAATTAGGGCTAAGTAAGGGCTAAGCCTACCCTTGAAATCTCGGGTAAACTACCAATATCGACGAAGCAGTTAAGGCAAATAGGCCGTAGTACAAATCGGTCGTCTTGCAGTAAAATAACTAATTAATGTTAGGATTTGCTCCAGGAAAATACATTAGCACCGTTCATTAGTTATTTCAGAGTTTCTGTTAATTTAGATCATCATCATCACGAGTTATTAGTTATTTTATTTAACATAAGGTTGTGAATCGTCGATATTTTTCACATTTATATCCATCATTACATACGTATACACTATTGGGCAAAAGTAGAGCAACAATATGTTTATTTCTTTGAATTATATTATTTTTAGTGCCAAACGGAACACTTGTAGAATTACTTAGCTGTAGGCAATTTTCTCTGAAACTATCCGATGTAAAAATTTGAAATTTACCACACAGATCGAGTGTGGTGGCCCAATTATAGACGTAGAGTATAAAAAGTTGAATGAGGGAGTTTCCTATTCCAAAAATATTGAGTTAGCCTTTCACTTAACTAGTCAAATAAAAAAAGATCATCTCGATATTTTCAAAATTGACGAAGTCAATTTCTTATATGTTAAATTTTTAATTACAACGCGCCCGGCTTGTGTCGACTCGTGACGTCAGAATACACAACACTGTCGCTGGGCTAGCTGCCTGCTGCTGCTTTGGCTTGTTTACTTTACATTTACGTATTATTTTAATATGCTCATGTTCATTGTGATGTTTATTGAATGAGGTCTACATTTCTCGTTTTTTTTGCAAGATGATATTGTGAAAATGGAAGAAGGTTTTGTTCGTGAGAATTCAACAAACCTACCCAAAGTTGACATTATTGATATGATAATGGATTTTTTTGCGAATAATCCGTCATACAGTAGTGCCAGGGATCCGAGGAGCTAAGCTTTCAAAGTATGTTTGACCTAGGTTCTTTTACCCTCTTTTGACACTAGGAAAATCCATTAATTCTTTTAATTTATTAATTAATTGATTTGTTTATTATTGTTAGGTAGTTGTGGTGTATGAATAATGACCCCTATAAACAGTTATTATATTCACTGAACTTTCAGGAATATTTGTTGGTGTAATGTATGGAGCATGGACCTAATTACTTTTTGGTGCTCGTTGGCGTAGGGCTTAAGGGTTTTTAAAGGGTCAAATGTTGAAAAATATTCTGAAAATTTAAAAAAACCGTTCAAACTTTTAGAAATATTTTGTTAGGGTACATGTCTGTCTGTAATTAGTTTTTGGTTTTTTCTACTCATTGCCGCAGAGCTTTAAATTTCTAAATAGCAAAAACATTCAAAATTAAAATATTTTTTAAATAAAAATCAATCAGAATCCATTTGGATATCATCATCTGATGGCTCATCGTCATCCGTAAGTTCGTCGTCATAATTTATTAAAATTGGACAATTACTGGAACAAAAACTAGTTTTAAACAAAACATTAAGAAAGGTACTAAAGGATATACATGAATTTTTTAAAAACTATCACAAAATTAAAACATCAATAAAAATTACTTTATAAACTTCTAATACATTATTGAATAATTTTATACTCAAATTCATTAGTAACATCTAATGATAACATATCAATTTAAAGTACTTACTACTGGGTAAAATGTCCTTAGTTCAGTTTGTCGATTCGGTTCGCGGTACCTGTACGATCACACAATGTTTTGTCACTAAATTTGGCAGACGACGAATGCGTATATAAAAATTGGTTGGAGGGTGAACTTTTGTGGACGTGTTTAAACCGTTCTCGTACTACGACAAATGATTTACGGGTTGTTAGAGATACAAGGGATGCTAAAGAATTTTTTATAATTAAAACTATAATATATTATTGAGTTTGGGAATTTCAGTTTTGTCGTCGTAAATGGGTTTTGCCATATGTGCACCGACCTGAAAAGCTCCATAAATGATCATTACTGCAACATGATAATGCAAGACACATACTGCTCGCCGAACGATGGAAGTTTTTAAAGAAATATTGAATATTTATGAAATATTACTCCCATATTAACCTTTTTCACCTGAACTAGCTCCTAGCGACTACCATCTCTTCTTAAGACCGTAGGAACCTCTACGTGATGTGCGATTTTGGTACTTAAATGACATAAAACGTCGGTGAAACTCCGAAGAAGTTATTTAAAGATAGCTTGAAAAGTTTCGTTTCGCGTTAAAAAAGTTCGTACAGTACAAAACAGACTACAATGTAATATAGACAACCCCTATTGAAAATAAAAATTTAAAGCAAAATTCCCTCAACTTTGGAAACATTCCTCGTAACTTGTTCGTGCTTCAATAAGGTTTCATTTGACATTCTGCACGATGCCCTTGAAATTTTTTTGTCGATTTCCCAATTTACCCCTGAAATTAACCCTCAGAATTAAAATTCAACTTTTTGATCATTTTCGCGCAATCTACACCTAACTCTCAATGTTCATCGTTTTTTCCAGATTTTTCTGAGCGATCTTTTTGGTGATTAGGGTGGGGGACAGCAATTTCTAAGCATTTTTCTCTAAAAAAAGATTAATAAGAAAGTACATCATATATATTGTTGAAGTCGTGCTTCAATACTCTCTACGCGAAACTTTTTTTCATTTCCCAATTTACTTCCTAAAATTAACCCCCAGAATCAGAATTCAACTTTTTATACTTCACGTCTATAATTGGGCCACCACACTCCATCTCTGTGCCAAATTTCAAATTTTTACCTAATAGTTTCAGAGAAAATCGCCTATGACATACACACGGGCGGACACCGAGGTGATTCTATAAGTATTCCGTTTCACGGAACACTAAAAAGCCCTAATTATTGTTCCTTTATACCCTAGCTTCCAGCTAATGCAAACAATTAATATAAAAAAAACATGAACAAGTGTCAGAAATTGCCACGTGTGTAGGTATAACGCATTAATTAAAACCCGCTCCTAACTTTCTCTTTTTAATAAAACACAAGCGTTTTTTTCACCTTCTCGGTTACGCAAACCGTGTACTTGACAATTAAGAATAATTAATCCATTCATTAATTAAGTCTGACAGCAGCGTTCCGCCTACAATGCAAGAAAAACCCTTAATTACTTTATGTATTTAAGCACAACATTAGGGCAAAAGTAATTTTGTTTCTTGTGTTCAAGTTTATTAACCTCAAACATTATGTTTAATCGAATATAAAGCAATGGAAAATAGGCGAAAAGTAAACAGTGGTGTTTCGTTATGATAGCTCTTTAATAAAGAATTTATGTTGATTCGAAAACATACTGTTAACCCTTGTTCCCTTCAATCATTTTTAACTCCCTCCACCCATCTCTGTTGTGGTCTTTCTCTAACTATAATGTCCATGCCCATCTTAATATCCTTATTTCTGTTACATTCAACCCCCGTGCATACACTTTTTTATTAGCCACGTTTTGACTCCCACATCGGCATCGTTGCAAGTCTGACTAGAACAACGTTGCCTATTTATTGCTTTCTGTGTAATTTTAGAATAAAAAACTTATTTATAATACCAATCAATTGGTCAATTGTCATTACTTTTCAACTCAAACCCATGATTGTCGATTGTCGACCTTTTCTGATCAACCTACAGCTCTCGTGCGCGCTCTCAAAGATTTATCTCCTGTATTATTATCTTATAAAATAAAAGAGAGCAAAACATAACAGGTGCAAAACTTTAATAACGGGTGACAAAATTACTCGTTATGTTTTATTTAACAGCTATCAACGACAATTCTGAAACATTCTAAAGAAACTTTAGGATATGTTAACCTAATACATATGTACTCACCTGTTTTTTGTGTAACCTTATGGTATAAAAAAATTCACAATTTTTACATCGATATTTCTCACAAGAGGGCTACTAAAAATATATTAATAACCGATTTTAATAATTCTTATGTATGTTGTAGAGGAGTTTTACTCAGTACGAAGGTCAGAGGATTTTCGTTTTGGAGATAATCGACCTGATACTTGACCAAGTAACTTATATACTGAGTATTATAATCACTGTTGTATCTTAGCAGGGCTCTGCTTTGCACGCGGCCATTTCTTAACATACTACTTTTTTAAATTTTATTTGTCAATATCTTTAATTTTAATTTTTTCATATGATATTTCACGTCAATTATCTCCAGAACTAAAGTCCAATGCGTAAAATCCCTTAACCCTTGTACTGACGGAGAACTACTACAACATAAATTCATAAAAATTATTATTAAAATCGGTTATAACGTGTTTGGTAGTACCCTTGTCGGAATCACCGTTAAAAACTATTTCTTTTGCTTAAAAATGAGAGCAATTGCCGGATAAAAATAACAGTCCTCAACACTATACTACAGCAGATTTAAAAAAAAAACTTGTTGCGATCTACGACAATTATTGTCGAAAAACATATTTTTGAATTTTCGGAAAACGCTTTTTTTTAATATAATTGATATAATTAATATAATAGAAATGGGTTATAAAATAACGTATACTCTTTGGGTTATAATGCTAATCATTTTTTGAAGAGGTATTATTTATATAGTTTCAAAGGTGCACACATAACCTCAGACTAATAAACTATATTATAAAGAATGTGTCACGTATTTTATAGTGTGGTCATTAAAAATACTTAAAGGTTCACCCATTAGGCTAATTATATACGTCATGGCATTTTTGTCACCATAAATAGCAATGTTCCAAAATACCACAAGAAAATAAGTTTACTAAAAAGGTGTTAAACAGTGTGTGACCTCACGAAGGAGACGCCATATTGGAACTTACCAACACTCAGGGGCGAGTAATCTACTAATTTTAGTGACGTGATTTTACTAGTCAGTCATGTGATCTTTAATTGCCAATAGACGATCAGTGTTTAACCATAGACGAGAATAGAAGTAGTGAAAATAGTAGCAGTCTTATTAACTAAATTTCAATATGTAGTAGAGACAGTTTTAAGATTTGTTAGTAGTAAATGTATTAGCTTATTTAACAAAAAGTAATAAGTTTAGACTCACAAAAATAATATTTTTTTATTACGCCTTCATAGATTTTAACAGACAAGCAATAGGGCTATACAGTATGTGCGCGAATGGGGTTTAGAAGAGGACAAATGGACCAAATTTTGCAAGATACGTAAAAATGTCACTCCTAATAAACGTTTTTGCTTGTAAAATAAATAAGCTTTACGTTATGAAAAATTTAATTTTTTTATACAGGGAGCATAAAAAATACCTAGTTTATCATTTTCTACCAAAAGAACAAATATGAATTCGTGTTCGCGTTCGAATGGAAATAATTTATTTTCTTTTAGGATTATCTGAATGTGAGTTTTTTTTCACTACTTCTAGAAGATGCTTAGCACGATTTCTAAGAGACATCACAGGAGCTTCTCTAATAGACTGAAGAACTTAAACTGTGGCAGCACCGTTTTGGTCATATTTCTTCTTCTTGAGATTCAAAACCGAGCCAGTTCTTTGGAACTTTTTTATTGTGTTGTAGATTGTCATTTCAGTTATTGGGATTCCTACTAATTTCTCGCTGAATTGTTCCATGATGTAGCGGTATGATACTTTCCCATCCCCATAACACTGGACTATAAAAATCGTTTGTTCAGTAGATAGCATTTTGATGAGAATTATTTTAAGTAAATAATTGCTTCATTTAATAAAGACATTGACAAACATGTCCATGGGTTTCATTATTGTTTAATATGTAGAAACTAGTACCCTGGTTAAAGGTGTAAGAGAGAATGTGAAATAATGTGAAAAAACTCGTTACTTTTAATATTTAAATTTTTTAATGAAATCTTGTACTTCGGCTTAAGGTTTAACTTAAAACATATATATTTCATATTTGTTTTTTTGATAGAAAATGATAAACAAGGCATTTTTTATGCTCCCTGTATAAAAATTTTTATTTTTCATTACGTAAATGTTATTTTACAAGCAAGAACTATTATTAGGAGTGACATTTTACGAATCCTGCACAATTTGGTCCATTTGTCCTCTTCTAAACCCTATCCGCGGACATCCTGTATATTTCCCACAAAAAAAATAATGGCAATATTTTTCAGAACATTTTTAAGGAAGTTTTAGACTTCATATGTTCAAGTAGAAATTTTCGATATTCTTCAATATTTTAAAAAGTCTTTTATAACAAAAAATATTATTTTTGTTGCAATGAAGCTTTTCTTTAGGTTTCTACTAATACATTTACTGTAATAGTGACAATAATAATATAATTGTAATAAAACTAGAATAGAAAAACATAGCGAGTAGTAAATTTAGACAAAATTTAGAGATTCGTAGTGATTTTTCATTAATAAATATTTTTCGTAAAACAGCAGCTGACTTTTAGATTTTTAGATTTAGGTATATATTAACAGAAGCAGTCCGTGTGAATAGACTAGTCGATGTTTTTTTATTGATTTTATATTAGTCCGATTAGTCCGAGCTTCTAATGATAAAAATAAGTTAGTTGTAAGGCTTTTTAGGTTTATATATAGAGATTTATTTTTATAATTAGGAGCTTGATATCTAGATTTTATATTTAAAACATAGTTACATAGATAGTCAGTAACATTTTTAACATAGTTACATGTTTTAACACTTAAACACTTATTTTTATTCAAGTCAGTCGGTGGACGCCTATTACGGGGTTTACTAAAGAAGTTAAAGTCTTCGTGCTGGTCTAAATTAAGATATTTTAGTTGATCAGTTAAGTTTTAATAGGTTTTTGTTCTGAACTTTTTCTTATCAACAGTCTTGTTTACTTGTTTTTATAATTTTTTTTTATTAATATTGATAATACGAACACCTTGTTTAGTTCAACATCTCCAAAATTCAGTCTTGCTCCCTGTCACGTAAAAAATCCGGCAAAGCTTATCCCATCCATATGAATGGCCAGTACCTACAGAACAAGGGATTTTTCGATCTTGTTGAGCTGGCACAAACACATTACTACAGTGCCACATCAACCGCTAAAGACTTGGTTCTATCTTCCGAGCCAGATCCAACCTCTACACTCTTTATGTCTCCCAATTAAGACCTAACCTAGGGTACTGTTCCCACATGGGGACACTTAACATCCTTGATTCTATCCAAAGGAGAGCCATTCGACTTATCAATGACCCAGCCCTCACGAGAAAACTCCCTTCTCTCGCTCATCGCCGCGCTGTTGGGGATTTATCCCTTTTCTACCGGTACTTCCACGGATTTTGCTCTGAAGAACTAGCCGGTATTATTCTCCCCTTGACTGTTCCCAACAGAATAACAAGAGGTGCGTTACGTTTACATCCCTTTACTGTCCAGCTACAAAAGCCTAGGACATCTCACTTCTCTCGCTCAGTCATACCCAGGGTCTCTAGATTATGGAACAAATTGCCTACATATGTTTTCCCTTCCCCTTAAAACAACATACTTTTTCCTTACTGTATATTGTTGAGCAAATAGCAAGAAAGTCCATTTCACATACCCGCAAGAAACCTAAACTCCACCATCAAAAGCCGTGGTTCTCCAAGTCCTGTGATAAAGCCAGGCTCAAAAACGTCCAAGCTCACAAAAGGTATCTTCAAAATCCTACACCCGAAAATCGTCAAATTTTCACCGAGGCAAAAAATCAATACAACTAAACTATCTTAGAGTCCAAAAATGGTTTTAACAACCGCATAAAAGATAAAGTGCTTTTCTGTCCCAACGGAAGCAAATCTTTCTGGTCGCTTGCCAAAATCCTTAGTCAAAACTTTTGTAGACGCCTCTGGCCTCTGACAACGAAATTATCTTCACCTCTAAAGGGAAAGCTGAACTATTTGCCAAACAATTCGCTGCCAAATCCACCCTAATCCCTCCCCCCAATTTTGCTCTTCCAACCGCTACGTCTGTACCTCACAAAATGTCCGACATAATACTTAAGGTCAAACAACAAAAAATTCTTCTATCCCTTGACATCAAAAAGTCCTCCGGTCTGGATGGCATTCCAGCAATTGTTCTAAAAAAAATGCGCTCCAGAACTTGTACCCATCTTAACTCGTCTTTTCCAGATCTCTCATGACAAGGGTATCTTCCCAGATAGCTGGAAGACTGCTCATGTGCAGCCTGTCCCGAAGAAAAGTTCCGTCTCTCTCTGTTTGGGGAGTTGGGAGAAAGCGATCAACTTGCAAATTCTAAAATATCTAGAAAAACACAACAGCATCCAAGACATACAGTACGGATCGCCGCGCTGTTGGGGATTTATTCCTTTTCTACCGGTCTTTCCACGGAGTTTGCTCTGAAAAACTAGCCGGTATTATTCCCCCTTGACTGGTCATAACAGAACAACAAGGGGCGCGTTCCAGCTACAAAAGCTTAGAACAGACCACTTCTCTCGCTCATTCATACTTAGGATCTCCAGATTATGGAACAACTTGCCTGCAGATGTTTTCCCTTCCCATCCCAACCTCCAATCCTTCAAATCCCGTATCAATAGACTACATTGCCCTTCTCTTCGGACGCCCATGGAACATTAGTACTTAGTCTTGAAGTATACGTGGGATGTCTTAGATAAAAAAACTTAAGTAAATCCCATTGAACAAAAGTAAAACAAAAAATAACAACTTATTGGGAACATAAAATATAAGTTATTATATGACAAATTAATCAAGTGTAGAAGAAACGAACCTCTACCAATCTCTCTTCCTCACCTATATTAAATTCTTTCAGTGATAAATTGTAACTATAGAAAGCACAAAAACTGTCATAAGTTCTGAAACGTATTTTTTTCCATGGAGGTATTCATCTATCAAACGTCTATATAAAATATTGACTTCGCGTGTCCCTCTTTTTTGTCCCAAATTTTTATTGCGAAAGTTTAATTCAGAGGCGGAAATTCACAGCGTGCGTCCATCGATTTTGACTCTCAGGTTTGACATGAGAGATTTTAGTCAGAATAAAGGTAATAAAAGTTTTTTAAATTGTCGATTGTGGCTGGATTTTCTCTTTTGAGGAGTGTGTATAATGCAATTTTGAACACTTTGACGATACAATGGTCATTTTGTAACCTTTTGAAAAAAAAATGAAATTGAATTTTTTGTCACAATGGAAGCGTTTAGATTTTCTTAAGAAAACTTGGTATACATACTTTTGTTGATTATGTTCACACAACAAAATATATTAGAAAAGTTAATAAAAGAATCCCAATAACAATAAATATTTGAATAACAGTCAGGTTTTAAAGAATTACAATAGAATAATTATCAAAACACAAAAAAATATTTTATAATAAAGTTTTAAATTATTTTGAAAAATTTTCTTAGTGCTTTAAGAAAAAAGCCAGATCTATAAATATGAAATGAACATACCAACCTTCCAGCATCGGTTGTTGTAACGTAAGAAAATAGAGAATTATTCAATAAATCAGCTGCAATACTGCAATTTTTGCTTATATATTAGCAAGTTAGTGCAAGCAGGTTCAGTTGCAATTTTACCAAAGGATTTTGGCTTAAGTTACAACTTATTCGTAAACAGGTGTATATCATAATCTTCCACGTTATGAGTAACAACTTAACCCAGGGTAAAGTGTATATCATAACATTCTGTATTGTGAATGACAAGTAATATCAATAATAAATGTAAGCAGTGATTTTATTTTATTTATGAATTAATAAAAGAATACAATTTTACACAGTATGAATAACAAGATAGTTTCTTAAATTAGACTTCTAGATTTAAACTTAAATTTTTAACCTAAAATGTTTAGCAAATACTATAGCGCATATAGTGTTATAACCAAATTAGTTCTAATAATAATTAAAAATTAGGTCTGACACAACCACTGTTAACTTCTAAATGTCTTAGATACCTATTTATAAATAGCTTAGTATATTAACTAGGGTCTATAGATAACGATATTTTTTTAGTTTAGTTAATATTTTAGTTTTTTACACAAAATCGAAATTTTAATATATTTGTTTTTATTTTATAATAAGATATACGGCAAACTAACTTATCCATTACCTCCTTAGTAAAGTAGTACCAACTAAAATTGCATGCACTACCTTGAGCTTGTGTTTTATTAGTTTTAATCATGTCAAATCTTATCAAACTAACGAATTATCATTCTGGACTAACACTTTTACACACAGTCTCTTACACGAATACCATTGTCAAAATATGAGCTTATATAAGAAAATATCTACTTTGGTTTTGTTAAAATTGTTGACGCTTAGCTATTTGTTATAAAAAGTAACCCTCCAGCCTATTTTTGTACATAAAACATATAAATCGTAATTTCCTTGTTAACGGCGCCCTGCAAATATTCGATACGTCTGTCGATTTTTTGTGGCACGCAGTTTTAAACGCAAAGGACAGTTTTTCAATTATTTGCTTTCTTATGTGTCTATACAGGAACATTATTCTTTTTCTTATAACAAAAGGCTAATATTTTGTGACCTTAAAGAGAAGCGAAAAGCTTATTGGTAACCAGAACAAAGCATATTCAGCTTTCATTACATTTGTTGTAAAATCCTAAGGTATTTCTTATAGTAAGTTTGCATATTTTGACTATATAACACCATTTTACACCTGTTTCTGCACCAAATCTAATCTAATATTCTATCTGTGTTTTCAGTTGACTTAACCAATGGACAACTGACACCGAACAATAACACTCCATTGCTGACCCAGGCATTGTCAGGTAATTAACACTGTATTTGCACAATATTTACTATAAAGCACATTATTAGTATTGTATTCACGTTACAGTTGAAACTAACATTAGAGATATATTTGTCTTACTTTAGGTCATTAATATACAGGGTGTTCGAAAAGTCTTAGTATGGGCAAATATCTTTGCTATTAGTAAAGATAGAGACACCAAATGTTAGGTATATCTTATTGGTTAATAAATCTACTTTTTCATGTAATTTAACTTTTTCAACCCCCTTAAGAGCGACGTTAGGGAGTTGAGGTCAGAAATTTTAAATGCAACCATATGTCGTGTGATATCTTATTTCAAAAAAGAAACATTTTAATGCAAACCCGAGGTCCGTATCTTAATTCTTTTTTAAATGGCAAGCCTTTAAAATTTAGAAATCATGAAAAAAAGTAAAAATATAAATACTTTTATTTCTCTTATTACTTTAAAAGTTATTTAAAATGACCACCATGAACTTCTTTGGAGTTATAAATTTTGGAACTCACTTCTCACATTTTCGAGATTGGCAGGTGTTACTCCTTGGCAGATGTTGACAATTCTTTGGTGTAACTCATCCAAATTTTCGGGCTTTGTTAGGTATTCGTTCTTTAAAGTATCCCCAAAGGAAAAAATCAAGAGGAACAAAGTCCGGATATCGGAGTGGCCATTCAGTAAGTCCACGTCTCCCAATCCAGCGCTCCGGAAATTTATTATTTAGAAATTCCCTGACTGGTAAAAACAAATGAGGAGGCACTCCGTCTAGTCGGACTTAATTTACTTAGGATACAAATTATAAATCGCTTGAAGTCAAGATTTAAATAGTATGCATGCAGATGATTGCAAATGCTAAATTTTCATAAAGAAGTCGAATTATCTTGAAAACTATAACTTTTTCGTATACTAAACCAATAACAAAAAAGTTATGAAATTACACGTAGAATTTAAAAATCCATTCAAATACAAGATGTCCCATTTAAAAAAATCTAACTTTGTGTCACCCTACTTTTTGAACGCACTCTGTATAATTCAAAATATTTTTAAAATGTTCAGAATATCCAACCAACCATACCTTAACACAAAAGTTTATTATCGACAAAACTTATCTCCAACGCATAAAATTACTCAACGCAATCGTTGACTCACCCGGTAAAGCTACTCGCTTTCAGCTCAAGTCGTTACCTTTTAAATTTTAATTATTGGCTTATTCTCAGTTGAAAACCAGATATTTTCAGGTTTTAGTAAAAATAATCTTCACATACCACATACACATTGGCATTACATAAAGTCGTTGGGATTTTCTTGAGGAAATTAAAACAACTAAAGCATGACTAGACAAATAGACTGTGTCGGTTGTAACGTCAGTAAGAGTTTTAATTTTATTTAGATATTTTATTTTATTTAGATATATACCAAGCAACAGAGCAAAATATTAGCGATTTCTTGACATTAATCTTATTAGAAAACCGCCTATGCCATCATCTGAAAGACGATCCGTAGATGATGCCTGTTATATTTCCAACTCTGAATTTTTTTCCATTAATTTGTTATAAACATTTTTAAGCAAAAAAACGCGATTTTTTTAGTTTTTTGCTTATCAAATGGAAAGTAATGAAGCAATCTTAATGGTATAAATGGGCGATTTGTAGAGAATAAAAATACGAACAAAATGAGAGGTCGATCGTCCCGATAGGATAAGTAGCAACGGAGAAAATCTGTAAAAACCGGAAAATTATCAGTTTTTTTTTTAAATTCATAAATCGGTCATTTTTAAACGTAGAGGGCTCAAACTTTGGGAAAAAGTAGTAATTTATAGCTACTTTATGTGTGCAAACCCCCGACGCTGTCCGACGATTAGTTTTGCCAGAATTCTCATTTTAATTTTTCAGTACACTATTTTGCTACAGGTCTGGATGCTCTATGGATCGTCCGATTTTAATTATTGAAACGGATTTCAAAAGTACAAGTACAAGCTCGCTTCTATTACGATATACGAGTATATTCTCCTCTGCTCTCCCCACTACTCGACCGCTTTCGCGCGCTCGGCCATCTTCACGCATCTTTACGTGCATTTTCAACCGGTTTCGTAGGATTATATGGAAAAATTAAAATCTACATTTTGTTCAATTAAACTTGTACTTTTCAAATCCGTTTCAAAAAATTAAAATAATGATTGTGGCAAAACTAATCGTCGAACAGCGTCGGGGTTTTGCGCACATGAAGTAGCTATAAATTTCTACTTTTTCCCAAAGTTTAAGCCCTCTACGTTTAAAAATGGCCGATTTATGAATTTTTAAAGAAAACACCTGTCATTTTGTTCGTATTTTTATTCTCTACAAATCGTCCATTTACAACATTAAGACCGCTTGATTACTTTCCATTTTATAAGCAAAAAACTAAAAAAATCGCGTTTGTGTTTCTTAAAAATATTTATAACAAATTAATGGAAAAAATTTCAGAGTTGGAAATATAACAGCAATCATCTACGGATCGCCTTTTAGATGATGGCATAGACGACTTTCTAATAGTATTAATGTCACGACAAATCGCTCGCTAAAGGAACTCAAACTTCAAGCAAAATACCATTTTTCCTATTAAATTTAACCTTTGGTCCATATTTTTGCAATAATAACATACTATTCTAGCTTTTAATTTATTATTTAGGAAAACACTTTACCAAATATGATTTCTGCACAAACTTTCTACGGAAAGAATTTTTTTTGTATATAAACGAGAGAAACTTTTATAAATGGCCAGGGTGGGAAGGTACACTTAATGCTTTTTCGCCGGGCGTTTATTTTTTGACGATGAAGTATTCTTGGAGCACTTTGTTAGGTGTCGTTTTCAGTAAAAACAAACTTTGCGCGCGCCATTAAACCCATTTTTAGTCTTTTGGGCCATCGTAAATCATATCCGAACAAAACGGACCAGGGACACATTTAAATAAAAATCCCTGTCAGTCACTTCACGAGTTTTAACACGGGTTGTCCACCGGCTACGCTCGGAATGGGAAAATTGAATGTGTTGAATAAATATTTGTTCTTTTTCGTCCGTGTGAATTTTTTCCAGTTTATTTTCTATTTTTCAACTTGTACATGTTTCAGTTCACACGAGTACACGTTTCTTTTTTTTCGACGAGGGGCAGGATTATTCGTAAAATTAAACCCTGGAATTCACTAACAAGATTTCAGACTTAGTACTGGTTTAAGTGTAGATCTAGTTGATTAGGGTTTTACAAGATTTTGTCAGTGTTAATAAGTTATTTAGAGAGCGAAATATATGCATCTAAATTTAATCAAAATATGCACATAAATATGCATCCTTTTAAACGAAAATAGGCAACAGTTTACCCTAAAGGTGCAAAATGCATAGAAATTAGAAAATTAAAAAAACACACAATGGGGAATAAGCATGTAACCCAAATAATGCTGAAATATATTTTTTTATATTCTCTACGTAAATTAAATAATGTTTATGGTTTTTATTAACAAAAAAAAAAGTATTTTATACTGCAAATTTTCGCTAGAATTTCGAAACTTGTAAAACCTGGCTGTAGTCTGTGCCGTCAAAAGTGATCTTATGACTCATCATGATTATATGGCGAATTCCAGTGCTGTAGGGTCTTCGAAAAATCAATAAAAATGCCATTTAATGCGTAACTCATCCAATGAAATATCCCTGCACTTAAAGTAGAAGGTTCCTAAAATCTTATTCATGTATATTTCAAGCCAAAATCGGCCCAGGAACTTTTCAATTTTGCAACAAAAACTGGCATTTCTGCGAAATTTTGACATACTATCATATTTTAATAATGTCGAGTTAATAAACTGCAATTCTTTCTTTTCATGGCAATCTTCGAAAATTCAAAGATTTTCAAATTTTGCAAGTCGCCGATGCAAATAAACCTATTTATTTATATCTTTAACGAAAAAATAAGCGATTTAAATTGGTGGGAAATATTCTTAGATAATTAAAGGATAAAATAAGTCCAAAAAGGTTCACTAAATGAGGAAGAGTGTGGAATAATGTCGGTTAAAAATAGGATTTGTCGGAAAAAATCAAGAAAATCCGGTTTTTACCCCTTAAATACGCTCCTTCATGAGACATTCGGTATTCATTTTAAAGTGTGATTATTCCTTTATAAGAAAGTGTTGAAAAATTTGAAGAAAATTAGATAGGAAAAAATACAGAGTGATTCAAATGTACCGATGTCGACGGCAAAAAAAGTAAAAAAATCGAAATTTAATCGGCGATTGCTCCCTTCCTATAGAGAATGAAGAAACTAAAAATATGGATATCATGTATTTCCATTAGCTCTTTCCGATGAGGTATATGGGATTTTACGATTTAATATAATTGAACAAATGTATATCATAATCTTTTACATGAGGAACAAAAAATAACACACAGTGAAGTGTATATCATAATATTTTTATTGTGAGCTAAAGCTTATTTTCAACTGATATATTTGTAGGTGTTTTCATGCAGTTTTACACACTTATCATTACAATATAATAATTACATTTATAAGCTTAAACTTTAAACATTTATAGCTATTAGAGCATACAGGTCTTGGAAAATTTCACCGACAAAATTTTGCGGATGATTTTTTTGGCCCAAAATAAGACTAAAGTTCCGATTAACATGAGTTCGAAAACGCTTTGTTTCCGAGATACAGGATAATACAATTTTAATTTCATTCGGGTTTTTCTTCTTTATTTTACAAATTTCCAATTCAGTTTTGTACATACGACATCACGTGAAATACCTATGGAATAACCTTGTACCCTCATAAAATAATTTACAGAACCATCCAGCGAATCAAACTTGATTCACTAAGATTAAGAATGCAATAAAGCAATATACCCAAAAGATGGTGACCGTCTAAAAAATACTACTTTCTAAAATATTTCAAATGGTAATTTTTGGCCAAAGAACCACCTGTAAAATTTTGCTGATCGAGTTTTCAGCCTCCATATAGCATTTTAACCAATTTAGTGTTTTATTATTAATATAACCGATTAGGGACACATTAATTTTAAATAATCAGTAACGCAAAATTGCAAGCATTTCTAATATTAATTTGAATTTGTATTCTTTTTATTTTATTTTTTCGTTATCTATAGGTACTACTTTCGTTTCAGTAATGAATAACTACCAAGCCGCCGCTGCCGCCCAGGGCTTCGGTCCACCCGCCTCTCCCCACGCAGCTGCAGCTGCAGCCGCCCAAGGCAACAGAGGATTTCCGGCAGCCTCGAGCCCCGGTCCGACCCTGGACATGTACAATAGTAGTGGGGCCGGCCCTGGCGACAGCGTAGGTTATGTACAGGCCGCCAGTCCACAGCCGTCCAGCTTTCCGGCCATTGCCGTAAGTCGGGCGCCACTAAACTACAGTCCGGTGAGTCTTAAAGTAAGCACACTATTTTTTCTTATTATTTTTTTGTGTTAGATGGTGGTAAGTGTAGTGAGCTGATAGAAGGTGACAAATTGGTACTGTAGTAGGTGTTTCGCTGGCGCATTTGCATTTTTATAATTGTATTTAATTGCTTTAGGAAACATTTTCGAAAATAAAATGTTTTTTAAATACAGGCGAAAATTGAATACCAATAGTTTAGAAAATGTTAAAAAGACCGAGAAAGATCATAAGAAAGCCTTTAAAACCCTCAGTAAGCCTACAGAAATTTACTTTTTTGGGTTTTAGCCACCTTTGCTCAGGTAGCAAATCTGCTTATTTTTTTTAATTTCGCTTAAACTTTTTCTCTCTTTTTTATTTTTTAAACTAAATTCTGATATCTATATGAAAAAAAAACAGTTAACATTATGACCGCAACAAAATGTTCTGATCACATAAGGTATGACCCGGAGACCATAACTATTGTATTCGATGATGTATCTTTAAACAATTATATATTTGAATGAAAAAAAACGATTTTATAAAAAATTATTAGGTAGAATTTTTTTTAAACTCCCCCTCTCTATATTACGTCACAGCAGACAAAACTCAAAAGACGTTTTTCCTAGAATCTCATATAGTTTGTCAACCACTAAACTGAAGCCGAATTTTCTAACACTGTAATCGAGGGTAAAAGATAGTAAAAGATATATTTTTTACTCCCTTTCTCTCCAACACTTTATTATGTGATACCCTACTCAGGTGATAAAGTAGTACTTGTTTAGGAAACATTTTCCTACCTGATTACGATATCAGTTCCACTTTTAAGATACAGCCAGAAAAGGGATTTTTTGCCAAATTTCAAGGTCAATTTCTACCCCCTTGATGTGAATGTCAGCAATTAAACAATAATTAAAATTTAATTAAAACCAGTGTCAAGTCTCCTGGTTAGAAATTAATTCTAACTGATCAATTAGATCTTAATTTAGACCAGTGCTAAATCTTAAACATTTTTAGAGATTCTGAACGAAAAATTTCAAAATATTTTTAAACATGTCGGCTGCAGTACTTCAAATTTTGCTTAAATATTACCGATCTAGTACAAGTAGGTAAAGTTACAATTTTGCAATAGAATTTGTCACTAGGTTATTATTTCATATGTATATCATAATCTTTTACATTACGAACAAAACAGCACATAATGAAGTGAATATCGTAATATTTTGTATTGTGAGCATAAGCTTATTTTAAGCTGATATTTTGTAGTGTCATCAATTGAAAGCAGTTTTACACACTACTCATTGCAAGATAGGGATTCAGAGTACAAAACTTAGTTGCAAATCATGTCCCCATCCAAAAATACCAAATTTGAATTTCATAGTAGAAGTAATTCCTTAGATACCTAACAATCTGTAGACTTTAGGGACACATTGTATATCGATGGAAATGCGCCAATTTGCCTTATCAGTCAGCACAGTAGTATGGAAAATCATAGTTCTTGTGTTTAGACTATGTCAAAGGGAAATAACTTTTTAACGTTTAGCGTTTGCATGAAGTATCTTTAGGAATCTTCAGTCTACGGCAACATTCACTAGTGTTTTGATCTCTCTTTTGTATCGTGAATCAAAGGCGCAACCTCGGAAAGTTTGACTTTGACACTGTCTAATCCCAAGAGCTATGAGTTTTTAAATGACTCAAACCGTGTAAGCTTCCGTTCTATGTCAGCACAGTAGTATTTATGTGCAAGTATATCGGTGACAATGCGCGCCAAAAATATGATTGACCAATGCCGTTGTTTACAACAATAAAAGCACACAAAACCAACCTTAGTACAACTTCAATATATTGACCAAATTGACCAAACACCATCAAAAAAACCTCCTTAAAAATTTAAACTCATTTCGTAAACGAATAACCTTTTAAAGAACAATCGCTGTTTAACCTTTGAGTAAAATTAAGTACAATGTTAACGTCGGTCCCGTTTTCTATTTTCCTTTTTGCCGACGAAAAACTTTAAAGCTACTCATGATCATTCTTTAACTTTTTCTAGTTCGAAACCTTTTTCCGCTGCCATTAAACCGCTGTAAAAATCACATAAATTTTCCGTCTGTTCAGAAAATGGCGGTCATAAACACACATTAAAGCCGATCTGCATAATCGTTAAGTGAGACTAATTAACCAATAATGGAGTTTTATTACCTGAATCTGCTCTCCGGTCATTGATATACATTGTAGGTTATTCAATTATTTGCTAGATACTACTAAAGTGATTTAGAAGCTGATATTATGCATTTATGTTTTTATTTTCCCCTTTTTTATTAGATTGTTATTAGATCGTAACTTGCCCTTCAGCACTAAAATCTTTCGAAGCGATTGTACTGACATTAAAGTATTCTGTTATACATCTGCAGGATTCTATGAATATTTTTCAATAGTATTTAAAAAAAAAACACTTTTTTCGAATACACATTATTTTGAAGGATGCTTTTTCGAAAATAATTCTTTAAAACATGCTCTATTGGCCTAGTTTCGGAATACCGGGTGACACAGGAAATAATTTTCCGCTTAAGTTTTTCCGCAGTTTCTGAAATAAAACTATAAAAATTTCACGTTACTACCAGTGTTTTAATTATAATTTGTTAGTAAAATCACCTTTAAATTAACCGGAAGTGAAATCAGCTTTTTTATTTTAAATGGAAACAGACAGCTAGAAGACTGCTCGTTTGCAGCCTGTCAGGAAGAAACGTTCCAAGTCCCTTCCATCCAAGTTACAGACCGATCTTTCTTCTCTTTGTTGCCAGCAAAGTTATGGAGACAGTCATCAATGTGCAAATTCTAAAATATCTAGAAAAACACAGAATCATCAATGACAGACTCTCGAATTTCAAGGCGAATCCCAGATTGTTGCTCTTAGCATTTCCAAGGCCTTTGACCAAGTATGGCATGCCGCACCGAAACGTCCCCCGGTCTGGATGGCATACCAACAATTGTTCTAAGACAATGCGCTCCAGAACTTTCATCCATCTTAACTCGTCTTTACAGGTCTCTTACGACAGGGTATCTTCCCAGATAGCTGGAAGACTGCTCGTGTACAGCCTGTCTCGAAGAAAGGTTCCAAGTCTCTTCCATCCAATTTATAGACTATCGCTCTTCTCTCTATTGTCACCAAAGTTATAGAGAAAGCATTCAACTTGCAAATTCTAAAATATCTAGAAAAACACAAGATCATCCACGACAACGAATAAGTCTCACGGCGAATCTCAGATTGTTGCTCTTGATATTTCCAAGGCCTTTGACCAAGTGTGGCATGCCGCACTCCTCAACAAACTACCTTCTTACGGTCTTCCTACTAAACTATGTACCTGGATCGGTAGCTTCCTCTCTAATCGGCGTATATTTGTCGTGGTTGACGGTCACTCATCTAACTTCCGTCATATCAATGCGGGTGTCCCTCAGGGTGCAGTCCTGGCACCAACCCTATATCTTCTTCACATTGATGACCTGCTTTTTTCAACTACCAATCCCATGCACAGTTATGCTGACGATGGTACTCTTCACTCCAATATTCATTTTTCCAGACTAGTCTCGAATCAAGAGCTGGATAATAGATGCAGATCTATTCACCTATCCCTTTCCCAAGATCTTCAATTAATCCTAGACTGGGGTGACAGGAACCTTGTTCAGTTCAACGCCTCCAAAACCCAGTCTCGCTCCCTGTTACGCAAAAAATCTGGCAACGCTTACCCCATGAACATGAATGGCCAAGCCCTACAGAACAATGAAACGCTCGATCTTGTCGGCATCGCTTTCGAACGTGACCTCAGCTGGTACAAACACATTACTTCAGTAGTCACATCGGCAGCTAAAAAGCTTGGTTTCTCTTTCGAGCCAGAAAATTCTTCTCCCTTTCCAACCTATACACTCTCTATATTTCCCAAATAAGACCTAACCTAGAGTACTGCTCCCACATCTGGGGAGCGGCATCACCTTCGACACTTAACATACTTGATTATATCCAAAAGAGAGCCATTCTACTCATCAATGGCCCAGTCCTCACAAGAAAACTCCCTTCTCTCTCTCTCATCGCCGCGCTGTTGGGGATGTATTCCTTTTGTACCAGTACTTCCACGGAGTTTGCTCTAAAGAACTAGCCGGTATTATTCCCCCCTTGACTGTTTCCAACAGAACAAGAAGAGGCGCAGCTACAAAAGCCTAGAACAGAACACTTCTCTCGCTCATTCCTGTCCCAACCTCCAATCCTTTAAATCCCATGTCAATAGGCTACATTTCTCTTCCCTTTAGACCCCCACGGGACGTTAGTACTTAGGCTTGAAGTCTTCGTGGGATCTTAGATAAAAAAAGCCTTTATTGCTACCACAAGAAGTTTCAAATTCAATAAAAGTAAATTAATTTGGTCGTCGGTGATATAAAAAATTAAATCATATTAATACAAACTATTTTAAGAATTGTAACGTTTTGCTTCATTAGTTTTATTCGGTATAATGTGTTACTGAATTTCGATATTATGTAAATTTGTCCGATATGTTTTTAAAAGAAATAACGATGTTACTGATTATACTAACAATTCTAACCTATTTTTTTTTAATACATTATTTGTCTGTTTGATTATTATTAATAAAAGGAGGCTAACAAAATCTTACAAAAAATCCTTTGAAATATTAAACTATCTGCAAAGAACGAATGGTAAATAGATTGCCTATCTAGTTAAGAGCAATATTCAGCTCTCACTACTATTAACAACTTACAAGTTTTTATATGTGAACCAAATACTAATAGGGTAAAATTAGGAAACTTGTAATTAAAAATAAACATCACAACTTGTACTTATTTATTGGCTACAAAAATATTTTCGCCGATCGATTGTTCAAAAATTATCACATTTCTGACAAGATTTCTCATTGGATGGGATTAATTGTGTTTTGTAATTTTTTTTATGAATGAATTAGTAAGAGAGAAAACACATTAATGGATTTTATCGTTGAATTTAACAACTCTTCGATAGTCCGTAAAACTCATATTTATATTTTTTCTTGATTTTTTATTGGAAATAAGTCTAACGTGATAGTATTTACTGTTTCTGCCAGTTTTGCAGGAGTTCCAATAGAGAATTTCGTTTATTCACATCATACATATATACAATCTTGCACATTCTATTTTATTTTCGATCGCAGAAAAAATAGTATGTGAACCTCGTAGGAAAACATATCCTCGGCTTCGGACGCTTGCTGGACTCGGCTGCGCCTCGTCCGAGAATATGTTATTTTTCCTACTAGATACACAATATACTATTACTACCCTATTACGTTGTTAATACCACCATCTTCTTATTTAAAAAATATGTAGGAAACTCTATAACGTTTATTACGGCCACGAGAAATAATTATTAGTACTTTATTTAACTAAAACTATTCAAATACCTAAAATATCTAAATTTAGTTGCAGACAATACCGAGCGATGGAAAGTTGGCCACAGTATCCCTATATACAACTACTAATGCAGTATCACCGTACATTCACTACTAAAAGAAAGAAATAATGTAAGCTTATTTTCACTATTTTTTTAAATTTATTATGTTACCTCTACACTCTAGCGAGAGCGCCTCGAGTACAAACCATCTACTCTCTTGGTTTGTAACCAGCTTTGTTTTCAGTTATCATAATTGTCTTCGTATATACCATACAAAATAAATTAATGGTCTGTCCAGTCAGTCATTTCACCCACAACCTCCTTTCAGCTCTAATTTTACGATTAGTTAGTGCTAGAGTGTAGTCGGTACGCCTCCCTCGCCTCGCGCCTCGTGTCCTTTGACTCGCGACCGAATGCGACTTGAATCGGGGGCAAGACGATGGTCAAGCGCCGACTACACTCGTGCTCGCATTGCCTCGTGTGCGTGGTCTCGCCTAAAGTGAAGAGGTAGCATTAGAATAAACGTAGAAGTTTCCAACTAATATTATTTAGCGAACATTTTTAAAAAAAATTGATAATATTAATAGTTGAAACGAAATTTTCAGTGTTCATTACTACTCTTTTTGAAATATTGTTGCAAGTCAATTATTTGCTCTCCAAACAGTGACTTTGTGGTGCAAACATATAAAAAAGACATTATTATTTAAGGAAATCAAAATTTTATTGTGTATCTTGTGTGTAATTTCGCGTCGTTTTAAATTACAAAATAAAATTTTCATTTCTTTAATGAGGTATCTCATTTTTATGTCGAAAGTCGTTTGTTTTTTTACAGCAGCAACAACAACAAAATAGTAGTATTAAGTACTGACTACTGCTCTTCAATGAACACTGAATAAATAATTATTACTGGTACAAATAGTTTCAACGAAATCTAAATAATTCCATAAAAATTGTGATATTGTTAATTTTAGAGACGGCTACCACAATAATAATAATAAAAAATAAATGTAAGTCACCAGTCGAAATTTAGAAAGATAATCTTACAACATCTTCATAATGTGCCTTATACTCTTAACGTGCGCCATTTAAACCACCCAGCTCTTCATGTAACAGGGTGTAATTTATCTAAATTTTAACTTATTTCTGAAATTTATTGTATTAGACTTATGTACTACTTTAAACTTCATTTTCTGCCGTATCCTCAAACTCAAAAGCTGTAATTTTAATACGATTGACAATAATTGACCATGGGCATATACCTATAGACAAACGCAGCTTATTGCCTGCATCAGCTGAACACTGAGTAAAGTTCCTTTGTACTGGAATGTGCCATTTTATGTAAAAGTAGGCCGAAACCACTTTAATAAATCCATTGAAGATTTTATTAAAAATAAATTATGATGGAAATCTTGTAACACAAAAACGTGTTTGATTTGCCAATTTTGTAGTAAATCCTTTTTTTAGTACTACCTATTTTGTTTTAACATCTTTTTAATTGCAAACTAGTAATATGCATTGTGTTTCTTTACCTCTATGAATAATTAAACTGTTTAAGAAGTGTAAGTATTTAGTAGCAATTAACGATAATTTTTTTTTTAATTTTAATAATATCAAAAATCTAATCAGTAATGACTTAGTTCTTTTACCTCTAATAAAAGGGTAATTATATTACATGGAGTAACATTTTGTGTTGAAGATTCGCATTTATCAATAAAATAGTGAAGGCAATCTGCAATCTGCTCCCTAAATTTGCCACATTCGGTAATAGTGTTTGCTATATATCTATATGTCGATGGGAATGACCCATTCAAGAAACCTACAGCGATGTTAAAGCTTATAAGAATTATGAGGATTTTCCTATAATATATATTATACGAAGATAAAAGGCATATTACTAACAAAAAAGAAACGGCTAGGCTTATTTTTTATTGCATACTTAGCGTACAGTAGATGCATGATGTAGGTATATCATATCAATGTTGCGTGCACTCATCCTCCGCAATGCTCTTTGCCACTTGAATATTAAAAAA
The DNA here is from genome assembly GCA_963971165.1 of Philopedon plagiatum. Lineage (NCBI taxonomy): Eukaryota > Metazoa > Arthropoda > Insecta > Coleoptera > Curculionidae > Philopedon > Philopedon plagiatum. Next base: position 143,056,024 of record OZ020190.1, on the reverse strand, counting down.
GGATGGAATGATGGGTATCTTCATCTTCCTTTACTCAGTCTTTTTCCAATTTTATACGGGACCGACGTGTCCACAACACAGTATCCCGAGTTTCTTCTTCTATTAATCCTTTTTCCTTAAATCTCTCTTAACTCCCTCCACCCATATCTGCTTTGTCTTCTACCTTCCCTCCCATACCATTACCATTACCATTCTGGCGTTGTTCCCCTTATTTTTTCATTCTTGAACTTCCCTCTTCTTATTACACATATCCATCATTTGTCACAAATAAACCTGAATACTAAAAATTCTTTACTTTATGTGGCTAAAAAGGGCTGGGTATACGCAACCTCAATGTTCTTTTTTAATATTTATACATAAGGCTGTCTCTCTTGTTCTAGGGCCCATTGATTCCAGCCGCCTTTACCAATGGCTACCACTGAGCTGCCCCTAGCGGACTATTTCGTGTCTCCTTGACCCTTAAATCGGTCCCCATCGGCAGCTGCAGCTGTGATTACGTGATCACAACCAAATCTGCACTTGTACATTCACCTTTATATTATGTATAATAATAATATATTACTATTTAGCACCCGCTGAGCGGTTACCACTTGTTGTTGTATATGTTTGGTGTTTGCGATTTTCCTTCCGCCGTACGACGACTGCCGAAACTCGGCGACAACATCCGGTAACTGCCGAACGGTGAATGGATGTTGCGTTCGTGGATTTTTTAAGGTCAGTCACAATATCCTTTATTACCATTATTTAGGTGAATGTTTTTTGTGTGTAAAATCCCTACTAGTTACTTTTTCTCACGTGAGTGGAGCATTAAATTCTGCTGGGTAAATTAAATTTACTTGAAGTTAAAACTAAGTTTTAGATTTTTTAAAGTAAAGTTTGACTGATCCAAAATGGGACAAGATGATCTTGGTTTTACGATTTAGATATTTTTTATACTTGATCTTGATGTCTAATGGTAAGTTAGAACTTTAGTTAGATTGCACTTCACGCCCCATTAATGTTAGCAAGACTAAAATCACCTTGACACACCCAACTATATTTAACAAAGTTTTTCCAATAATCGTTATTCTTTCGTTCGTAACGTTTCGGCAGTGGTCGTTAAAAAGCGGTATTAACCCCCCACCAAACAGAAGCACTATTGGTTAACACTTTGCGTTTCTATAAATTACATATGATATATTACAGGGTATCTTTATAGGATACATTATCCTTACATATTATTAGGACCAACTGGGCTCTCGCCTCATATATTAACAAAATTGAGATGAGACACCGTGGTAATTATGATTTTAATTAGTTTCGAGGGATGTTCTGAAGCTAACGCAGGCCTACAATAACTACTCTAACAATAAGTGCAATTCTAATAAGTTTGCTGGTTATGATTCACGTTTCTTACTTTTGGTCACAATTCAGAGGTTTATAATACACCTTTTGTTGTATTGTTCTTGTTGATTGCATTTTAAATCAAGATGAAGTATTTCTATGGTGGTACTGAATCATTTAAACAAAGTTTAATAGGATTTATCGGCTCTCGTCCATACTACTCAAGCAATAACTGTCATTGTCATCATGTTCATTTTTACGATTCACGTTTCTTATTGGCGATCACAATTTAGAAGATTATGATACCCATGTTTTAGTTATGTATTATATTTTAAATCATGATGAAGTATTTTTGTGATGGTAGCGAATTCTTAAAACAAATTTTAATCGGATTTATCAGCTCTCATCCATGCTACTCAGGCAATAATTGTATTCTCATAATTTTTCTTCGATTCGATTCACGTTTCTTATTTCAGGGTCAATTCATAATATTATGATACACACTTTGTTGTATGTTACTTGTTGTTTATTGTAGTTTACATCATGATGAACGATGATGATTTAAAACAAAGTTTAATTAGCTCTCAGCTCTCATCCATAGCTTTTAAACGTTGATTAACGTTGATCAGTTATTTGCTTTAAATAACCCATGACATTTCGGTGTAGGCCTATAAAAGATGCATATAATTTATTAAATAAATTAAACATTTTTTGTATTTTTGCTTTAAAAACGTGCCAGCAAAAATTCGATACGTCTATCCAATTTTTGACGGGTATGTTTTTAATGGAGCTGTACAAAGCAGAAGTTTGATGACGTTGATGACTTGTATGTTTCTTTTATGTCTACACTGAATAATCATTATTTTTTTATAGAAATGAACCCACCAACACGTCAAAAATTAGAAATAGTAGAAATAACAGTTTATTATTTCTCTTAAGCACCTTATTTTAATGGAATCTGCCAGTTATCATATATTTTAAACACATTACCACTTTTTCTGTGTTTTTAAACGCCGATTGTGACGTTTACACTTGTTATTTTCCATAGGGTTGTCAGCTTTGGAACATCTCTTAACAGGATAGTGTTGTTTTTTTATAAAATTTTATTTCTTTAAATAGTATCTTACAAAATATTATTTATAAAATTTTAATATTGTAAGTAATGGTTTATGTTGAATTATTATAAATTCGCCCTGCGCGATACGTATACAAAAATCTATTAATTATAATAATTTTAAGAAATTTGTATATATTTAAAATTGTTATTCATTGATGCGGGCCAGACAGATTAACACGTTTCGATTTTAAGACCGCAATATACACCGTGGCCAAAATAAATTCCTTTTTTACTTACTTTTTAATTAAATGGTATTCTCCGAATGAACTAAGAATCTCAATACGAGTTTTTTTTTTAAATTTATTATTATTTTCTCTCTATTTTATGCTTTTTCTTCGTATTTTACTAGCTTTTTTAGTATTTATTGAGTTAATGTTTTTAAAAGCGTATCTTCTGGAAGTTTTGGCCACTGCTGTTTTTGCCGATATTTGACAATTTTTAGCTGCACAAATTAAAATTCACGAATAATATTTTCACGCTTTTTTTATCAAAAATAATTAGTGCTTGAACTTAGACGTACGACCTACTTCTAAGAATAGAATAAAATTTTTAACGATAAAACTTTTATGCTGTTCCTTTGCGTTGAAGTGTTAGGAAGGACTTTAAAATTAATGGTACTTAGAAAGTTTCGGGTCGTATCTATAAATGCGGTTGATTTGACAACAAAAGTGAGAAATTTGTACTAAAACCTATTTTTAAAAAAAGGTTTCAGCGCCCTTAACATTCTTATTGAGTAGTTATTATTTGATATAAAAATACCTTTCACAATTTCCGATGTAGACATATTAAAAGGCTTATACCGGGTGCCACAAAATAGTGCCACTTATTTCCTAGACAGAGTATCAAAACAAAATTTTATGATGATCAAATGGAGCATAGTTTTGAATTTTTGGACTGGGACAGTGTTGCCAAATCTTCTTTCGTTTCCAAGTTTCTGCCATCAGGTTTTTATTTCTAAATGGGGCATCCTGTATATTTTACCTATTTGGGTTTAGCTTCACATTGTAAATACAACAATTTGCCCCTTTTTTACGTTAAAGTATCTTTTGTACAATTTTAATTTTTTAATTTAGAACGCTGTGTATTACTTAAAATTATTATTAAAATTATTAACTATATGGTATAAAACTATAAAAAATAGCTTTCTATTTAAAAGGATTCACCCAGTATTAAAAAACGACGTTTAAGGGAAAAAAGGATTTTTGTATGCTAAACTAAAATTATATCTTTTCAAAACATAAGCATTTAAGGTAATCCAGAGCGCTCTAGATTATAAATAAAAATTCAACAAAACGCTTTAGATGCCAAAAATAAGTCGAGCATGGTCGCATTTATAGCGTCAACATCGGAAATTCTTAGTTTTTTATAGCAAATAACGAAAACAATTTTAAAAAAAAAGAAAATGTGAGCGTTGAGTACCGCCCTTAATTTTTTTTTCTTTGAATATAATAATTTTTAGTGATATAACTTGTTGATAGAACAAACGGTTAGTTGTGGAGCAAACCTAATACTTTTGTTTTGAGTTATTTCATTAAAATTAATGTGTGTATCACAATATTTAATTTAAAAACCTTCTGAATATTATCAAATTTAAAGTTTTTCATGAAGCATCACCACAAAGCGGACAGGTTAAGCTTGTTGTTATTCTGTATGGTCCGTACAATTCGGTGTAGCTTTTAGATTAAAAATCCTTATTCGTATTTTTCCCTACATGTAGACTTTTAAGCCTAGATCTGTCTCGATGTTAGGCAAGACAAGATCAATTTTAACAAATATTATAATATATTAATGTTTCTTGTTATTATGTGAATATTCTATAAAGTATAACGGACGAGGGATGGCCGTTGTTTCTTTCGTTATTTTTAGTAACGTCTCTTGTAGTTTGAAAGCGTAAAGCATAAAAAATAAGTAATAAAAAAAATATTGATTTAAATCTCTTTTAAACTGTATAAATTATCCTTATCAATACATTTTTTTCTGATGAATGTCTTAATGAACTTCTAGAAGAACTTAAGCATCACATCCGTGCTTTATGCTTTTAATCTACGCGCCAGTTTTGTATGAAATACTTAACAAAAATTGTGATTAAATAGTTAATTTTCCCCTAAATGACGTCTCTCGCCCATTTATGTCATTTTCCATGTCGTTATAAGGTGTGTTATTTTTGATCGTTTTAAGTTTTTGCCGATATAGGCTTGTTAATACGGATGTTTATCAAATGAAAACGTATTATTTCTGTCTGAATGAAAATATACTTATGTAATATTTCCTCAGTACAAACCACCACGATATATACTTACGTTAGGCCGAATGATTGCAACGGATATACAGTGTGAACCAAAAATAATAGATTTTTCGATTACTTTTTTAATTTAGAAAATACATGGTAAGGTGGCGGGTAAACGTAGCTAAGGGCATATATAATGTATATTTAGGAATTTTATCTCTTTTTCTATATAGGACAAGAAGAAAGACCTCTTATTTTTACCACCCTGTATATTTTACTGTTACTAATGTTTCTTTTGCATTTTTAAGTAAAAAGCGCACATTAGGAAAGAAGAAGAACATCTTTCGAAAAATGTAAGTAATTTTTTTACTTGTAGTTAGACGTTTCCAAGGTTTTAATCAAAATTTACCGAGTATGTACGTAATCCTTTGTACCTGAAAAATCCTTAAACGTTTAAGTAAATATTTTAAAAATTTACTCTAAATTTTATTAAAAATGATCTAATCTCCTTGCGTTAAGATTCACTTATTAAAAGTGATTAGACAAAAGAGAGAATTGTTGATATTTTAAAATTTTTATTTTTCTTCTTTTAAAATAACAGTTCTTACTTATAAGGAAATCAAGTAAATTATGTATATTGCTATAAAAATTGGATCTGCACACACTTGTGTGATAAAATTAGCTGTTTCATCACAAGCTTTCTTATATTCATCAAAATTTATCTTTTCACTTTCTTCTTTGCTTCAGTTTGTCTATAACTAAAGAGGTGCAAAATGTGAGTGATTCCAGTGGCATTACCGTTTTATTTATTTGTTAGTTCTGTAGCGATATAAATAAGACCCATACATATTAGTTCGTGTCCAGTAACGGTTGGTGTAGTCTCTTAGAAAATGGGTGTTCAACATCTAATAACATAATATGGGCACACACAAAATTTTTCTCAATATATTTGCCCGTCCATCACGTAGATACTCACTAATGAAACACATTTTCATAGTTGTTGTCAGTTTAGTTGTCAAATTACTTGTTAGGCGTCAATCAAAGTTTGTGTTCTATTCTGTTATTGCTAGGGTTTACTTGTTTTTTAAATTATTGAAGTGATTTTTTTATTAATGAGAAAAAAGTACCCAAATACTTTTTCTTTATAATTGTGCAAAAATATTAGAAATATGTAAATACATATTTCAAGAATTAATTGCCAATTTAAACCCTTAATTGATAAATAGACCGGTCTAAGCGAGAATGAATCGACTAGAAAATTAAATCGGACATAAACTATTTATGGCGAGCACTTTCAACATGTCTTTTAAAATAATTATACGATGACCATCCAATTAAATAATAAATGCTTTAAAAAAGATCTTAGTACCGTCATACTTTAAATCTGAGAATCGGGTAATAATCGTTCTAACGCAAGTAGAAGACAGTAGGCCCCAGTCACAATATTAAAGCCATTAGCGCTGTCGTCCAAGTCCGCAGCAGTTCGCAACAGGTAAATCCTAATATTTATTTTGTTTATATTTGTGCAAACCACAAAATAAAACGGTAAAGCCACTGGAATCACTCGTATTTGCACAGCTATATCTTTAACTTTTCTTCAGGTGTATCTTTGACACAAACATTCAGCTCCACTTACTACTATTTAGATTTTTTAAACAATATTGTTATTCATTTACTTGCTGGGAAAAACTAATTATTTTACAGTGTGAACACATAAAGAAGGGCAATATGATTCATTAAACAAAATCAACAATTTTATTTCGTGTTTTTTATTAGTTTTAAGGAAAAATTACTAAATAAAATGTGATTTTTCTATATGTCTACACTGGACAGTCATTGTTTTTTTTTGTAGCAACTAACATAAACTATAATAAAAAAAAATTATAGTGGTAATATGTGTTGAATAGTATTCTTAAAAAACTGTTCACCAAATATCTCAAAACTCTACAATTAAATAAATTATTTCATCTATACCCTGATTTAAAACCGATTCGCTGAGGTACCTTAACTTTTGTACAAAAAAAACTGCTCGTCTCAAAATGATAACGTTAGCATAGATAGGGTAAAAAATTGATGTTGCCAAATCAACTATAAAAAATTAGATCGTTTAGTTAAAACAATTTTTAAGTAAGTTACTTAAAAATGCAAAGGGCTTTGGTAACATTACAACGATTCTCTGGTAGTGTCAGAACAAAAATATAATATTTGTAGTGAATAGACATATTGCATTTCCGTGAAATGCAAAATATAAATCGTGACCTCGAACCATGTCTGGAACGGAGCAGGTAATTTGTTGCTAGTTACGTTATGGCGTTAACGCGATGGCGTCATCGCGAAATACATCTTTTTTTCCTTACATTACTCATATTAAATAAATCAAACGTTAATAAAAAACTTATCTATCATAACTAAGATAGCAAGTGGCAAAAAAACAAAGAGACAAATTACATATGTTTTTCTTTGAATTTAAACTCCTTGGCCACCCCCGTATCGCCACCACTCTCGGCACGGTAGATTTCAGCTATGGAGTTACGTATTCCCGCGGACGAAAGATCGAGCTTTTAAGTCACAGTCTGTGTCAGTTCCCTAAGAAAGTCCATTAAAACACGTATAGACTGTGTGTACAATTTTTTACTACGACTGTACTGTGTAAAATCGCAGCAAAATTTAAAATAACCAACAAGATTACTTGCCACCTTCCAGACATAATGTTCGCGGTAAAAAAGTCAGCTAGAAGAAACCGATGAACAAAGATAATGACGTCGACGCAAAGAATTTCGTATGATTTAGCCAATTAGTTAGAAAAATTTTTATATAATACGCGCAGATTGTAAGGTATATTCCAATCTTATTTTTTTAACAAAAGTATGTGTATATGTCAATTATTGGACTTAATTTAGATTATAGCCGCAGGTATTTAAACATAACCTTAAAGAATTTAGTTAGATCGGATCATATGATACGACGTAGGAATCATACCAACATAACCTGTATAAAGATTTCTATTTTACAATATAAAGGATTATTTCCATTCCGTTTTTTAGACACTACAGTATTATAGTTTTGCGATCGCTAGAACATGGTGATAAATGCCATGAATGTCAAGTGTTAGTGGTCTTTTATTTACTTTATTTTATTTTTTGGCCTCATAATATTGTGATCTAATATATTAATATCGTTAGATAATAGTATATTATTCACGAGCGGTAATATAGCGAGTGTAGTAAATCATCCGAGTAAATAATACCGTCATTACCGCGCATAGAATACTTTTTTTACGACTATTTTATTAAGACAATTTAAGAAAATTAAATTAATAAAAATTTTAATAATTATTAACGGGCTTATTGATTATATATTTGGATATATAACTTTTTTATTTGAAAAGGTAGAAAAATGATTAAATTAGAAACAATGTAGATTTGGACAAGAACCATCAGGAAACTTAACTGAAAAAACAATTAAACATCAAATAAGCGAGTTTTGAACAAACCTTAAGTTTTGTCAGACGGCTTGCCATTACTTTTTTGTTTTTAAATTCAAATTAAGCTTTATTGTCAGAAGACTTACATCTTATAGACAAAGCAAAGAATATATTCATACATAATTATTCACACTATAAGCCTAATATTAAACATACATATACACGGTGTCCAAGATAAGAAGGGCTGGTATGGTTAAGAATACAAAATTGGTTAAATGGAAATTGCGTAATTAAAGAACTATTAAAATGGTGTCTCGAAATTTTTCAAATGATTTTTCATTTTCGAGTTATTTTGAAAAACTAAATTTTTGAATTTTTCACTTATTTTTTTTAACTTCTTTATAGCAACTTTTAATGAACTTAAAGATTACGTTATCAGTTTTTTTATTTGACGTTTCGTCTTTGGGTAGCGATCATCAACTTTTTTTAAATGCGGTCCTAATTTTTTGATGTCAAATTTTAGATGTTCAATTTTTATTTTAGTCACGTTTCCTTATGGTTCATGTACAAATCCACAATTTTCTAATTTAACCATTTTTCTATCTCTTCAAATAAATCAATTATCTATTGCTCCAAATATAATCAATGTACCTACCTTTAAATTTAAGAAATTTTGACCCGTTAAAATTTAGGTTAACAGTATACTTTTGACACAAGGATTTGGCAATTGTTTTTTAAGCTTGCTTTGATGTTTTAGAATACTTTATTGTGATTGATCACAGACCATGATTATTGAATCATTATTTACTATCCGTAAATAATATTATTTTTCAAAAATTGCATGAAAACGACAGTTTTATTAAATAGTCATAGAAAAAAATATTAAATGGTATTAAAAGATTGCTTTCATTTGACTGACAAATACCAAAAATATGCTCTGTGACGAAATTAGACAACCGGATAAAAACAATGTGACTTTCGTAAATGGCCATAAAAGTACTCTTTTCTATTAAAAAAGTCTTAAAAAATGATTTGTTACAGAGCATCATTAAAAAAGTTCTTCTTTAAAAAATTGTGATTTTCGAACTTATCTGTAGAGTGTTAGTACTATTAAATCTGGCTAACTTGTTTAGGAATGGGGTATTCCATCAATGTTTTGAATACGATACCGTCAATTTTAAACTCCTAAAAAGTTCAAATTGGCGACTATTTTAGTAGATAATTTCGACTTGACAGGATTCTTAATTGATTTTGGCATATTTTAAGCTTCGGTGACTCCAATTAAATAAGTTAACCAGACTTGAAAGTACCGGCCCTTAGTCATTATATTTGGCTGTCGGTAACCGAAAAGTAGCTAGGTAATTTATAAAAGGCGATATGTAGTCGTTATCATACAAATAACGACGAAAATGACCAAAGGTATAAAATGTCAATACTATTGTCAATGCGGATTCCTTTTTGAGTTTTTCGGTATAAGTGTATTTTCACAGGATTAAGGTCACGAGGTAACCACTGCAACCCCCAGAACGTATCTTAATAAATGGATTTATCTGCTTTTGCACAATTATATACTCCTTAACTAATAAGCAATAATATGTGAGAATCATACAGTGTCTTGTTATGAATACGAAAATGTGTTTTTGTTTGTTATCTATCGAAATTCTTCTACTATCTGCCATTTTAAAAATATATATAATGCTTTCGAGTACTCTTGGTTTCAGTTGTAGTCTCAGCAAGTCCACAAGTCCCACTCATAAGTCCTTAAATTCAATAATGCAATTCAAAATACATGGTTTGATATGCTCTCTTGATCTAAAATCTGGAGCCAAATTTTTAAGGTTTTTCTTAACAACCTTTCCATGAAATGCCTTGCTGTAACTCTGTCACGCAAGAAATTCAGAGACCCTCATTCCCTGAACCCTTGACCTTAATGAATGGCCTAACCCTGCCAAATAAAGAAGCATTCAATTTTGTTGACATCGCAGGCGTCGGAATTCCTCACCTTTATTGTTTTAGAGCAGCAACATACTGCAGAGGTTTTCACTCTTTAGCTGCCCACGATACGTTGGCTGTTCCGGATAAAATAACCCTTGCCAGGGAAGCAATGAAATAAAATCTAAATTTATCTTACGAATTACATGTTTCTCTTAATTTTGATTCCTTCTTTCTTAAATTTCAAAAAGCGCAACAAATAATATTCTACGAATTTAATAGTTATTTCTATTTTTAAAAGACCTTAATTCTGTGAAAAATATTTTGATTTAGTAATATTGTGTCAATGCAGAGCAATACGTAGTTAGTCGAAAAAACAAACATGTTTCCGTTTATATATTTTGATATCCATAAAATCTGTGTTATATTTGCATTAAGTGGTAGGTATAAGTTTAGCAAAAGACATAAAATAGTGAGTCGGTCCAGATAGTTTTCATCTCGTATCTAACTTCCATCCATGAGAATAAATATAAAAAGTATTATTATATGCAGTTATAAATATTTTTCAGCGTTAAAAGTTAAGCGAGAATGTTTACTTTAATTTGATACTTGAAAATTTTTTAGATTAGTAAAAGCTGCGGTACACGAAACATGGTGTGATGACTTTTTGGTTCAGTTTTAGTCTTTAAGTGCATGACGTCACATTTCTGACTTTATTAAGTTACAATCAGAGCGGTGACTGCAATTTGGTCGCCGAGTGCAAGAAAAAAAACATTTAAAAAAATAGGCATTACGTAAATCAGAAATCGATAGTTGTAATAACGGTCAGTTCACGAGTTAATAATAAAGGAAAAAGGTCTTTATTAATTTTAATTTAGTCACAAAAAATTTGAGCTTTTTTGCCGACTAGGCGTCGACTATTTGCCAACTACAAAAATATCTGACTGTTCGGCGACTAGTCGGAACATCTCCTGTAACAACAATAAAAATGATGGGGTGAATTTACTTTTAAAATGGAAATTTTTAAAGTGGTTTGGACACAGTAGGGTGGCAAAATCTTTTTTATAGTATTAATTGAGCCCTATTTATTAAAACATACATATCTCAAAACGTATATTAAAAAACTTACTTAAGAATAATTATTCATTGCAAAATTAAATAAGAAGGGATCTTATATGACAAGTGACTGCTGACGTAAGCCCCACTGACGTAGACTCCGATGACTTAAAATTTACACCTGCAAGAGATATGGCGTCCTAGACTTTGGGAGTGGGAGGATGCAAAACCCCTCATCTACCGCTACTTCAGCATACAAACGATTTTTTTTTACCTAATGTAAATTTTTCTTAAATAGTTTCTCTTCTTGTACCCGATAACGTAGACCCCATTACAGTGGCCATTGAGGCTAATACTAAAGTTTAGGTTTGCTCAGCTCTTGACACGAAACATGGTATGCTGACTTCCTGACTTAATTTTAGTCTCTCGTCAGCATGACGTGAGCATTCTGATATTACCAAAATAATAAAGTCCAGAGAACCAAAAATTCTAGAAAGAAAAAATAGTCGAAATGGCTTTATGAGGAATGAAGTTACTAGTTTATAATAATTGAAAATAATAAAATAGTATTTGTATTTATCATTGTCTTATGTTCCTTTTCCTTGTAGAACGGTCATTGACTTTTAAGAAGGGTAGTTAGAACCGGTTACTACTATTTTTTTTACATAGATATTAGCAAATATCGATTTATACTTTATGAAAGTATTAACATCAAATCATACGATAAACTTGCATATTCTCATACCTCCGTTTCATGTACCGCGGTAAAGCCACTACTAGCGTGCCACTTTAGATTCGCATAAAACCAGTTAGAACCAGCATAGAAGCGCCGTTAAATTATAAGAATTTTTAAACTTTTACGTAAAAAAATTAGCATTTCGTTATGAAGTATCCGAATGATCTCAAAGACTTGGTAGCTAGTTTGATTTTTGATATACATTAGTTAGAAAATTTTTGTAAGGCCTAAATTTTGCTAAAGTCACGTTTACAAGATGATGAAAATGGACCGATTCGACAGCCGAAGCTTAACAGTCGCTAGAAAGCTAACGCAAAAGCCAATAAGTATAAGTATACATTATTTATATATTATATAAATAGGGAGCTATTGTAACGTTCGAAAACGTAGATGATGAAGTGCGACCGATTTACTAAAATTATTTTAGCACTAACAGATTAAAACATAAATGTAGCCAGGATTACTAATCGAATGTAAAATTTTACGACAAGCATGGGACTAACTGACATAAAATTGCATCCGCTCGGTGTTCAATGATAACAATTACTCTAAAGTCGACGCAAAAATCTCTATTTTCACATATACGGTCTCCAAGATAAGGAGTAAGGAGTATGGGGATCTCGCTTATGGTTAGAAATACAAAATTCGTTAAATGAGAAGAAAGTTGCGAAACTAAAGAACTAATAAAGTGATGTTCCGAAATTTTTTAGATGATTTTTCATTTTCGAGTTATTTTGGAAAAACTAAATTGTAGAATTTTTAACTTAATTTTTTTCTGGCGTTATAATATGAAAGGTAGGGCAAAACTGATACAACTTCTTTGTAGCAACTTTTAATGAACTTATCGATTACGTTATCAATTTTTTTATTCGACGTTTGGGCAACGATTATCAACTTAATTTTTTGAAATACTGTCCTGAATACTGAATTTTTTTATTTATAACTTTAAACGAGATACGTACATACTGGCCCTTTTTATCTTTGACACCGTATATATATATATATATATATATATATATATATATATATATATATATATATATATATATATATATATATAGATATATATATATATATATATATATATATATATATATATATATATATATATATATATATATATATAACAATGAACAATTAATCTCATTAAAAAAACATCTTTAAATTAAAGATATTGCTGAAGCTGAAAACACCTTGAGCAAATCGGTCGTTAACTCCAAATCTTTTACGGTTTACGTGGACATAAACGAAACGTAAAAAAGTTTAACGTTCCTTTAGTAGCTCTCTAACGTGGCAAAATAACGCGTAATAGTAGGTCCGTGTAAAAGGCAATATTCTAATGCAAAGCGCCTAAAAGACGTAAATAACAACATATCAGCTAAAAACGCGGACAATTCGGCAGCTAACAAAAAGAATCACTTCAAAATTACTACGAAATGCTTTTAAAATATCGTAAATGTTGCAAAATGTATTAGCGAATATCCGCGCAAAGAAAATATAAATATTAATAAATGGATGAAAAGAGTATCATATTATGATATATTATGAAAGAATTTTTATGAAAATGGCAAAAGAAGCATCATACGGTGACGTATTGTGAGAAACAAGTGAAGCTACTTCCTTAGCATCGTAATTTTTTTTTTCTGCCGATCGTTCAAAAATGCTGACATTTCTGATAACATTTCTTGTAGGGAAATTCTATATTACAATACATCTAGTTGTTGCCAGGCAACGAAAAATAACTGTTCGTAAAAATTAATTTCTGTCCTGTACAGTTGTTCGTGTACCATAAACATTAAAAATACAATTTTTAGAAAATTTCATCTTAGAACGCAGCTCTAGAAAGTATGTCATTGCACCATTTTCCGAGACAAAACTGGAATTTTTGTTCTATGCATATTCATATTTTTGTCCTGATTTTTTTTTGGAAGTAAATGTAGGAGTATTTACTGCTTACGCCAGTTCAGGAAGAGTTCCAGGAATCGAAGACTCATCGTCACTCATTATTTTGCAAGATGCAAAATATATGGTGTTATAAAATTCACTGCATAATAGCCATAAATGGCGCTTCGCGATAATAAGATAATATATAGGCGCCTGAATTACGCTAGCGGTACGAGAAGGTCAACAACCCTTCTACGTATTTAAATAGAATAATTTTTTTTACCAAATTTTCTTCTGCAATTGAAAAATTTAGTTATAACTTTATAATACTGTGAATTGTGATAGTAAATTATGTGAAACCATAGTTGCGACTACCATCTGAATGTGTTAGTAGATTATTATGAGAAGCTCGGCGGGATAGTGTCTGTTTCAATTTCTAACCATTTTTTAGAGGCAGAAAGTTGAGCATGGCAACCTAATTTCACAAGTGGTCCATATTTTCCCACATTAAGTGAAGAAATTGCTATTAAATTAAAATACACACTTGTGGTAAAATGCGTCCGTGGAATTAAAAATAATTTCGATTATTTTCGGTGATAAAAAAGGAGATGTCACGATAATATTTAAGTTTGGCAATGCCCCGGCTGGATCATTCTTTATAATATTAGAACCTATGAAGTCGTGTTCTTTAGAAGCATCGAAAACAGGGGTGGTTTAGGGTATTTTTTAAAATAAAAAGGTGTGCGATTTGAGGGAAAAAATTATTGGTATGTCTGTAGACTACCTCAGGAATCAAATATATGCAGTGAATTTCATAACAGCCTGTAGGACAGCTTGAATTTTTGAAGAAAAAAACATATTTAATTTACGCGCGCCAAGATTGACAACATAAAACGATACGTTTTCATGGTTACACCACTAATTTTTGATAGGAATTTAAAGCATTAGTTTTTTGTCCATACAATAAATCATGTTTTTTTAAAATTAAACAAAGTTTAATAATATAGATTTTTGAACAATCGGCGAACAAATAGAATGTATACCTCGTGGGAAAAGTCATATTCCCGGACTCTGTGCTGCTGCTCTCGGCTGACGCCTCGACCAGCAATCTTCACAGTCGTCCGGAAATCCTAGGCCTTTCCTACCAGCTACACAATATGCTATTAATTGGAATATTCAGAAAAATTAATATGTGATAGCCATAAGAGTAGATGAGGTGGAACACTGATCTTAAAATTTAAAAAAGGGACAAAAAGTATTAAAAAATTGAAATTTGAAGAAAGATTTGTTCTAAATTACAAAAATTTGATATGTAACAAACCTAAACAAAAGGATAAACTTAAGAACAGTATCTATTCAGCGCCTCTTAGTACTATTTTGAATTATTAATACTGTTGTGGCTAAGTTTTTTGCTATGAAAGGTCAATGACGTTTTAGTAAAGACACATAAAAAAGACATGTTATAATTCATTTAAAAAATCTAAATTTTATTTTATTGTCAATAAAATTTTTATTTCTTTAATGATTTATACAGGGTGTCCGAAAAGTCTTAGTATGGCCAAATATCTTTGCTATTAGTAAAGATAGAGACACCAAATTTTAGGTGTATCTTACTGGGTAGTACAATCTACTTTTTTATGTTATTTAACTTTTTCGACCTCCTTGAGGGGGATGCTGGGGAGTTGAGGTAAAAAGTTTTTAATGCATCTCTATGCCGTATTGTGCCTCATTTTAAAGGTATTCAGAAAAGAAACATTTGCCGCAAGCCCGAGGTCCGAATCTTAATTCGTTTTTAAATGGCAAGCCTTTAAAAATTAAAAATCGTAAAAAAAATTTAAAATTTAAATACTTTTATTTCTCCTATTACTTTAAAAGTTGTTCAAAATGATCACCATGAACTTCTTCGCAGTAATAAAGTTGGTTCTGGAACTCACTTCTCACATTTTCGAGAATGGCAGGTGTTACTTCTTGGCATAGTTCCAAAACCGGCTTTATTACTGCCAAGAAGTTCATCATGGTCATTTTGAGCAGCTTTAAAAATAACAAGGGAAGTAAAGGTACCTAAATTTTTAATTTTCCTTTCACGATTTTTTCTTTTTATAGGCTTGCCATATATATATATAAGATACGGCCTCAGGTTTGCGGTATGTTTTTTTTTGAGTAGCTTTGAAATGAGGCAGCCTGGGGCATAGGGTTGCATTTAAAATTTTTACCTCAACTCCCTCAACCTCTCAAAAGCGTAGTTACATAAAATAGTAGATTTATTAACCAGTAAGATAAATCTAAAATTTTGTGTTTATCTTAACTAATAGAAGAGATATTTGCCCATACAAGGACTTTTCGGACACCCTGTATATGTCTTTTCTATGTGTGTACACTGGACGTTTATTGTTAGTAGAGCAAGTAAGTGAGCCACAACAATGTTAAAAAAAATATATTGTGGAGGTTGGATGGAAGTTACTCGTCTTAACTCGGAACAAATTTTCTTTGAAAAATCCATGAGTCTTCAAGAAGCTTATTATCAATCTATAACGTAAATTTTTTTTAACTTTCAAAACCATAATGTAAGTACTTAAATGTGTCTTTTCTGTGAATATTTGATGTGATTCTTTTTCGAAAAAAAGTACGGGTTCATTAAACCAAAAACCCTTCTCCCCCTGAACAAATAAAAAAGGGCAAATTGATTTAATAAATCGCGTATTTTAAATAATAGTCCTTCTAGAGGCTAGGAAATAAGGTAATATATAATTCATGAAAATATATTATTTTCCAAAAAAAAAATATCTCGACAATATTAAAATAACTCATTGTGAGTTCTTCAGTTATATTATTAAAAACTATATCGTGGGCCTTATACTATATACTGAAATTTAAATTGTGCTGTCAAAATTTTGGTTCTTTTAAGTTTTTTGACATATACCAAGTGTTTGGTTAATATCAGTTGCTTTTAATTTGTTTTTTTTTTAATTAATAAATCTAAGTATTATTAAGTCCGGTAAAACTTGAGAGATCGACAGTAAAAGAATTTATATGTATTGACTCGTTTTAAATATCTGAAGTCAAAATGTTAAGATCTCAACGAGAAAAAAGTTTTATCGGTATCTCTCACAAAGAATAAGAGATTTGCAATAATTGGTAACTAATAAAAAATCTATAAATATATAAAATATATCCGTCGAAAAGTCAATTTTTATTAACATAAGATATAATATTATGAAGATATTAATAGAGATTTTTTTAAATACCGTTTGATATAAACCAAACACTCTGTAAAGTATTATACAGGGTGTCGCGAAAATAGTTAGACGCGACACTCTAACTTCCTATTGAAACGCCCCCCCCCCCCCCCCCCGAGGCGTTTGTTGTGTTAGTTTTATATATATGTTTATTTCTTTATACTGAAACCGTTATTTTATTGAATGTATACAAGTTGTATATATTGATATTATAATATAATTGATATACATAATATATACTCTAATTTATAATAATTAATATAAAGTAGTTGACATAAAATATATTGTGGTTTGGTGGTACCACTTTGTGTATTACCACCTCCTATGTCCCTGTGTTTTTGCAAACCCCGGTCCATTCCACTTTATTTACACCATGTTTAAATAAAAAATATATATAGAAAACAGAATTTTGAAGATATTTATTAACAATATTTTGTTTCCTATTAAGCGGAGTTAACGGAGCCAATATAACGATTTAAATTCTATTGTTCAAAATATTAGGCCAATTTTTTTATTTGTTATATTTTTCTAGATGTTTATGGTTATGAAAATATTTTTAGAAAATATTTTGTTAAATTGTTTGGTAAAGGATATTTTAAACCAACAAACAATACTTGCCCGACAGCTTTCGATTTTATAAAATTTCACTGGAAAAATAACCAAACAATAAGCTTTCAGAAAATGATCTGTTTCTCAACAAACAATGGTAGAATATTCAAGAGAGTTTTCGTGAATTTTTATTGGTTAAAATTATAGTTTACATTTAGACCTGCACAGCTTATCGCCTACATCAGTCGAAAGTATCGAATTTATTTGCGAAAAATACTGTTTTGCTTAGGTTTCGTCAGGTGGGATTAGCTGCGAACAAACTGCTCTCCACCCTTCCTCGATTTCAATATTAACATTTTCCGCTTCATTCATAGTTTCTTTCCCAAACATCTCAATGTTTAGATTCATTCTGGTACTATGTATCAAAAATTTATTGAATAATCGGAATCGACAAACCCAAAGAGCCAGTACTAACAACAATAACGGACAACTAGAAGGTCAGAACCGGCTTGACGCTATTTGCATTTTGCTTTTCGATGTGACAAGTCAGTAGTCGATAGGGTAATGTCCTTTACGTTAAGATAGTGATGTTTAGCACCAGCCAAACATTCTACAGTGTGTACGCTTATATACATACGATTGATGCTGTTGACAGACTGAACTCCGCAAATTTGCCGTTCTCTCAAATACTGTTTGAAGGTCTAGAAATAATTTGGCAATGGTTACAATATAGCGACTTTTTTATATTTTTTCTAAACTATAGGATTTTTAGATTTTTAAATTAAGAGGAGAATTCAGCACTTATATTACCTACGACTATTTTATTTCTTTGACATGATTGTGTTCATTTATTTGCTATAAAAGGCCAACGACTATATATGTGTATATACAGTGTGTCCACGGGTTGACTCCGAAATAGGAACAACTCTTTTATTTCTGAATTATTTACGAAAAAAACTCATTCTACATAAAAACATTGGCTGGGGTTTGATTAACATCCAAAAAGGTGTTAAGTTTTAAAATTTTTATACAGGGTGGGTAAACCCAAGAAAATATAAAAATTTATAAAATGGTTACGATTAAAGTACATTTTTATACAGGGTGAGTAAGAAAATATAAGAATCTTTAACATGGTTATTTTTGAAGTTATGTAAAACATGTATTAAGAAAAGTTGCTTAGAAGTGAAATTTATGTCTAAATTTAATCTTAATCATCATTCAACTAAAAACTTTACATGTCTTTTGGTGGCATGTTTTCGAAAATTTTATTTCTTAGTGTATCTAACATTTTGCACATAAATGTCAATCTGCTAACAAAAGTCTAGTTTTCTGACATCGGCGCGCTGAATCCAGTGCTGTCGCTTCAAAAGCAATTTTTTTTTAAATTTTAATTATGGAAGTTTCCGGGAAAAGGTTCATAAAAACAAGGAAGAGAAATTTTTATTGAAACAGCAAGCCATGCCATCATATTTGGATTAGATTAAATTCAGTTCTAAACAACTTTTCTTAATAAATTTTTCAAACAACTTCAAAAATAAAGGTACTTTAATCTTGGTCATTTCTTACATTTATATATTTTTACACACCCTGTATAAAAATTTTAAAAATTATTAAATTTTTTGGACGCAAAAGTTTGAATGTAGAATGACTTTTTTTTCTAAATTCACAGACAAAAACAGGTTATCCTATTCCGGAAACACGTGGACACTCTATATATATAGTGTGAAATCAAAACTATTGAACAAAAATAATATTAGCTGTGTTAACTATCCTAGTAATACAAAAGTTGCCTCCCAAATAAATATCTCTAAAATAAAAACCAAAAACAGAGCAAATGGTGTAAGTAAGGTATTAATGTTTTAACTATTTCATTGTGTGGCCACTTAAGGCTTGTATATGCAATATCAAAGAGCAATAACCATACTCCTTCTGTGGACGCTTTTGACTTTTAAAATTAAGAATTATATTAATATTAAAACAAGTTATTGTAAGTAATTTTAATGATCATAAAAAATTTTACACTATATTATGAATGTGAATGGATTATTAAATAGGCCAGTCATTAGGTGAAGAGAAAATGAGATAGTTCTAAAAAAAGCTTGTTTTTAAGCTAATAGGTTTTTTTGGTGTATATTTGAACGGTTGTATATTATCTTCCAACTAATTTTCAATTTATAGATTTTTAAAAGCCCTAAAACTTGTATTGGAAACGTTTTTCGCTAATTTTTCTAGTTTTTAAAAGAATCAACTGGTCGGGGACTGTTTACGCACAGTATACGCTAAATGTTTTGTGATTTATTTTAAATTTCTTATTTTGGATTTTCTGTTCTGGATTTAAAAATTTCAAACGAAATTCTTAACATACGTCTAAAAAATTTGTAATCTAAATAATATTCTTTTTTTTAGAAATAGATCATTTTCATCACTAAATTTTACGTTTCTAATGACTAGTCTTCAAAGAAAATTTGTGAAAAAATGCTAATAGATCCGACTGTACAGCATAGGAGTTGTAAAATAAGAAATTGTCGTTGAAGGCCAAATGGACTGGAACGTGGTCGACTTTTGGCAAATTATATGCCCCCTTGAAGGGCCTTCATGTATATCTTATAACAGTGCGTTCTACAATGTACATACATATTATTATTATTATTACAATTATAAGACATGAGGTTCACAACGTGCCGTGTGTGTATGTGGGAATTAAAATATAATATGGACATTGTTCAAAATATAACTTGTTGTTTTATTTATTGTGTCCTTTTTTTAAGTTACTCCTTGCTTTATAAATCGCTAGCTTTTTAAGTTATATCCTGTTCTGGGTGTCCGAAAAGTCTAAGTATAAGTCTTTGATATAAGTAGGGACACCAAATTTTAGGTGTATCTTATTGGTTAATAAATATACTTTTTCATGTCATTTAGCTTTTTCAACCACCTTGAGCGTCAACGCTAGGAAGTTAAGGTCAATCTCATTTTAAAGGTCTTAAAAAAAGAAATTCAACGGAAACCCGAGGTCCGTATCTTAATTCGTTTTTAAATGGCAACCCTTTAAAAATTAAAAATCGTGAAAAAAATAAAAAATTTAAACACATTTATTTCTCTTATTGCTTTAAAAGTTGTTCAAAATGGCCACCTTGGCACTAATAAAGTCGATTTTGCAATTTCGAAATCGACTTTATTACTGCCAAGAAGTTCATAATGGTCATTTTGAATAACTTTTAAAGTGATAAGCAGGCGCAGCCCGTAATTTTTTTATAGGTGGGGCAAATTGTGTGGCCAACTAGTGATATTAACGTAACAAGCAAAATACACCTTTTTAATTAAGGAAGGTTGTTTAATAATTATTTAACCTACACATATTTAAACACCGCAAAAAACATAATACTAAAATTGCGTTTTTTCTGTTACTTTTTTTTAACTTACATGCAAACAGTTTCTTGCACCGTTAAAGCCATTGTTAACACTAGGGGTCTTGAGCACTTAAAATAAGACAAAATTAACAAATTTTCGAATAGGCAAAGGAAAGATTGCCTTCTTTGGAGCACTTAAAAAAAATCGATGGATGGTGCAGTTTTTCCAAGAAAATAATCGGGGATAATACCATGAGAGCTTAAAAATTACCGATAATTTTTCACGATTGCGTGTTTTCTATAATTTCACGAGTCCGCAGGACGAGTGAAATTTGCAAAGAAAATACGTAAGAGTGAAAAATTATCAGTAATTTTAAAGCTCGAGTGGTATTTAGGGGATTATTTCACGAATAAAAACACAAATTAATATGACAACCAAGAAAATGACAGGAAAAAATTATCGGTGTAATTTTTTTTAATTGACGTAAAAAAATTATCGCTGTAATTTTAAAAAACGTCACTCATCTTACGGGACTTTTAACACATGAGTGAAATAATCGAAAAAATAAAAATTTGGAACGTAGCATAGCACGGATTTTTACATGTAGACAGACGACTCACGACACACAACACCAAAAATATGTTATAATCATCGCTTAGGACTTGTATCACATATACAAAGATTGAGAATTCGAAACAAAATTTTTTTATTTTTATTTTTCTATATATTTTGTGGTTATGTAGGTACGCACCGAATTTTGACACATCGAGTAAACCATAGTTGAAAGATTATCACAACTTAGAGCACACGCCCGCAGCTTTAAATCGATAGACGGGTCCGAGGCTGCGTTGCCAAGTTATTGTCAAAGTCGTAATTACTGTAGGTTTTAATGTTTTATAGGCACAGTTACAATTATTATTATTAGAAATTGTCTAAATATCTTAAAATAAAATTAGGTAAGCTTATATTACATGTATAAATGCATCGCGAATATTGTTCTAATAATAAATTGGTCAGAGTTAAATTAGTGAGCCAGAATTTTCGGCAACTCGACAACCGGCGCGGCAGTCACGCGCGCCCCGAAAGCGATATTATTGGTGGGCCATCGACAAATTTTGTCTCTTTTTAACCTCTTAAAGCGCGTATGTTTGTTTCTCTTTTAGCTTTAATGCATTTTATATAGTCCATATACACCTATGAGGTCAATTTAAAATACGGTGAGTCCGGAGCAAGCTTGGCGTGATTCTTTCTTGGGGAATTTTCGTATGGAACCTGCACTTTTTTGAAAGAAAGGATTATTTTTTGGTTTTAGAAAATAAATTATTGGGTAGATCATTGGAAATAACTTTAGGTGGGTCATTGACCAAATGACCTTATGGACGAGCCGCGCTTGGTAATAAGAGAACTAAAGCTATTTAAATTTTTACTTTTTTCACGATTTTTAATTTCTAAAGGCTTGCCATTTAAGAGCAAACTGAGATACGGACCTCTGGCTTGCGTTAAAATGTTTCTTTTTGAAGATGAATGAGGTAAGATACGGCATAGGGTTGCAGTTAAAATTTTTGACAACTGCCTAGCGTCACCCCTCGAGGGAGTTGAAAAATTTAAATTACATTAAAAAGTAGATTTATTAACCAATACGATACAACTAAAATTTAGTGTCTCTATCTTTGCTAATAGCAAATATATTTGCCCATACTAAGGCTTTTCGGACACCCTGTATGTGTTATTGAACGGTGACATTTGTAGCGTACCCTGTTCAGGGGCGTGCGGTTTATGGAAGCGGAGGAAGCACCGCTTCCCTAAACTTTTGGAGACAAAAGAAACAGTTTTTTATGCATTAATAACGCATAATTTTTAACAGTAATAATAATTTTATAAAAATATGGATTTATTTTTTATAATTCATCTGAAATCTTACGTAAAGGTAAAAAATGTTACTGGGTAAACGCAACCAATTTCTCTCGCATTGCCGTCGTGGCCTAGGCCTGGAAGCGCGTTTCGTAATTACCGCAGTTAGCCAATTACGCCATAAGTTCAGATTAATACCCCGCTTACAGGTAACGACGCGCGTTACAAGAGAAACCGGACAAATTTAATGGCCAGGGCAGCCATTTTTCTGCCGCTTTCCGCAAGTTTTAGTCTGTTCGAACGAGTTCGCTTAGTAAGTTTTGCATATTTTCAGTGTATTTACGGATTTTTCGGGGTTTATTTCTGTGTTTTTTTGCATTCTAATGGAATGGTATATGTAACACATAATTTAAATTTCTGCCGCTGCAAAGAGCTAACCGCGTTGTTGCCGATTCTTACAGTTCTACGTTGTCACTTTTTTAAAATAGGTTTAATTTTGTTGACCTAAGTTTTTAATGTTTTTGGCATTATTTTGGTTTTTTTGTTATATCACGTTTTAGTATTCAACTGTTTAATATTAATAAAGTCTAAACTTGGAGGTTAAGTTTATTTCTTTCCCATTATCAAGTAAACTCGGAATAGAAATTCGGAATGAAAATCGATTTTAATTTGAATTATTATGATTTTTATAACTGGATGATACCGATTTTAATTAAAATTACTTAATCGCTTAATTAGCTTTAAGAATAATATTATTATCTTCACGCTCGCCTCTGCATAATTAAACGGAATTTATATTAAAGTATTAATAAAGAATCCGAAAATTAAGTGAGTGTAGGAAAGGCCGGATAAAAGGTAAGTAAAAGCAAATATTCTAATTAGTAAAAATTTTTTTCTTAAAAGCACGGTAGATTTATACTCATGGATGCGGGGGAAGTACCGCTTCCCTAAACTTTTTGGAGATTAAAAAATTAATTTCTATAGAGTTATTCAGCATTCATTTCTTATAATTTATCTGAAATCTTACGTAAAATAAATTTACTGCGTAACCGCAAGCAAATTCTCTCGCGTCGCCGTGGTGGCCTGGACCTAGAAGCGCGTTTCTCGATGACCGCGCCTATCACGCCTCCATGTAGGTTGTTATTGGCACCACTTACAGGCAACGGCACACGTTACGCGAGAAACCGGGAAAATTTAATAGCCAGGGCATGCCGCCTTCCTCATAGTTTAGTTTGTTGTCGGAACAATAACGCTTAGAGAGTTTTGCATATTTTAAGTGTCATAAATCTGCCATCAATTAATAGTTGTTATAGTAAAGGTTAAAATGTGCAACGACAAGCCATCGACTAGCTCTAAAATAGCAGGGCAGTTTACTTGAGGGCGGGGGATACTAATTTAGTTCATTAATGCCACATGCTGCCCAGTGAGCATTTTATTCCTAGCAGGGAAATGCATCATTGGCAACGTCGCTGTTAGGTCGCATTTCCTTTACTCAGGGTCAAAATTCTCACAAAATTTTAAGTGACGTCACAACTCGTTTGCAGTTTTGCAGTAAAAAGGAATAGTGTGTTCTTTTACACGATGTAGGAATTGCATTCACACACAAGGCATTGCTACATAAGTTAAATTAAGCCGTAAGGAATTGTGTTAAAAAAACGTCGGCACTGTATCTGTGCCTACCGTACGTACCTTTGGTATGTCCGGTGTGACACATTGTAGGTACTGTGTTCTTTAAATTTTATAGTGTATTTGTGTAGTAGAAATTTTACCCAAGGCACACATGTGAGCTGTTGGTGGCACAATAAAGAAATGGCTACCATGATATTCCCATATCACAACAAGCTTATTAGCACTGACCATTATCTCGGCGATTTATACTAAATACGGAATTCCTTATTTGTGTTACCAAAGAAGAAACGTGGGAGTTGTATGCCACCGAGAAGGAAGTGTGTTACACATTGCCCAAGTTGCGTCTTTTTACACAGAAATAGGGAGTTTTGCGTGGTGCGGCCATATTTTTCTCTATTTTTTCATGTAATTTTTTTTAACCAAACTTTAAATTGTCTATTTCTGTAAAGTGAAACAAAAATTTGATTAAACGTTAATGAATCAAATGGAAATATTACTCATTAAACCATTGTTATTGTTCATATCTAATATTATTCTTTTTTTTTTCGAAACCCATATTTTTGAAAAATATTTTCATTATACATTATTTCTTTGAAGGCACCTGCTACTAGGTATTGTTGGTATACGGAAAAACTGTACGAGAAATTCTTCATCGCAAGAGAAAAATGACTTTTGGTGGCTGGAAAAAGTCATTATTATAAATGGTATTATTAATCATAATTTTGACATATTTGTTTTAGCTTACTCGTCGTTAATAATTTCCCAAGAATGCTCATCTGGAAGAAGCATTAAATATAAAAAAAGAACAATTTTTCCTAACTTGTGTATTGTGTATAGCAGTTCACATTTTCCCTTTTAAACTGATAGAATAACTAATCTGAGGCAGACATTATACTCAATTGTGTCGGTAATGTGTTGTTAAAAAATTGACAAATGCCGACACAATTCCTGAATTTCTCCTTAAATGTGTCGTGTCACGATGCTTCACTTCCCACGTATAAAAGACACATAAAGGTTACAGTTTCGACAGATGTATTTTTGGTTGGGCACATAGATCCAAAACAATTACGTATTTATTCCTTAAATGAGACCAAATTTTGCTCACTGGGTAATCACTAGAGCCCAAAAACGCGTTTCCCGTTTCCCGACCATAGGCGTCGGATACATAAATAGTAGGGGAAAGACGGGGAATACCGATCACCTAAAGTAAAACGTTATAAAAAAATGCGTACTTTATAGAAAACGTATATATTTATTAGTCACATTGTTTTAGCTACATATCAATAGAAATAAATCTAAAGAAAAAACGAAATATTTTTAAGTCAGTATATTGTAAAAAAAAATAAAAACGAAAAATGTCATCGGTCGATATTAACCGACACTGTGGGGTAAAACCGACCACATAAAAAATATGTACAAAATGTCTAAAAATTATTAGTTACCGCAGAAATAGCAAATGTCATCGTTACAAATATTGCAGCATGTACATTCCGCATGAGCTGCCATACCTCACTTAGTACATACAAGCCACCATTTTCCATCCCTGCCAAATTCATAGCATAAGAAGCAGGGCTCTTTTGCCACTTCCTATTTGTTTTTCTTAATGGATTTTTCTTGCGTTCGTCTTTCATCTTGGTCAACTAAACTTTGTTTTACTTGCTTATTCTTTGCAAATTACCTTTTCTTTCCTTTCAATTTTTTTTGTCTTAAGTTCTTTTCGGGTAGAGGTGAAGATTTTTGAATGTGCTTTTCTGGATTTTTCTTTTTGCGCATGATTTTTAATTTTTGGTGGAGCCAATAAATCTGTAAACGATATTTTAGCTTGGACTATTTTTTCTTCAAAGTCACTCTCATCAGAATCAGTTGTTAGTTTGATGGATTCTGAGTCATCAGTGGAAGAATCATAGGACTGTGATTGTTTCTTTCTCTTAAAACTGTTAGCTGATTTTTTCTTAGCTAATATTCCTGGAGGTCCAGGTTTAAGATCATGGTGCGCTTTTAAATGAATGACCTTAATTAATACATAGATATTATAATAATGATACTTTGCGGATTGCGGGTATATCGATTTCTATCGGTTAAAAGCGACCAATATGATCGATATTACCCGAAATCACATCGTAAGTCGGTTCCATTCCATTTAAAGTGAGGTTTATCTAAAATTCGATAGATAATTAGATGGCAGCATACCTACGTAACATCACTACCATCAGTGGACATCGATTTACGTACGCACACTTTAGATACTTACCTATTTTTTAAACCAAAACATTTCTTAACATATTCACTCTTAGACAAATCGTCAGTTTTCTGCTAAACGCGTCGCGATATCGTCGGGTCGAGCGGTAAACTGACTAACATGGTTAACCTTGAACTGTTTGCGCTAAAGGTGTTGTATTGGCGGCTTAGGAAACATGAAATTTGGTGGTCGGTATTACCCGCGTGGTCGGTATTCCCCGTCTTTCCCCTAAATACGCAACTGCATGTAAGTAAGTGATAATAACATGCATACTAAGAAATGATGTTAGTTTTAGCGAATTTTCTCTAGATCTAGGTATTTTTAGTGTTTCAGGGATAAAGGGAATTTTTGTCATTTTCTAGGGATTTTTCTTGGTAGAAAGAATTTGCGAGTAATAAATAGTTTTATTATTTTTATTATATTATTTTATCATTAATTACAAAAACAAAACTCGGTATAATCGAGTCGAGTGATATGAGCCACATACAAAAATAAACATATAAAAAAAACAAATTATTATTATTTTTAATTTAAAATAAAATGGGTATTTCATTTATAAAAACTAATTTTTATAACCCTTGATTTGAGTTTCTCACTTTCTCACATGTCTAGTCTGTCAATAGCCTCAGAATCAGAATGCCAGTGAGGGCTTCTAGCTTAACAAATTTTTGTAATATTCACTAGAACTCTACCAGCATTTTTCTAGGAAGCTACCCTTCCAAAGATCTCAAAAGAAAGGGAACCGCACCCTCCGATTTATAATTTATACATTCTTTTTTATTTACGCACATCGGACCGCTAGCCAATCAGGACTCAAGTCTGCCACAACGAAAACCAAATAAACACTAAATTTTATCTACAAAAAATCCCAATTATATATTCGTAATATACCTGTATCTATAAATTATTAACTATTTCCAATCTCATCTCTATGCGTCACTTTCACTTTTTTTCTGGAGTTTTGAAAGCTCCGCGAACGCATGCAGTTACGGGAGTCTCTACAGTTCTTACTTCTATTGTTTTACTAACTCCGAACTATTATCTTGTTACAAGACAAAAATATAATACAAAAAGATAAAGGGTTTCTCTTAAGTCTATGTACACGAGATCACAATATATCTAAAAGAAAAACATATAAAGCATCGCCCCAATAATTAACCACATTTACAGAATCTGTTCTAGAGTACACTGCTGCAGATCATAATCATGCACACGTTAACAACACGCGCAAAGCGCAAAAGACAGTCTGCAAATATTGGTCAAATTCAGGCGCGTTCATAAGCAAGCGAAAGGTGGAATTCACTACATTCTTCAAAAATCTATGTAAATCCAGTCATTGCAAAAAATACAGCCCGAAAAATCATTGAATATACTTAAAATATGCAAAACTTTCCAAAAGAACTCGTCCAAACAAACTAAAACTGGCGGAAGGCGGCAGAAAAATCGATTTGCCCTTTTTAATGGTCACCGCAAGCCACTAGTCATTGAAAACAATAATTTATTAAAACCATACAGAAAAGAATTTTTTATGAAACAATATTTGCAATGAAATATTGCTTTTATTGAAGAATCGCCCACTTTTAATCGCTCTAGAAAACATATTTAAACTTAACGATTTTACCTTCAAGCCAAACCCACTTTCAGACAGGCTCGAAAATCGTTTTAAAACGTAGAACGATCCACGAACCAAAACCCATAAAATAAAATAGCGCATTTTGACAAAAACACACGAGTTTAAACAGCCTTTTTCAGTGGCCATCGCTTTCCCTTAACAGGCTTTCACCCATAAACCGTGCAAAAAACAGCCGTTTTCCCCGCGTTAATTTCACCTTTTCCTTGCTTTTCCGAGAGAGATAAACACCGCGAGCCAATTTATACCCGCGCCACTCTACCGGCACCGGTGTGATAATCTCCACTTCCGACTTGTTCGACCGGAAGTCCAACGTAACGCCCTCTAGTGTTAAAAAGTCAAGTTTATAGGGTTTAAAATGAAGTATGGTAAATAAAATTCGGTAATGCAAATGTAGAAAAGTGGGGCGTGTACCATTAACAGTCAGCAAGGGAGGACTACACCATTCATTCATAACTATTCATTTGTTTTGTTTCATACATTCTGCATGTGTAAGATAAATACACAGGAGAGAGAGAACGCTAAACATCCGACATCGCGCGCCGTCGCACACTGGGGTCGGGGACACTAGAAGTTGGAATTTAATCGAATTACCAAAACTCACCCATAATCAGCAAATGTATATTTTTGTTAACATTACTAATCTTAAAGTAAAATAAGTGATCCTAATATCAATGAATCAAAGCTTTGCATTAAGTGCAAAATTTGTTTAATTTATTAGCAGAGCGTTTTCGACCTTATAGGTCATCATCAGTGCTTCTTGTCAGGATGCCAGTCAGAAATCCATTTGAACGAACAACAGTAGAACATATCAGAACATTCTTACATCGCAATCAAAATCAAACAATCATATCAGAAAACAATTTCAAATTCGGCTTAAACGGTCACATTTTTGATGGTGTATGATTTGATAAGTGATCATGAACCACGAGGTTGCTAAATCTAGGATTTATAACCCCAATAAAAAAAAGTTTGCTTATTTTTTTCGTTTTAATTCATCTAAATAATAACAGCTTGTTTTTTTACATAAAATTTCATTTTTCATTAGAAGATACCCAAATGTTAATGTTAATACAACAAGAATATAACTTCCACGCGAACGTAGACGCGGATAAAAGCGGGTATTATATATTATGTAATCTATCTAGAAGAAATTTACACAGCTGTATTTGTATCTCCGTTAAAGTGACAATATTATATTGTCTCATGTGCAATACGTTTACAAATTATCGTGTTTCTACATGAGAAATTGCAGAATCGAACACAATAGTACTCGTATATCCGCGAGCGTATTACATGACTGCGTTAGATATCGTTTCATTTTTCATAATATTATCATTTATTTATCTTTTTCAATTTGCTTTTACTAGTACTGATGTTTATAAGTTGATTTTTAAATAAATATGTTTACTATCGCTGGTGCCTTCTTCTACTTTTTCTTTTATTTACGTTCTTATGAGCCAACTAAACAGTTACAACCTTTTTATACTATACTTAGAAAAACGTTGTTTCTCAGTAGCTGATTGCAATCTACATAGCTATATGAAAAATCTAGAGATGAACCAATTTATTTCTTTCTTAACATCTTCCCACTTCAGAAAATTAAAGTAATAATAAAATAATACTTTTGGATCAAATAGCTATTTAGCGTGCTAATTGGTCGCAACATTTGTGACGTTGATTTCAACGGTGGCGCCCTCCGTTGTAGGTCCGAAAGTACTCATGGCGGAAGCGGGACGCGGTAGGAAGCCACCATATGATCATTGATCATTTAGAAGTCAATTAAGGTTTTGACATTTTATAACCTTGCTGTATTTTGCATGATATTAAAAAATATTTTATTGGGCTTTATAAAAGAATTTTCAGAGCAACTATAAAAAATGTCAATAGCTGCTATTTGCTGAAACAAATATTTAAATACAACAAAGCATAAAATATAAAAACATCAATTAACCTTTAAAAGCAATACAAAATCGTATTCTGTTTAAAAGTAAAACAACAATGTCCCATTTTTACAAGTTTTTTAGTAATTTCTTCATTTAGTCAATATAAATATAATGAAATTTTTATCAAGTCAACTCATAATATGGCTCCTGTGTATGGCTCACATGAGAATGTTAAAGCAAGGTAAAAGTCACAATCGGGTGAAGGTTCTAATGAGATTTCTTCAGTTCCGTTAACATCACGCTGGTCTTGTGTGGAGGTCCAATTCCATCGAGCATTTAACATGAAACAAAACGAAAACTTCAGCAGAATCATCTTATACACTAAGTACCTAATAGTTATTTATGTATATCACACAAAGCACTATTTTCTTTCTAAAATCTCGTGTCTATGCCAACAAACCTGTATCAATTCCGGACTTGAAAAACGAAATTCGACGCGTCATTGATGAAATTCGGCCGCAATTATGCAAAAATGTTATCGAACATTCCGTCAAAAGTACAAGAGCGTTCCAGCAAAGCCGCGGTGGGCATTTGTCCTATATTGTATTTCACACTTAATCGTGATACGTGTACTTTTTTATAATAGTAGAATATCAGCACTTTTCAAAAAATAAATATGTTTTATTTACAAATGTGCGTTCATTTTGGGACACACTCTATTTTTTCAAAATCTAGAAGCCAGGGAAAGGGGCACATGACTCACCCTGCCCCTTCCTCCTGGCGTCTATGGTTCGATCTATGCAAGTAAAACCTCTTTCGCAGTGAAATAAATCAGACAACTGGGTCACGACGGTGGCTCAAAACTTTCAAATGGCTCCAATTGATCGATCTTACCTTTTCGTTATTATACCAACTCTATATATTTATGTCTCTTTTTAACTCCGATATCACCGACTTCTTTATTACTTATGCGTCTCAATCGAATTTGTTTTTATCTTTCACGGTACATTTATTCGTTCTTTAAAGTCGATATTTCGTATTTGCATTTTAAAACTATTGGTTTACTCAGCATTTTTATGGTAACAGTTTAAAAACAAATAATGCTTATATGATTGTGGCGCATTCATATTGAAAAGATTTATTATTTAGGTGTTACACCACTCTACTGTTAAGGAAAATTAATATTTAAAAAATAATAATAATAAAAGTCACTGAGTTTTAAAATATAAAAAACAAATCCTGAAAAGAAATGTTCTGTACACTGTCGGTGACTTTTAATAATTATAAAAAGTATGCCTGGCCCTAATCTATCTCTATAGTAGTGTAGTACGAGTATATATTCTGTCTAAAACCTAATCTGATCAAAATAGTTTTTCTGACGGTTCGAAATCTAATCTCTAGTCTCGTGATCAAAGAATCTAATAAATTCGAAGTAACTATATTAAAAATGATCTAAGTAATTACAAAAAATAATTAAAACATATACAGGGTGTTATGAAATTGATGAAATTCACTGAATATATTAAAATCAAGCAATTAAGCATTATAAGCAAGATAAAAGTATGATTTTTCTTGTTGTCTGAAATCTACTTATGTAATTTAATACCTACAATAAGCAACCGGCAGGTTTTTTATGTAACATAGTAAATAACCATCAAGCATCGAACAAAACATCATTTCATTAAAAGTCAATAACAACTTTTTAAATATTATTTGTTCAACCGGAGAAATTATCATAACGCCAAAAATTACTTGAAGAAACATTTAGAAAAACCGGATAAAAGCAGTCCGTTAATTGAACCACCAGTTAGAAGAAGGAAATAAACGCCACAATATGGCAAAATGACTTTTTATTAAAATTAGCATTTTTAAGGCAACACCCATGTCTTAGTGCTAAGAAGGACATAAATACCTCACACGTTACGCAGAGGTAGGCTATAACATATTACATTAGTTTTAAGAAGGAAATATATCCCGGATTTATTCCCTTCTTCAAACTATTGTAGGTACTCTGTCATATATTAATTCAGTTATTCAGTACGTACTGTTTCTGGTAATATTGAGAGTGAACTTTGTTTGTTCAGGTTTGATCAGGTTTGTTAACAGCCTTGGAACACATTGATGGACTGGTAAAAACAGTTTTGTGCTCCGTAAAGCTGGGGTAAACCCTGCATTAATGACCACTGCGTACGAGGGTAAAGTACAAATAAATCAAAAAAAGTTGTCGATATCCGCAAAATTATTCAGTACTAGATGATAAAAAAATATTTCTACGAGAATATACTAACATCCCAACTACTTCATCTGAAACTCCTGCGGAAGACGAAAGTCATATCTGGGTTCAGGATCGCGTAGATTTAAGTTTTTAAAAATTTAGCTTAATGTAACCACTGTTTAAGTACGTCTTTTTTGTTATTATTAATATGTCCAGAAAATAACAATATTTCATGTGGTTATTGTACTTATTCTCTTTAAAAAAAATCATAAGTTTGAAGAAGGAAATAAATCCAAGCCCTTATTATAATGATAACTAACTAATAAAAACCACTATATGGCGTCCAATTATCCTACTGGACTTAAAACACACTGCACTATATTTTATCCACAAGTTAAATTCAAGAAAAAATTAAAAAAGAAAGTAAAAAAGTTTTCTTCGATTTTCTCAAAATCAATAATATGGATTCATTTCCTTCTTCCAACTGGTGATTCAATTATTATAACGAAGAACATTAATAAAATTTTGTTTAAAAGTTACTTTACAGGTAAAATAAAAGCAGCTATTGAAGTAATGTGTTTGTGCCAGCTGAGATCATATCCGAAAGCGATGCCAACAACATCGAACGTTTCATTGTTCTGTAGGGCTTCCCATTCATGTGGCTGGGGTAAGTATCCCCGGATTTTTTGCGTGACAGGGCGCAGGACTAGGTTTTAAAGGCGTGGAACTGAACAAGGTTTTCGGGACCCCAATCTAAGATCTTGGAAAATGGATAGGTGCATAGATCTGCGCCTGTTATCCAGCTCTTTTGTTGCTTTACCTGATGGCTTACCTCATTCCTCTTACATTAGGTTCTGAGTTTACTAAGCTGCAAGTGTACTTCTTTTAATAAAAACACAGTGGCGCCCTATTGCCTTGGAAAAGCTAAGCAAAGAATAGGAAAAGGGAAAATTAAAGACCTACGGCCCTGATCCTGATGAAAAGAACGCTGCAATGTGTGACGAAGGTCAGCTGTGGATCTTTGGTGACGAAAACCGAACTGTCTGTCATGGATGATTTTGTATTTTTCTAGATATTTTAAAATTTGTTGATTACTTTCTCCATAACTTTGCTAACAACAGAGAGAAAAGAGATAGATCTATAATTGGATGAAAGAGACTTGGAACCTTTCTTCGGACACACGAGCAGTCTTCCAGCTATCTGGGAAGATACCCTTGTCATAGGAGATCTGATAAGGCAGAGTTAAGATGAGTGCAAGTTCTGGAGTGCATTTTTTTAGCACTTGCTGGTATGCCTTCAGACCGTACCACTTTTTGGTGTCAAGGGATAGAAGAATTTTTTGAACGTGTTTGACCGTTAAGTTATTCACGCTTGTCCGATTTCTTTAAAAATATGTGTTTAAACACTCTATACTCCACTACAGTCAAGCAACGAATGTAAAAATTCCTATACTGAAATATCGCATTCGAGCAGAGCATGATATATTCGCTCTACGTCATTTTTTCTCTCAATATATTGTGCCGATTATTTGTATAAAAGTTCAATAATGTGACTCAGGGGGCTTCGGTGAGTTGTAAAATATTTTACCCCATTGACTCGTATCGGCCATATTTGTTTTAAATTATATTTTTCCGGAGGTGGCGGAATAATAATGGTAGAGGTGGAATAATGATAAGGACTAAATTGGATGCAAATGATTTATTGAACTCTGATGTTTAAAAAGAAATTATGATGTTGTTCGTTTAATATCCAAATGGGGGATAAATTTGTCTGCACAAAGGAGAATTTTTAGACCGAATTTACGCACATTTTTCGTAAATATATTTCTGAAATTTTCACTAGAGAAAATATACTTTTCCTAAAAACATCTTTTTCATGTGCACATTTTTTTAGTATATTTAGAAAATGCACATTTCCTATATTATGGAAAATGGAGTTAATTCGGGAGAACTCATCTGCAAACCAAAAAAAGGTTAGGAGTGAACACATAAAAAAATGACACTTACGGGTCGAATTGATAACCTCCTCTTGTAAACTGAGTTAGGCGAAATCGTTTTGGTTTTAACTTATCTTGTAAGGATTTTATATTTTATAAATGGCTTGTCCGGAATGTCCCACCCTGGACGACAAACGTCAATCAGCTGATGCTGGTAATTTTATTTTTTCAAGATCGCCGATAATTCCTTTGTCACTATAAAAGTGTTATTTTAGACGGAGCTTATAACCTTTATCTCAACAAAAGCCACGCTGCTTATGTAACTAACCTGCCAGACGACACAAATAAATTAAAAATTCACCACCATGAAAAAAAGTCCAAAAAGAACCCTACCACGCTACTGGTCTTAGTTTTATTTATGGTCCGGCTTTGCATTATCGCCGTTTACCACCGAATATAAAACTGGTGGAAGCCAAGAAAGAGCAGTAATAACAATAACAATAATTCTTTTAATGTACACGCCAAGCTGAATTGTTTAATAACAGATAAATCATTCTCCCCGGAGAGGTCTCTGTCCAGCTTTTTCCGAGCTGATAAACGCTTTCCAGTTTAATAGGGTCTTAATTTTTGTTACTTTTTGACCTATAAAGTTGTTGGTGTTTACTGTCGCTTGCGTTTATTTTCTGACGTATCAAGTACATTTATTATACTTAACATTGATACTGTAAGAGGTTCGAGTGGGTAAAGAAAAAATATAAAATATTTTCCGTTAATGGCAGCCTTTACTTTTAAGCAATACTAAAGACGTAAATGGACTTAGATTTTGACGGATTTTGATTCTTTATTATATTTCTTTAATTAAAAGAAAGACATTTTTAAAAAATTCAATCATCTAGTTCAGAGGTGCTCCAATAGTCTATCGCGATAAAGTCTCTTTGTATTCTAATTATACAAATATACGTAATAATTCCTCTTTAATAAAAGATGTATTTTTCATGCCTAGTCGATCGTTTGCCGTCCAATTTTGTGCTGTAGATCGCCAATAGTATGAGTTTGAGCAACCCTGATCTAGTTAATCTAGTTCGAGACATCTCAAGTCGTATCTAGGTACATATTAACGTAGTTACGCATAAATAAACATCAAACGTTGTTTAAGTCCGCTTGACGTCTGTTTCAATTTTTTCACCGTTTTTTATAAATTGTTATCCAAAAATGGAAGATTTTGATGCAAACGGAGAAGGTTTCATACCTACAGATATACAGGAAGATGCAAAACTGATGAATGAAAAAAAAAATAGTTAGTTGTGGTGCGCCAATTTTTATTTATCTTCTGACAGCCCATGACGACCGATGTACCGTGGGTGTACTGGGGAATCGGCTCACACATCCATAGCTGGAAACATCCGTTGGGATTTCACCAGTCCTTTCAGAGGATGTATGGGGTGGTAACACCTCGGTCGAGGAAGAATTCCTCTACCACCTTACAACAGTTAACAATCACAAAATATCCATGGTCGAAGCGGGATTCGAACCCGCGCTTCTCGGTTGCAAAGCTGGCGCCGTACCAACTCGGCCACCGGAGACTGCTTATGCAGCCAAGACCAAAATCCTATAATAAGGAAAATCGAGAAATTGACGAGGTTAACGTTTTAGGCTGTGCAGAAAATAATTTTCCTGGAAAATGGATAGGATAAGATGGCCACCACGATCACCCGATCTTTCCGTCATTGACTTTTTTTGTGGGGTTACTTACAAAATAAAGTGTACAAGTCTCGACATCGCACTATAGAAGAACTGCGTGAAGCCACTACACTCGAATTTCAAAATTTGCACGGAAGGTCAATTATACATTTAGATGCCATACGACGAATAAGTAAAATATGAGAGTTTTGTGTTAAAGGAAACGGTAACAATTTTAAGCAACTTTGTGATTTATAAAATATAAACAATGATTTTTTTTACATTTCCTGCTGCTGTTTTACCGTCCCCCGTACCGATCTGCTCCCTGCAGTAACAAAGTGCGACAGAAAAAAAAGGTTTAGTCCCGCGAAAAAGTATGTGCGTTGTAGCCGTACCATTTATTTGTTAGATATAAGATGCAGTTTAAAAAAGCACTCCATAACAACTAAGTAAATTTGAACTAATACCGGCAAAGTAAGATACGCTTACTCTATTTGTCTTTAACTTTTTGTCATTCGGACTTCATGGAGTAATTTACAAATGTTTTCCTTTCATCTGCAGACTGATTGTGCAGTGAACATCCGACGACCAAACGAAGCCATATGGCCGTTTCGACAATGCCTTTAACGCCATGTTTACCTTGTTCGTTGTCCTTTAAAATCACGTAAAAACGGAAAATTGCCAGACTGTTTAATTTGTCTGCCTGTGTATGCATAAAAGATGACGCTTTTTCAATTCGAAACTTTGTTGTTTACTCATTTAATAGAAGTTTATAATTTAATACTGTCTAATTGGTAATGTTATTGAAAATATGAAAGAAGTCCTTGTCAGGGGTACATATAAATATGCAAAAATTGAGAATCAATTCTCTAACCACCTGAAAATTCCTTATACAATAAGGATTTTAACAAATAATGGTAACACAGCTATTAAAACAGCTTTTAAAAATTTTACCTTACGGTAAACCTAGTCCGACTGCTTGAAACTGCTAATGGATGGCGCTGCCTGTGTCTCACTGCTTATGCAGTACGACATTGTAGCTTTAAGGAATTGCTTTTTTGGAAGATTGGTATGTTCGTCTATCCTGTACTGATGAGAACCAACGAGTTCGAAACCGGTCTGCAGGTGACGATATTCTAACCATAGGCCTAATAATAATTTCATCTTAGATTCTAACTAAAGAAAAAGCTTCCTTCTTCCTGGTAGTTTCTTGCATTCGAAACGTTAGTATTTTCTTATCTAACTGTGTTAGAAGAAAATACGGCAAATTTTGGTATGTAATTCAGCGCTCGCAGGGGCATATAGCCCGGAGAATGGCTGTTTTACCATTATTTGTTAAAATCCTTATTGTATAAGGAATTTTCAGGTGGTTAGAGAACTGATTCGCAATGTTTTTGAATTAAAAGATGCACATGGAATCCTGTTGTGTTCAACAAATCATTTGTCTGTTAGGCAGTGTAAAATGTGTTCATATAATTTTGTCATAGGAAAATTAAAAATTAAAGTGAATTAAGGCCTTTAATGTTGCTCCTGTATGGTTTAATATGGATTGATTTTTATGTTATAATACTAATGCTAAAGCAAGTTTAAAGAATTAAAAAACTGATATACACAGATATGCTCACAATGGTACTACTCCAAATTTATTTATCCAAGCCAGGCACATTTTTTTACCTAGTACAGCCTAGCGGTAACGCACTTGCACCAGCTTCCCTTACAAATGAATATTTTGTAAAATAATTTTCAAGACCCACCCCAATTTTTCTCTTTATATTCCTAATTCGGGCAACCGACAATATCGTAAATTTCCGCGGTACACTTATAGCGCTTTAATATACGAAACCACTTCACTTAAAACGAAACAAAATAAAAAAGAAAGTCCGCATCCGCTTAAGTTCTAATAGGAATAAACCCCTCGAAACAGGGTTGCCGATTTTTTTAAACAAATAAAGGTGCAAAGGATGTAAAACTTTTAGATTTTCAGCAGGACAAACAACAACAATTCATAGGGTTATACGATAATAATTTTGAAGAATCAGATTAGTAGCGTGCGGTAACAATTATAAAAGAGGAAACGATCCAGCGATTCATTAAAATAGTCTTTAATGGTTTCGTGGGAAGTGTTTCTACTCAATGCTGCTAAAGAACAAGCTTCCTCTTTCTGTGGGCATTTTTACTCAAAAGTCATATGTAAGATAGTGATAAGGTATTTTTGCGTAGTAAGGCGCAAAGAGGAAGAGCTAATAGAACTCGAATCGGGCAATATCTTCTACTACTGAGGAACACCAAATGGAAACACAAGCGGCGTGGGATTTCTAATCAATAAAACTTGGAAAGACAGGATAGTACAGTTACAAGTATCTCTGACCGGGTAGCCAGTTTAACATTACGGCTATCAAAGAGATACACCATACAGATTGTCCAAGCATATGCCCCAACGACCAGCTACTCAGACGAAGTAGTGGAAGAATTCTACACTGAAGTTACTCAAGCACTAAACAGTAACAAAAGCAAATTCAAGTACCTGATAGGCGACTTCAATGCAAAAGTAGGAAAACAAAAGGACCCAGAACAACAAGTAGGGAACTTTGGATTTGGTGAAAGGAAAGAATGGGGAGAAAGGTTTGTACAACACGCACATTATCAGAATATGTCCATAGCTAACACGTTCTTCAATAAGAACCCAAATAGGAAATGGACATGGCAAGGCCCAAATGAAACTATTAAGAATTAAATATACTTCATTCTAACCAACAAGATGAACACGATAAAAGTTGTCAGCGTCCTCAACAAATTTCGGATAGGTAGCGACCACAGGTTAATCACAGCAAGAGTTATACTGAACACAAAACTCGAAAGACTGAAACTGGTCAGAAAGTCAATGACAACAGTAGTAGACACAAATAAACTCATAGAAAACTCCGATCAATACCAGACAGACCTCAACAACAGACTACAAGACCAGGAAGAAACACACAGCTCATGGAAACTATCCTAAGCTGTGCCGAAGAAATAGGTGGTCCAAGAAAACATAATCAGCACAAGAAGATATACGACGAAACTAGGACACTGCTGGGAAAACGAAGGGAAATGAAAGCCACGAACAACGTGCAAAGAATAGAGCACACCGAGCTGTGCAAGACAATAAGAAAGAAGATTGCAGAAGACATCAAAAATTACAACAAAAAACTAGTAGAAGATACAATCGAAAACAGAAAAAGCTACAAGACCTCTAAGAAATCCCTCGTCATCGGCAAGAAACAAGTAGTGGCACTAACAAATGACAACACCAGAGTCACAAACAGAGAAGAAAGGACCGCAAGAGAATAGAGTGGATAAGACAGAAAACCCAGGTGATCGACGTCATCCACAGAATCAAGTCCCTAAAATGGCAATGAGCAGGACAATTGGCGAGAGGAACTGACACTAGATGGACCACTAGAATTACACAATGGTCGACGAGTCGTAAAAAGACCAAGAAGACGCTCAAATTTGAGATTGGACCATGATATAAAGAAAGTATCAGGACTAACCTGGGCCCGCATAGCCGACAGTAGACAACAATGGGCCGAAATGAAAAATGAATATGTAAGGGAGGCTACACCATAATTGGAAATGGTGGAAACAGCTGGAAATGATAATGATGATGATGATGATAATCAAGGGTTTAAATTAAAACGGAATATATATATATATATATATATATATATATATATATATATATATATATATATATATATATATATATATATATAGATATATATATTAGACCGCTTTTATCCAAGAGCAAATCTGGCAGTAAGTGTTTATTCGGTTTTCCGTAAATTTAGCACAACTAAGTAACTTTGGCACCGCTGCTACCTAACAGTTTATTTGCTTACTCGCCGGGACGGATAAAAATAATAAAGCAGCCTCATACGATATTAAAAGAGCGCATTTGCGCACGATTATACAGAAATAATCGCTTATGAAAATATCAACCACGTAATAACCCTCAGGCTCTTCGTTTATTTTAACACCTTGCTTGTTTTCTGTTGATTTGATGGGTTCGTGAGAGGCTTTGTTTTGTGTGTTGCCAGTTTCGCTGTTTGATAACACTTTACAATAACCGTTAAGGACTAACATTGTTTTCGCGCGGTTTTTACCTTTTTTCCTTTTTCTTCAAGAGGATGTAGCTGCAACACAATGTGTAAAGGTATGACTCTCAGAATATTCTGAATAAAATTAGTTTCTGGCTCGGGAGGAAATACCAAGTCTTTTAGCAGCTGCTGTGGCTATTGAAGTAATGTGCTTATGCCAGCTGAGATCTTGTGCGGGAGAGATGCCGAGATCAACCGCTTAGCAGCAGCAGTAGAACTGAACAAGATTTTTGGTATCCCATTGGACCAAGATTAATTGGAGATGTTGCATAAGGATGTATAGATCTGCGCCTATTATCCAGTTCTAGATTTGGAACTGTTTTGAAAAAGTATCTACTTCACCAGAGTGGAGAGTACTATCGCCCAGGATAACAGTAGATGACATTGGTCTTAGAAGAGAGCATGTCATTAGCCTGAAGAGAAAATGGAGTTGGTGTCAGAATTGAACCTTGGGGTAGGCCATCATTAATAGAATATAAATTAGATTTGTTGCCACCTACCACGACAAATATGCATCTATTGGAATAAGAGTTACCGATCCTGGTACATAGCTTGAGAGGAAGATATACAAGCTATTCAATATTATTCTTAGAAATATGATTATCATACCTTTTATAACAAGCTATTATTTACTTTTATAAAATATCCGAACCCAATCAAACCCAATCAAACTCCGGTATTTATGGGAATTTTTTTTATAAGTTGCACAACCGAAAAATAAATACCGCCAAAAGTTGGTGCATATTCGATAACTATATATATAACTATAACTTTTTTGAAAATTTTAAATTCAGCCCCCCCCCCCCCCCCCGTTTACTATTTTTTTATATTCAGCTATAATACATTTTCAAATTAACCACAATAAATCACTTCTGCATAACTTTCATGCAATTGGAGCAAATTTGTAAAATTTACTTAGATTTATAATTTTTAAGTAACCAAAATCTTCATGTCTATTGCAACGATACTACACACAAGTTTATAATTTTGCAAATATTCTTAAAAATTAGGCAAATACTTTTCTAATAATAATGTGCATGTCTTATTTTTAGGAATATTTGCGAAATTCGAAACTTGTGTGTAATATCGTTGCAACAGACATGAAGTTTTTGGTTCCTTAAAAAAATATATAAATCTAAGTAAATTTTACAAATTTGCTTCAGTTTGATGAACGTTATGCAGGAGTGATTTGATTGTGGTTAATTTAAAAATGTATTATAGCTGAATATATTGTTGTTGTTGTTTTTGGATTAATGGCTCTGGTTGAAACCAAATGGCCAGCTCTCATTTTTCTCCTTCCCCTCTCCCTCCTCCCTTAGCTGAATATATAAAAAAATCATTATACGGGGTAATTTAAAATTTTCATAAAATCTATTTTCTTTGTATTTGGAGATAATTATCTTTTAATTCTAAACAACTTTTTTTAATAATGTTCCTGAACGATGTTTATACTTCTTGGCCTGCCCTGTATGCTGTTTGACGTAAAGCCATTATAAGTGCACCTAATATGGTTATCGGACGTGCACCAACGTTTGGCGGTATTTCTATTTTGGTTGTGCAATATATAGGCAAATCAAATTAGACTCTTAATTTGGTTAAAAGTTTCAGTTTTTCATATATCAATTGCTGCTAAAATCCAAACATTTACTGTTAAATATTTATTGCACTGTCAAAATAGACAAGGCTTTTAGTCAATTATAATAATTAATTATTAACTGTGTTTTCCAATGGCGTAGTTATTAAAATTCAATTGTAGCTTAACTCCCACTCAGTATTACACAGTTTGCCTCCACAACGTTTTGCGTTGGCGGACCTTTTGTAAGACAGAAAGCGTGTCATGTCTTTAATGTCCTTCGCCCTTGTTGTAGGCTTAATCATAACCAATTTTTGGTGCTAATACTGTTTAAAAACATTTAATTTTCTTGTTAAACGATGCATTGTCATGGGTATTTAGAAAAGTACGCGATGTAGTTAAAAAATTGCTTTTATTTTGTCTTTTTTCAGTTGCAGAAGGGTATGCAGCTGGCTATTCAGAAATAAAAATAAAATCTCGTTTCAAGCTCTTTCGTTGCCTTTTGACAAAATGGTAAGTACCTCAATACATGCAAATATAAATATTTCAAGATTCTCTAAAAACACCAGAGTCGGAGTGGTTTAAATTCGGAATAATTTTGGGAAAAAATAAACTCTTGGCCAGGATCCACAAAAATCGACCAAGAAGGCAGAGCGCCGGAGAACTTCTCAATCTGCAACTCGCTCACCAATATAATTAGGGAGCCAACATACTTTCCCGGCCAGATATTTTCCTTATCACAAGTCCGGAGCCATACTTAACATTTCTAGGCGCTCCCCTTGGTCGTTCATATCACGGACTCATTACCGTCTCTTGTCCCATACATCCCGAGTTCGTTAAAATCATGCCGGAACACACAATCTGGCACTACAATTCCGCAGACTGGGATGATTTTCGGAACTTTTATTCTGCTTTCCCTTGGAGCCCTGTCTATTTTTCCACTCCCGATCCTTCCGAAACTTGCTCTCATATCACAGATATCATTCAAGTAGGTATCGTCCAGGTTCAGAAAAGGTTTCTTCAAAATCCTACACCCGAAAATCGTCAAATTTTAAGAGGCAAGATATCAACACAATCAAGCTATCTTAGAGTCCAAAAATGCTTTTAACAACCGTATGAAAGATAAAATGATTTCCTGTTCCAACGGCAGCAACTCTTTCTGGTCACTTGTCACAAACATTAGTCATAACTTCTGTAGAAGCACTTTTTCTCTCCTGACCTCTGACAACGAAATTATCTCCACCCCTAAAGGAAAAGCTAAACTAGTTGCCAAACAATTCGCTGCCAATTCCACCCTTATTCCTCCTGCCAATTTCGCTCTTCTAACCGGTACGTCTGTACCCCACAAAATGTCCGACATAATACTTAAGGTAAAACAAGTTCAAAAAATTCTTCTATCCCTTGACACCAAAAAAT
Organism: Philopedon plagiatum; assembly: GCA_963971165.1. Taxonomy (NCBI): domain Eukaryota; kingdom Metazoa; phylum Arthropoda; class Insecta; order Coleoptera; family Curculionidae; genus Philopedon; species Philopedon plagiatum. The sequence goes on along the minus strand of OZ020190.1, from coordinate 143,012,998 downwards.
CTTCCGGTCTGGATGGCATACCAGCAATTGTTCTAAACCAGAACTTGCACCCATCTTAACTCGTCTTTTCTAGATCTCCTATGACAAGAGTTTTTACAATTTGCTTGGCATCGGCCGATAAATATTTTCTTTTTTAATTGGTACTACCGGAGACACTATGTTCAATGTCTTGCTAAGGACGCCACATTTTTTTAGCACATTCGGAATAACAAAAAATACGATCGAAATCATATAACAACTGCACGGTTTACCAAACGGATAGGAACTATACTAAATTATTTTAAAATTATTAAACCAGCTAAAAAAATACTTTATTCATACCCTTTACTGATTATATTAAAATTATCTTGACCTGGTATTTTACTAGGGCTGGCCTTGTTTGCAGTTCTTGCAAATTTACCGGGTTTGATTATTACAGCTGGTGTCGATAATAGTTTATTACAGGCAATAGGTCAACGAAAGAGCTTGAAATGAGTTTTACTTTTCTATTACGCTAGATCTACTTTTTAAAATGGTAGCAAATTCTTTACATAGTCATTGATTTTTTCTGGAAAATGTTGGAAATCTTTAAAAAAAGCAAATACCTGGTCCCGAAGACCTATTACTTTAGAATTGAAATCCTCATCCATGTGTTTTTTTTCCATAAAATATATTTCTTGCCTGTAAAATTATAAATGTTATTTTTCTCCATTCACTTTAATTTCCTCCAAAGTTACATCACTGGCGAAATCTAATAGTAAGCATAACATATTCGTATATCGTTCTGAAACACTAATGGTTTATTCATAACGAAAATTTTAGCCAGATTTATTAAATATTGCACAATGTAGTTTAAACAATTCTACGTGTCTATACAAAATTCAGCTGTTACGTTGGAAAATACGGAATTCATATTATTATGTTGTATTTGCCATTGTGAGGAATGAGGGACATTCTTCGACAAACGAGTCTTTTAATGTAACTTTCCCTGGTTTATATTTCTACACGATTCACAATATTTATAAGTAAAGGTATTTAAATTTGGTGCCATTTTTCCATATACGTATTACTACTATATTGTTAGCATCCAATCTACCCCTTGTTAAAATTTGAAGCAAAGATGTTTGGTGTTGTACCACGTGATGTACCAGTACTTGACGGAACTGTCACTGTCAGTTCTGACAGCAGTTTAAAATGTGACCTTGTCGGTTTCCTTTTCGTCTTTTTGCCTTTCAAAAGTAAATAAAAATGTGTTTTTATTTGTTTAAAGTAGATTAAAAGTTAATTATTATCCTATTTACGATTATGACATAGCTAATGTACCGATAATGCCAGTTTTAAACAACAAGAAGTGAAAAAATTACTTGTAGTTTCAGCGGTGGATAGTCTTCACAAGAATGTAAACTGAAGAGTGAAGACATCATTTTTAAAAACAATTTGAGATTTTGGGGCAAAACGGGTAAGAACATTATGTAAATAAACCAAGGCATCGTTTGGAAATCTAAAAAACACATTATTTAAGCTCGAATTAAAACTCAAAATAGGTAAGTATAATTTATTGTAGTTATTAAATTTTATATACTACATTATAATTAAAATCAAAATCTTCTTAAATAATTAATTACCTACTTATGCAAAACCACTTTGTCTTTCACAACTGACCGTCGACATGCGAAACAAGATCCCATTTTCTATCTAAAATATTATTAAGTCTATTTCAATATTGTAGTTTAAAGTATTATTCACAAAACAACGCTACGGCGAAATCGAAGGCTTGTCAGATTCAAATTTGAACTTTTGAATATGAGAGGCGCGAGCGGTCATGTTATCATATTTCGTATTTTGATTAGCTGGGCGGTACGTAGTATTAAGTTGACTGGCTGGGCAAATCATGTGGTTGTTTATGGGGGATGTTCAGTATGGCATGTGACTGGTTAGCAATTGTTTCCAAAAGCTTCATCATTTTTTCGTCGTTCGCTATATAGTAGTAATACGTATATGCATTTTTTAACAACCTAAAAATTTTTCATGTGTCACCTAGACACAAGGCAATTTAATTATGGGTCGTTTTGCGATGGAAGAACGTGTTAGAGTTGTTCAAACTTATTACGAATAGTCCCGTTCTTGTGTGGAAACAATTCGTAAACTTCGTTTAATTTTTGGGCGTATTCATGTGACCAGTGACAACGCGGTTTGCAATTTTATTCGAAAATTTGAGGTTTCCGGATCGGTTGTTGATCTAAAGGGGCCAGTACGTCCACGTAGTGCTCGATCCGATGAAAATATCGCTAGAGTACGTCGTCAACATGTTGCCATAAATCCCATAACCTCAGTTTGTCATCGATTGAACATAACGAAAAGCTCTCTGCGTCGAATTTTCACTAACAATATGACCTTGCAAGCATATAAAATTTAACTAACTCAAGAGTTAAAGCCCCCAGACCACGGGCATCGCCGTGCATCAGCTAATTTTATTTTTATTTCATTTTATTCCATACTCCCAAGGTGATCCCATATGAATTTTATCAGGATCTGATGATGGTCTCCAAAGGTAAGCCATGGAACTTCTGAATGTAATTGATACATAACTTCGGTTTGGATGTACCGATTGAGATTTTTCAGTGCTTTTTTCAACAGGTTCATTTTTTAAAAATAATTATATAAAGTTTCTTTCTTCGAAAATTTCTATTCTACAGTTCTGATCTTTTTTCGCGATTGGCCCGTGAGATAAATTAATAAATTAGAGGTAACATTTTGTAATAGATTTAGTACGAATTTAATATAAATTAGATTATTTTGGAATAGGGATGGAATAACAAACGGAGAGAGATATTTATTAATTTATACGTAGTTGGCAAATTGTTGGGTAATATAATTGATTTATTCATGATCGTCCTAGTAGAATTACCTAAATTTACCATACAGTTTTCAAGAGAGGAAGGCTTGTCTTACAAAATGGGAAAATGAGGAAATAGTGTCAAATATATTAGGGCCTAAATTATTGAAATCTTTGTAATGAATTTGATGTCAAGTTTATAACGTTCATTTTCAATTTATTTATTTATTCACGATCCTGAGCAACTAAAGGTGACAACACCGATTTTGTTGGTTGGAGTAGATAATTTTTATCTGGCTAGATAATTCTTGCACATTCGCACCGAGATCGCCGTGCGTTAGCTAATTTTATCTTAGAAGTTAGAAATAGTGTAGGTTATTCTATAAAATCATCTTTTCCATCGAAGCTCATTTCCACCTCGCAGGATATGTGAACAAGCAAAATTGTAGGACTTTAAGAAGTGAAAATCCTCGACATATTGAAGAAAAACCTTTACACCCTCTTAGAGCAACTATGTAGTGTGTATTGTGGGCTGGGGGTGGACCTTAACAATATGTTGTTTCCACAAGATGGTGCCACGTGTCACACGGCGAGGGAAACTTTGGATTTGTTACGGACACGTTTTCCTTTCCACGTCATTTCACGAAATGGTGATATTCAGTTCCCTGCAAGATTATGCGATCTAATTCTTTTCGATTTTTTTTGTGGGGATTCCTGAAGGACAAAGCCTATTCTAACTTTATTTATTTTTTCCTGGCCGTGTGTGGCAAATTTTCTTGAGTTTTCCTGGGTTTAGCGGTCAATTGGTTTATAAGTAAACAACTATCCTTTGTTTAATTATATAGGTATTATTCCCCCCTTGACTGTTCCTAACAGAACAACAAGAGGCGCGTTACGTATGCATCCCTTTCCTGTCCAGCTACAAAAGCCTGGAACAGACCACTTTTCATTCATATCTAGGGTCTCCAGATTATGGAACAAATTGCCTGCAGATGTTTTCCTACCCGTCTCAACCTCCAATCCTTCAAATCCCGTGTCAATAGACTACATTTCCCCTCTCTTCAGACGCCACGGTACGTTAGTACTTAGGCTTGAGGTCTACGTGGGATGTCTTAGATAATAAAAGACTGTTAATTTTCTAAAATTGTCGGTTTTATTTAAATAGTAAATCCCGATGTATCTCCTGGGACATCCTTTATAAAGAATTATATTTTTTTCCAACTGTACGCAGATCCCGTCTTTCAGGGTAAATTATGAGCCTTGGTATAATTTCCGATTCTAAATTGGGCAAATGCAGGCCCCGATTAAATTAGGAAAGGCCGCAGGTACCATTTAGCACAAATTTGCTGCTCCGTGACAGGCCCCTGCAGGAAATTGTTTTTTTGATAAATGGAAGTGCGAATATTTTCATTTCATTTCGATTTCGGATGTCAATAAATATGATACTTTATCAGTTCATTATTTTAGATTTATTGACTGCGTGATATGTTGGAAAAACGTTGTGAAATACGAGGTAGGTTTCCAATAAATTTAGAATTAATTTTATGATTTCACTCAGTTTGAACGTTACGTTGTAAGTTTGTAGAGGTCTGTCAGAATAAAAACCCTATCTATATGAATGCGGTTATCTCGAGCATCTCACAAATTACCACCTCAATAGAGCTGATCAGATGCAGCTCTATCCACTTCGGATGACGGAAACAGTACTTCAATAATTCAGTCCTGTTCCGAAAGAGTAGGATTTGTAAAAGTAGGATTTGTCCTTTCTTTTTTGCACTGAAACTGAAACGGCCAGTGCGGTAGCAATCTTCGGAGTGTTAATTACTGTTGTAAATACACATGATAATATATGTATCCAATACTTGATTACATTATTTGTATGTCTTTTATACAATTAGGAAGTTTCCATTCTTTTCATTTTCTCCTAATAAATAGTCCTAAAAATCTAAAAAGCATATGTATTTTCTGTTTTTAATTATCTGTAGAAATAAAAAAGTTATGGGCCTTCGAAGTTTGAGGCTCGATGTACTCGAGGACGTCCAAACACACAACCCCGTCAACAGCGGCATAGGCGTTCGCAGCAGCAGCGAACAGCTAGCCCGGCGAGAGGTGTGTGTAGTGACGTCACCGGCCGATAAAAGCCGCGCGGAAAGAAGTTGAATAAGTTCGTCAATTTTGAAGATATCGAGATGATTTTTTTTTTGTTTCACAAGTTAAATGAAAGACTATTAAATAATGTTGAAGTTACTCGATATTTCTGACATAGGAAACTTCCTAATTGTCTAGTTTCAAACATCTAATTATTTTAAAATTCAAAAAGAATATTTTATTATTTACTTTATTACATTATCATAAAACCCCGAAATGAGAAACATTATATAAATTACATTATCCTAACAATATGGCCTAAAGATTCCAACCATTGATAACCTACTTAATTGCTTCTTGTCTAGACAAATTGTTCTATTGTTATATTTATAAGACTGGCGAATTACAAATAAGAGTAAACTACCTCCTTTTCTCCGCCTTTCTAGGGTGGAACCTAATGTTAGCTAGGATAGAAGTTGTAAAGAAAGTAGTTATTAGTCAGCCGTTGTTCGAGGCAGTCGTTTTATAATAAACTAGCTTTCTCCCGCGACTTCGTCCGCATGGTATAGGTGATTATAGTGTAGTTTTGATGTACTCTTTATTTCCTGCATTTTTCAATCCATCCGCTATTGTCAATATAATCTCTAAAAATCACTGATTTTATTTTTTCCTCATTTCCCATATAATTTCTCTGTGAAAAGAGCAATTTGTGTGGAATACGTCAAAATACCGTGGGAATAGATACCCAGTATATTTAAGGCATTGTGCACTACCTAAGACAATAATCACAGTGTTAACTAAATACTTTTTTTTACTAATTTAACATTACAACATATTATTTCCTAGGTACGCCTATGGCAATATCATAAAATTTTGATTCAACACTGACTCAAGGGTACCTCGGCGTTAGATGCTTAGATCAAACGTGCCACCTGAGAGTTATTCTTCTGGTTTATATTTATTCTTGTGGCCCCAACTAGCTCATATGCACCTTAATAATATGCTCTTTCAACAAGATGACGCCACGTGTCAGACGGCGAGGGAAACTTTGAATTTGTTACGGACGAGTTTTCCTGGTCGCATCATTTCTCGAAATTGTGATTTCCCAAGCAAGATCATGCGATCCTTCGATTTTTTCTTGTGGGACTTCCTCAAAGGTAGAGGAATTCTTCCTCGACCGAGGTGATACCATCCCACACATCTTCCTAAAGGGCTGGTGAAATCCCTACGGATGTTTCCAGCTCTGGTTGTGTAAGTCGGATTTCCCCAGTACACCCACGATACATAATACTTAGACTTCGGTCTTCGTGGACTGTCAGAAGATAAGTCTATTCCAACAATCCGCAGACTATCAATGACCTGAAGCAAAATATTCGACAAGTTATTGTGAGCCAAGGAGGGTATTAAAGGTGTCTAGTGCGAAGTGAAGCCCTGTATGTAAATAACAAAAATATTTGGAATAAAATTTAAATTACACAGTAGAAAATAAATGTTTGTAGATTTATTAACTTTATGTATGGAAGCCATAGAAGATATGTGGTTTAAAGAAGATATGCAGTCTTCTCCCTTGGTTTTAACGCTTATTGTAGCCGCAATTCCCGAAACTTTAAACACATCCCTCGTATCTGTTTACATTAACACACTGCAGCCAGGCAAATAAATAAATGTCGCTTTTTGTTGAATTTATATATTTATAAAATATTGGAATATTTATGTATGCAGTGACCATAATATTATCAATTTTAACTATATTAAAATTTTAAATCTACTTAGGTATGTGTTCAAATTAAATTACAAATTGAAAGTAGCAGCGAAAAACTTTGATACCAAAAATTTTAAAAAGAATGAAAAAGTTAAAAAGAATCGAGAATTAAAACGAAATTTTTATATACAGTCATCCGAACCAATTTGGTCAATAAAATGTCTTAAAGGACGGAAAAAAGTAAAGAATTTAGAATATTATCAAGTGTTTTTGATATGCCCTGTCAATAAAAGAGATCGTGCAGGGTCCCTCACAGCTGTTAAGACTATTGTTTTGTAATAAAGCGATTTGTGACGCATATAAGGCTTCTCTCCTGCAATTCAGAAGGTTTAGACTAAGAAGGTGATATCTGCTTTAAAGCGTTTTAAAAGAATTTAGATTTTAATTGTGTTTATGTTACAAGTACAGGTTTTTTTGGTTCTATGAATTTATGCAAGAATCTTTCGGAATTGTGACAAGTGGTAAACTTTTCCGATTGTTTTTATCTTGTTGACGACTTATATGTACATTGTATATTAACGTTACAAGTACTTATTTATAAACAATTTCCTAAAGCTTCTAACAAAGGACTTGATGGTTTAGTCAAGAAGTACTATTCTTAAGTTAAAACAAGCTTAAATTCTTTCTCTTTTTTTTTGCTTACACGAAGTAGGTGGATTCTTACGTCATATTAACAAGTTTATTCTGTCTGTGTAGCAACTACCTATAAGTTATAGTGCGATCACTTAAAATTGAAATCGTCGATTCTGCCGCTTTCAAGTGAAAAAACGCCCAATAAGAACTACAGACGAAGACATATGGAGCAACACAGGCAAATACAAACCAGCAACCGGGCGCCGCGCCGGCAGTGAATGCATCAATGTACTACTGGCCAAACATGTCTTATTTTAAGAAAAACGTCGCTGACGGCTTATGGTTTTCAGTGCATTAGTGGCTAACGATATTATATCATGACTAGCCAGAACTTATATATTAGTCAATCCTTTCTTAATCCACTTTTATCAGGATGTGATAACTTAGGGGGTAGGGCTAGGTCGTTAGTTAAATAAACATATTTTCCGAGTTGAACATCAACCCTTTTTATTGTCTAAACCCATATTGTATACACCTTCTATAAGATCCACATAAGCAATCATACAATCGTTATTGTTTACTTAGTCATCACTTATATAAAACTTATAATGAAAGGTGCCTCAATTAACCTACTTACAATATACATGTGTAAAACAACTAAGCATTGTGAAGTGTTATGAAATTCACTGAATATATTGAAGATATTGATGTCAATTAAAAAAAAAATTTTAATCACTGCACACCACTGGTTATAAAATATATGGCCATATAAAGAACAAAAGAACGGTGAGCTAGGTTGTTGTGTTGCCAGGTCTCTTAACAATGTTTCTATGTAACAAGTTTGAACAAATAATATTTTTAATACATTAACTTTAAAGAAAGAAATCCTACCAACTCTCTCAAAATTCTCAATTTCAAAATGTTAAAATACTACCTATAACACAAATTTAATAAAACTCTCTAGAGTACGCATCCACACTATTTCACACCAATGCAAAAGCTCTTACTTATTGAAATGTTATCATATGGTGACATATTACTGTGGTCCTGACGCTGACCAATAGAAATTTTCTCGCTGACCAATAAGAAATTTTAAAAGCGCTAGTGTAGCCAATGATATTCAGGAACTTACGAGTCCACGGTGACTCGAACCGCCCTTCCAGACTAGCATCGAAGAAAAAAGTATTTAGTTAAAGTATTAAATTTAAAATGAAATGTTTATTTAGTGACTGATGAACGAATTATTTATATTAGGCTTGGTCGATTCAAACCTATGTTTTCCTTACTTTTGTAATCCTTACATTTGTAAATATTTTTGGCCTCTACATATGTATAGCCCTTATTCTTTCTGTTGATAGTACATAGTAAAAGAACCGCTGCAGTTCGAGGCTACTTTACAGTTTTAGTAATTTTGATAATAATAAATCTCCAAACTTTATCAATGATTTCCTTGTTAGGAATTCTATTCACACTTGTATCATACATTCGACAATCCAATATCTTACGAATACTCGAAAATATTCAATTTATATTTCCATTGTCGCTTTGAAAAGTGTAAAAGATAGGGAGAACGTAGAATATTCAGTGTATCAGCGGGTGCACTTGACGTCCCTCACCCAAAAAGTATACCATGTCCTTTTCTCACATCTGTTCAGGCTATCGTATTATATTGAAACGATTTCTGGAGCATGTCGGTTTATAAATCTTATATATCCTTCATGAATGTCAGTAGAAGGGAGAAAGTTTATATATTTGTTGAAATTATGGATTTAAACGTTTGAAGGCAGTCTGTCTTAAGAATATGGTGTAACAAAAAAAAACCGTATCTGCTGTAGATAGAGGTCAAGCATAGCTGCACAGTAAAGTTTTGCTACACAGAAAAACTGCTATGCTATTTTCAATAATAGTACTGTTTTTGACCACTGTCGCATTAGTTATATTAAAGTTAATATTGTCTCAACAAAACATCATTGAAATAATCAAAGAAAAAGATAGACTTATTATTGGACTTCAGAATTATACCTACGTCTTTGAAAACTATATTACCATGATTTCAATGATCAAAATCCTATTGGAACCAATAAATTTCTAATATTCCTTGGAGTGTAGAATTCTTAGAGCCAAAATATTAAACTATTTGATTGGAATGCTTAAATATAATTGGGCGAAAAATAGCTATTTGTAGCCGGTGTGATTCAAATTACAATATATTTTATTAAACGAACAAGAACTACGGTTTAAATAAAAAATGCAAAAATTAAGTCAATAATCCTTATATCATTTCAATTAAAAGAAACACTCCTTTAAAACATATAAGGTATTGGAGAAATAATAAAAAATATTAATTCACTGAGTGCTATTGTTGACTGAAATGTTATTTCTATTGCTCGCGGACACCCTTGGAGAGGTTAGAATTTTTCTTTGTTCGTTGAATAGTCGTACTCCAAAGATAATAGATCTTTTGTAAGACTGGAGACTGGAGCAACTTAGTTCAGTGTTTTATGGTAAGTAAAACAAATCTGAAAAGCTTTGCAGTAATATGTGTGTTTTTTATTTGTACATCTCTTTTGGTTAGTCTATTTTATATGAGTGTTTACTCAGCCGATACGTATTGTTAAAAAACTATTAACATTAATTGTGATCGCAAGTTTATTGTTGAATTTGTATTTTTTAGACATGGTTTCCACCAAATCTAGCTGTAAATTTAGGAGATTCGAATGCAGTGTCAAATTTGTTCCATCTAGCATCCTGTACCCATACAAGCCAAAGGAGACAGTTTTACAAAGAAGCAGATCCTATATTTGGAGTGAAATAAATATAAAAAGCTTACGGTGTTCGCGTCAGTGAGGTGTAATAAAATGTGCTTTTTTATATTTAAATGTTTACAGAATGTCTAAACAATGTATGTTTAATAATACTAAATAAAAGTTATTTCAAAATAATAAAGCGTGTTTCATTTGTTTGAAATGTAAGTATAATTGATGTAATAGAAATTCTTCATTATATTAAATAACAGTAATTGTTCTTTAAAACACGAATATGACCGAATTTAAACAAAAATATTGTCTTTCTATTGAAAGTTACATTAAATTAATTACTGTTGTAATTGAAACAATAATAGCTATTTTGCATCAAATGAGGTACATATTACAAATCATCTTCTAGTGAGACCAATGATAGTTTGCATTGAATTTAAAACAGGGTATTACTGGCATCAAATAATTGTTATATTTGAACGATCCATTAAAAACCAACGAAACCTTATATTTCAAACAATCTTATAACCTATTGGTTAACAATGATAAACTAATCATTGAAATAAACCGAATTTGTATTGTGCAATACGGAATAGAGTGTGTCACTGAGTGAATGGGTATCCAATTCATCATCAGTACTGTGTATATGGCGGCATAGGGGAAGTTCGGGTAGCCCCGGACACTCAAGTAAAAACTGAATTAAAGAGAAAACTGTGCAGTCGGTAGTAAAAACATATATGAAATCAAGAAGTAGGAACCCAAGCCAATCAAAATATGATGTAATTGGACAGTAGATACAAACTAAATCCACCTACTGACTATTTAAAAAAAAGTACCTTTTTATTATCATTGAAATATTGGAAGGTATCTCCGGAATCATACAAAAATTAACACGAGATGGTTCAAAACATGGTGAGTCATTTGGAATTGCCGCAAAAGATACAAATATAAAAGAAAGAAAATGTCGGAATATCCGCACACTCCTTGTGAATCCAGTTTTGGCACTTCTGGCATTGTATCCAATCCTCATCAAACGTTTCTTGGCGTACAAGGCACGCGACTACATCTTTATCTTTTGACGTCATTTCTTTTAATGAACTCTTCGATTGAGACCGATTTTTCTTTCGGTGGATTTTGTTTTCCCTGCCTTCAAATTTAATTTCCAACTTGTTCTGTGGTAAATACTTTAGCTTTTTTGGGAATACAGCCCTCTTTGCTTCTTTAAATAAGCACATAGCTTCAAATACTTGCTTATGTCTATCCCTTGTCTGATATTTAGCATTGATCTTATCATAGAATAATGGGACCATATTGTTGAACCTTTCATTTTTTGTTCCGAAAAATACGCCAAGAGTACATTTTCAGAATTATTTTTGCTATTTTTCTCATTGCACCATACCTGGAATCTTTTAAACGCAGCTTCGTAAATACTACTGGATTTTGTTGGCAGCAAATTGTCCACGACTTCTGCTGCAATTTGGCAACCTCCGGAGGCGTACAGGAAATTCTGAGTTTAACATTTTAATTTGGAGTAAGTGTGGTTTTAAAAAATGGTATTTTTAAAAGAGTAACAATTAAAGAAAGTTGCTCGCAATAATATACACTGACACTTGTCAAATCGAACGACGCGTCGGTGTCAAATAATACAATAGTAAATCCATAGCAGCGCTAGGTCCACTCGAAACTCAACATTTTTAAATGAAAAAATTAATATATTTTATATCTTTATTTTTCTATATTTAAACGACGTTTGAAGAAAAAATAGCATGTTTTATTCGTAGTAAAAGCAACTTCTTATGACTCGTCTGTAAGATGAGAGAAAAGGAAATAATTGCGGTCTCTGTCAGTTATGACCCTCGTGGCTTTCTATTGCCTGATTCTCACTTTACCCCTTATTCTCGTTTAGGACGATCACGCTCAAACCGTTTCCCAAATAAAGTTTCCTTCTAATACAAGTTTAAAATAAGCCTAGATTCATTTAATTATTTTCCCGCGGTCGAAATGTTAAACTCGGCAAAAAGTTTTAATTACTTCTTATTCAAATTGAAAGTTATTAAAAATTCAAGACAGTGCAATAAAATATATTTCCGGTGAGGAAGAACAAACCAATTCGTCCACTTTTCCAAGCTGAAACTACATAAAATCAAATTATTTTCTAATTATAACTTGTACAAATTTATGCGGACGAAATTCGTATTCGGGCTGGTTTTAATTTTGTTTCTCGCATCAGTTTCAGTTTCTGCGATCGAAAACAAATATATCAAATCTGGATCAATTAATTTTCTTTCGATCTGGATGATTTATTAACTGATAAAGTTTAAATCGTAACGTTTTGATTATGGAAAAGTTCCTAAACTAATTTGGGTAATTAGTAGATTCTATTGTGAAGTTATTTTCGAATTAGGAACTTAAATAGCTAAGATGAAATTATTATAATAGGGTAATTAGGTAAATAGGGTCATTACAGGACCGGGCTCTTTTGTAAAGAAAAGACCATTATATTTATTACTGAAGAAAGGTATAATCCCAAATAACCTACTAATTGTTAAGGTACTACCATTGTCTTTATACCTATATACAGGGTGTCAAAATGTCTGTTGCAAATATTTCAAAAACTATTACTTAAATATATATTTTTGTAAATTGGCACGTCTGTATAGTTAAAAACGGCACACCTTGGAAGGATAAAACCGTCTCTGTCACTATACAGAGTTAGTTAGAAAGAATACTAATTTGTTTTAATTTTAAATGGAACGTCCTGTATATTTTTAAGATTCAAATAGTCCCTTAAAAGACAAATTCAATGATATAGGGTTTAATTGATTAATTTGTCAAAATGACATATGAACAATAATTTTAAATAAATGACCAAGAACACAATCCCCAATCACCCAATCAAACCCAATCAAACACTGATTTATGAGATGTTCAAAATGTCTGTCAGTGTTAGCCAAGCCTGTCTCTAAATTCCCGTAAGAAGTTGTTAAAAGTATCCCATCCCAATTTCCAATAAGAGCCGTGAGATCTCTAATATTAACCGACCTATTTTTTTAAACCTTATTCTTTAAATCACCTCACAAATCCGAAGGGGTGAGGTCTGGGGATCTGGCAGGCCACTTAATTTCGCCTCTCCTTCCTATCCACTGATTTGGAAAGATTTGGTGTAAAAAATGACGCACTTCTAAACCAAAATGAGCAGGGGCGCCATCCTGTTGAAACCAAATATTTGTTCGGTATGTACAAAGGATTTCTCATTGTGAAATAATCTGTTCAAGTAATAACTCCAAGTAAAGTACGGTCGTAAGGTTTCCATTAATAAATGGAATTGGAATGGATAAATGGTCCAATAATGTTATGGCCTATTATAAAACCCATCCAAACATTAACTTTTCTGGTCTTTTCGTGTGTACTTCGGTCATCCACTGGGGATTATCTACAGAACAATATCTACAGTTATGCCAATTGACGGTGCCGTTACGCATAAACGTAGCTTCATCAGAAAAAAGAATGTTATGTGCAAAATAAGGATCAGCATTCCAACCTGTCCATCAGAATTGCGCAAAACTCATTTCGTCTATCGAAGTCATTTTCTGTTACTTCCTGAACTGGATGGATCTTGTAAGGGCGAATCTTTTCACTTTCAAATGAATTTTCAACTCACTGGTGACACACATTGTGGTCTAAGCCAAACTGTCGAAGTGATCGATTTGGATTATCTTGTAGGTCAATTAAAATATCCAGAGCCGGATCACCACCAGTAGCTATTTTTAGGCGACCTTTGTTTGTCTTTCACACTTCCCGTTTTGTTGAATTTCTTCACCAGTTTGCTTACACATGACTGGGTTTTTGCAGGCCGATACGGATAGGTCTGATGAATAACTCACATGCTTCTTATGCTATCCAACCATCATTAAAATCTAATTTTTTTCTCTTTCAGTTAAAGCTGCCATATTCTAATTTCTAGATTTTGAATTCTTACGAATGAATATTTGATAACTGTCTATTTGTCATCCGACACTACCTAGCTGATTCCAAAGGTGCTTCCTCACCTTTCCATTTTCAAAAAATTAAAGAATAATTTAATTTTTCACATAAATCTATTATTTTGACAAATAAATCAATTAAACCCTATATCATTGAATTTGTCTTTTAATGGACTAGTTGGATCTTCAAAAATATACAGGATTTTCCTTGCCCTTAACCCCGTACAGTGACAGAAATAGTTTTATCCTTCCAAGGTGTGCCGTTTTTAAGTACATATATAGACGTGCCAATTTTCACAAATTCAGTAGTTTTTGAAATATTTGCAATATTCCAGACTTTTTTGATACCCTGTAGAATAGCCAATCAAAAGGCGGTATTGACAGACGTTGCCGCGCCTATTCTGTCCATATTTGGACGCTCTCTTTTGAATGAACAAGATTGAAAGAGAAAGGGAAAGAAATCGGAAATCGAGGGAAAGTTTTTAAAAATATTTCATTCCTAAAATTGACTTGGCCTTGAGCCTTGAGGTATATATTTAACCAATGAATAAAATAAAAAAGCAATATAACGAGAATGGAACACTTGCAAATGAGTTTTTAAATGCATTTTTCATTTTAGATTCACAAAAGCAAAACCTTAAAAACTTTACTATAAGATTTTTTTAAAAATAAGATACTTTAAATAAAGTTTCCTTTATCGTTGATTTCTTATTCTTACCTGTACATACTCTGTTGATTTCTTCGCGTATTTTTCATTTATTTATCATCCATCCATATTATTTACCTTTACTTGAAAATCCGAATATCCTGACGCTTCTGTTGCAGCAGCACGTGCCCAAGAGGGTTTCTTGCCATCAATTTCTGTCAATCTGGCATTTCGTATTCAACGTGGTTTTATACAAATTTACAAGTTGAAACGGAAACTAGTTTGCTATAAATGTATCCAAACATAATGTGGCACTCAATAGGTGAAGTTCTCGTAAATGTTTACAATTTTAGTAATGGATTGTGTATTATTTTAGCTGTATTTAGTGTGAAGAAATAATAGCGTAGTCCTCTAGTTGACTTTTTGTTGTTTTATGCACTTTAGTGTCATATTAATCATGTTCCTGTTTCTACTGTCGATTCACTTGGGAAAATGAGCGGCAAACATGTCTGATACTCTTTGATAGCTATTTTGCTGATAATACCACCTAATCATAGTTATTTTCTCTTCATTAGTGCAGTTCATTGCGAATTCGTTCGATTTGTAATGTATTTGGCAATTTGAATGAAATTTCGATATTTGAAAATATTGACACGAAACGTTATGATAAAACGGCCAGTGTTTTTCTTATAGTTCCCCAATACTGGGTACCAAATTTTAAATTTGCATAAATATTTTGTCAGCTAACTCACCGGAAGAAGCTAAACTTTTTCCTACGTGTACAAATTTTAGTGCCCCTCTCCTGCCAGCATTTTAACATCCTTTACAGACCTACGGCAGTGAGAGCAAATTCTCTTTTCCTATTGGCTGCGTCAAGGTCTGTCGCTAGAAAACCCTTCTAAAGTTAGGTGGTAGTAACTACAAGCGAAATTTAAAAGTGAATGCAGTGAATTTTTTTATGAAATTTTGCACAGACCCTAATTTTGGGTCGTAGAACATGAATCTAAAATCAGTTTTTGGCAGTCTCATATGGTTTTTCCTAAAAAAATGTTTTAACTTTTAGGTTAGCTTTTTCTATGGATATCTTGAAATTTCGGCACTTTCACTTATACACATCTGTAAACTTTTTTTTTTCGTAGCAAAAAACACCACATTTAGGCAAAAATAGCTAAGAAAACTACTTTTTTCTTTCGAAAATCCCATTTTATCTCGATATTAGCCGCCATTATTTCTCCACCTGTCAACCCTATTTTTGTGTCCGGTGTTGCCAGGTTTACTCATTTTCCTGAAAAAGTTGTAAAGTAAGAATAAGAAATAAAAGTCAACCCAGATCAGCTCTAAAAGGTGCAGAAATAAAAATTGCGTAATAAAATCAGTTGTGAAATACGTTCTCGGACAGGGTTGCTCAGTTTTAGGTTTCATCAGTATCTTATTTAATAAAACGTCAGTTGTATGCGGTGTTAATAAAATTTTATACCAACACGAATCGTGCAGTCGCAATAAAAAATTCAACAAAGATAGATAAAAATTTAAATAAAGATACTGATGAAACTTAAAACTGAGCAAACCTGTCCGAGAACGTATTTCACAACTTCGTGGCCACAAGAAGAAATTATATTATATCTAACAACAGCTTTAATGCCAAAATTTCGCAAAAAAAGAATTAAATAGTAACAGAGCCCTAACCCGTTGTCAATACACCTTTTAAAGCTGACCTAAAAATTTGTGGGGAAAACAATTTGTAAATTTGGCAACAGGGTGTTTTTCCATCGGAAATTTGGAGTGTTATTTTTATTTAGTTTTTTAATGTTTTCTCTGTTTTTTTTTAATGCAGTTTTATATGAATTTGCCTAAATATGGTTCAGAATTATAGTGTGTTATGCCTTGTAGAGATGTGTTTAAGCGAGCCTGTCGAACTTATAAGCAATCCATAGAAAAAGTCAACCTAAAAGTTAAAACATTTTTTTTGAAAAACCTTATGAGACCGCCAAAAACCGATTTCAGATTCGTGTTCTACGACCCAAAATTAGGGTCAATGGAAGATTTTATCAAAAAATTCAGTGTTTCCATTAATCCGAATAATTCCCAAAAAAAGAATATAGTCGGTATGAATTTATTATTAATAAAATATCCTGTTTTTAAAACAATAGTGTAGGTGATTAGAAATAGAAAATATCTAAATTTTAGAAAATTAACAAAATAGGTACATAACCTCAGTTTTAAATATTTACATTAGGTACCTACTTACGAACAAACAATTTTTATTCCCTCTGGTTTAGAAGACCTAGCATTCCACTGAGTATTTATTTGCTTGCCACACTGAGTAACCCATTTGTCGATATCATCCATAGTTTTTACTTTACTTCGAATGCATATTTTTGCAAAACACATTTACAAATTCAGTAGGCAAATGCCTCTCATCAATCTCTTGTGCTGGCTGTATTTGCACTGACATCATAAAATTATTTACTAGACGCGAAAAGGTGTGACTGTGAACTGTGTTAAAATTTAAAATGTCAATAAACAATCAGTCACCATACCAGCTGATCGCCGAATGGTTTCATTTGTAAGCGATCGACCTTGAAGCAGCCAATAAGAAAAGAGAATTTGCTCTCACTGCCGTAGGTCTGTAAAGGATGTTAAAATGCGTCCCGCCAGACGATGCAACACCAGGTATACTGCTAATCAACAAATAGGTAAATAATACAGACTTAATTCAACGATATAAGTAGAAAGGCCCTGTAATTATTCGGTAGACTCATAGTTTTTGGATGGTTATTTCTTGGATATTTCCCACCAATATTTTCCTAAATATGTTACATTGGACCTCTTCCGTCCGGGTCCAGTGACGTTAATTATAACACGAAATCTAATTAAGTGGCGATATAAGTATGTGATTGTTGATGTATTGTTTCCCGCGTCAGTGCTGAAAAAACTTTCAGCACTCATATGAGTGCGGAAAGTAGCTACTTTCGGCACGCTCGTAGAAAAAAATATTTTGAAAAACAAATTATCTCGTTTTTAGGAGAAAAAACTTATTCCTGATTTATTACAAACAGCATTTACGAATTTCAAAAAAAATTCGTTGGGCTGTTTCCATTTTCACGATTGCATTTATTGAAAAATTATTCGTTTTCTGAAAATACGAAACCCCGTTCGTAGCAAACACTTTTCGATATTTTTAACACCCCTTCATATTATTTACCTTTATGTGTAAACCAGATGCTTTTCTTGCAGGAGCACGTGCCTTTCAGGATTTTCTTCAATCAATTCCTGTCACTCTCCCGTTTTGTATTCACCGAGATGCTACGCAAATTTAAGCTAGAAACTAGTCTGGTTGAAATGCATCTAAGAATAACTGTCGCGCTCGGGTAGGTGTATATTTCTCGTTCCTATTCTAGTTTGTAAGTGTATTTTCAGTTTTTTATTATATAAGGTTTTCTGTGTTAAATCTACCCAGAAAAGTACTAAATCAGAAGTGGGACATCAGCTGTAATATTTACACTGATTTATATGGTGACACTATCAGCTCCGACAAGATGTTTATAGAAAGAAATAACGAAGGAAAGTTTGAGGCTTGAGTCTTAAACTTTTGGGAGTTCGCGCAGATTTTTAATATATGTATTTCCCGAAACTTTGAAGAAAACATATTGTGTTTTATTTTACTAAGCCACATGTTATACATGTATACTAATCTTTTGGGGTAGAGTGGTACAATCTGAGAGAGCTATAAAGGTCTAGAACATCTTACTTCTCTCGCTTATATACCCAGGGTCTCTAGATTATGGAACAAATTGCCTGCAGATGTTTTTCCTTCCTCTCTCAACCTCCAGTCATTTAAATCCCGTGTCAATAGATTTCATTCCCCTTCTCTTCAGATGCCCACGGTACGCTAATATTTAGGCTTGAAGTCTACGTGGGCTGTCTTAGATAAAAGAAATGTTGACTTCGCTAAATTGAGACAGATTTATACTGATAGTGTTCCTATAGATCCATCAAGCAGTTTCAAGGAACATTTTACCTACGCACAGTGCAGCGATCCGTGGACAAAAATGTAAATATTGACCTTTTATTATAGATGTAATTATTACCAGCTAATGAAGATTCCAGGGGTTTTCAAAAAATCCTAATTAGAATTATCACGTATCGTCTCAGTTTTATGGCTGTGAAGTAAATGTAACTTACACTACCCACAGGTAGGATATTACTTACTTTATCAGTTGCAATTTTGCTTGAGCTGTGGGCAGTTGTATTTTGAAAGTGTTGGATTTGTGGTATTTTAGCAATGGAGAACGTTAACACACGCAGAGCTGGGCAGTAGTTAACTACGGGGTTAACTTCTGATATTGTCCCAATTTCCCATAAGATCGCTACACTGTGCTACTGTGCTACGCACAGGTTATATCATTGGATGTCAAGCGGTATTTTCTTTAAATAAAAACATTTTTTCAGCGGTTTTTTGAGAGATATCATTTATTACCGCTTATAATCGAAGCGGTTACTGTCCACTCTTAAAAATTCCTTTCTTCAGTGATTACGAGTATACCTAAATTCAAGTGGTCCCTAAAACGCAGCGGTTCACAGCTATGTTTTGTTTCGATCATAGTTTTGAGGTGAAAAGCACCGAAACAAATACAGGTTAATGTTGAAGGCTTTTTTTTGTAAATTACTTTAAAGGATTTATCTCCGCGCTGCTCTTTTATAATCTGAACAAAGGTGTAACAAATGAAAGTTAACGTAATGAACAGAGAACTAGCGGTTTATTTACAAATCTTTTTCGAGCTGAACGTGTTCATTTTTGCTCTGCTAATCAATCATACACACCACGTGCTAAATGGAGATGTAATTTAATGTGTCGCTGGACAGACTATTTATTCCACGTCGGTGCTGGGCCAGATTTGAATTAATTCTTTGTTTCATTTCTAAATGAAAATAAAATTTCATTTTTTCGGGTCGATGGCCAAACGGAAATTCGGCCGCTCGGATTTTATGTGATTACTTATTTTTTGATGACGCAGTAATGGTTGTAAATTTATATAATGGTATTATATGGATAAAAAAACAAAAGTTTGGGAAGAAAGGTTTTTATTGGGTTCTTCTTCACATTCATACTCCCGTAACTGGGTACAGTTAGGGAAGCTGGGGTTTGCTTGGGTACTGTGTGGTTGCTAGATACGTCAGAAGGGTGACCAATAAGAAATGAGAACATCAATAATTGATGAGTAGTGAGGGCCGGAATCTGTTTTGATTTTAATTGTCAGAAAAACAAAAGACTTTTCTACAATATTTATATAGTGTCGTGGGGTTTCCTTTAGGAGAAAAACAAGTGTGAATTTGGTGTACGACGTAACAGACTTTGGTTCGGATTGGCAGGCGTTCTTATGGTGAAAGAATATATAATTTGTAAATTTACCTCTGAGAAGTAGCTTTGTACTTTATAGAAAATGCGGATAGTAAATATTAGATAAGTTTGTAGACTGGGAGCTCAGGAACATCTCCAGGTAAATTTCATTATGTTATGTATTTAAATAATACACTCTGTGTTCTAAATTTATAGTCAGATTTCTTTCTATTATCAGAATCAAAAAAATAAGAGAGTGGCAGAGTTGAACTGGTTTTTGGCACCCCAGTCTAAGGTTAATTGAAGATCTTAGGAAAGGGAGAAGTTCATAGATCCGCGGCATCTGCGTCGGTGGATGAGATTGGTAGTTGAAGAGAGCATGTTATCAATGTGAAAAAGAAATAGGGTTGGAGCTAGGACTAAAGCGCACCTTACACGGTCAATAATACTGACAATATGTTATTATATTGACAAAAATATTGACCTTGTAAGGTGGATATATTGATGGTTTGATGGATTGAACTGACGCAAATTAGAATTTCCGAATATCAGGCATCAATATCAGGGAGTAGAGGGATACTGTCAGTATTACTGATCGTCTAGGGTACCGCTATCAATATTGGATCAATCCTTAGTGTAACTTCAGCTGCTGTCAACATTGAAAGCAGCAAGCATGCTTTCTTAACCAATCTTTCATTCAGCGCTTACACTTTACTGTACGTTTTATGCCTAAACTTAAAATTATCATAATACATGCTCTCTGTCGAGGATCCATTTTCAACAGGCACGGATAATAGTAGGCTATGTACTGAAGGAAATATTGACAATAATACTGATCGTGTAAGGTTGAAAAATATTGATACAGAGATTGAAGTGAATTGTTGAAATATTGTCATTGGTGATTGATATCAATATTATTGACCGTGTAACGTACGCTTAAAGCTTGGGGTACGCCAGCATTGATAGGATGGAAGTTAGATGAGTGACCGTCTACCACGACAGATATGCGCCGATTAGAGAGATAGCTACCGATCCAGGTGCATAGTTAGGGAGAAAGAAGGTAGTTTGTTGAGGAGCGCGTCATGCCATACATGCCTTGGAAGTATCAATAGCAACAATCTGACATTTGTCATGAAATTCGAGAGACTTGTTCCAGTTTTGTGTGCCAAAGGTAAGGAGATCAGCTGTGGATCTTTGGTGACGAAATCCGAAATGTCTGTCATGATTTTATGTTTTTCTAGATATTTTAGAATTTGCAAGTTGATGACTTTCTTCACAACTTTTCTGACAACAGAGAGAAGAGAGAGAGAAGGAGAGGTCTATAATTGGATGGAAGGGACTTGGAACCTTTCTTCGGGACAGGCTGCACACGAGTAGTCTTCCAGAGACATCGGCTGGCACTGTTGAAACGTAAATTTATAAGTAAGTTCTTAAATTCAGCGATCATTGTGACAAGGACAGAACATATCTGATGGAATTAAAGAAATGGATCTATAAATTTAAGAACACGCCCATTGTTTGACTAAATAATGGAGTCTAAGATAATCCTTATTCGTATTGACCGAGAAGGTTCGTATTTGTACTAACTTACGGAAATGTTACCTTATATTATTTATAATAAAGAAATAAATGAATCGAAGTATTTTTACACAGTCTAATAAAAAAAATCGTGTAATGAGTTGCCCTATTAAGTTATGAAACCGTGTTTATGAACACTTTTTAAAAAATAAATTAAATTTTAATTAAGATAAAATGCACGCAATCTTCCGTGGAAGGCTCTTTTCCCGACGCCCGGAAAACTTGGAATTTTCTCTCTGCAAAGGTGACACAATCGCAAAATAAATCAGATAACTGGGTCGAGTTGGTGCCTCCAAACTTTCCGAAAGGTTTGTGCTGTCGAATCTCACCTAATCGAAAGTTTCCCCGAACTTCGTGACAGTTTATTTTACAAACACTTCTGTTTTGTATTAAAATTGATGGTGAAGCAGGTTAATGTAAAAATGTAATGATATTTTTTGAAAATAGGATTGTTTTCTAGCTTTGCTAAATAATTTTTACGGGTGATATTTTTCATGACAATCCTTTGCCGGGGGGAAAACACGGAGAAAGCTAGAGTCCGAACCTATTTTTTTATATTCAGTTTTTTCGCGTCCGCGAACCGTGGCTTGCAGGAGACATCCTGAGTGGAAAATTTTCGGTGGGCCACCCTGTATTATAAATATAGCCGCGCAAACATTTTTTGCGATTTTCCAAGATCCAACGAGAAAATTCTTGAACATGCGACTTATCACGGTGATCTTAAACCTACATAATATGTGAAGTTGGAAAATATCGATGGAGTTCATATCTGGGAAAGAAAAAACATTTCGAAGGTCGGTGCGTCGGACATGTGTTCAAAAATTCCAATTTTCCAGGAAAACCGCGACTTCCGTCGATTCCGCTCTTAGAAAACAAAATTTTCCATAAAATTTACCTTTGATATGGTCATTTCCAGAATTTTATGAAATGTTTAGATTTTTTCCGTAAGGGATTAAAAAAATGGAATTTTAGACCATTTTTGCAAATTTTAAACATTAACAGCCAGATTCTCCAAAACTAGTCCTGTCTAATGTGACAACCAAAAGTTTTAAACTGACAAGTGTAAGAATAAGGCAACTAAGTTTTATACTATGAATTTGTTTCTGAGCTGTTCCGCTAATTTATAAAGAAAAGGGCAATTTCAACACGTACTTTCGACAATATACACAAATTTAAATTATCCTTTTCTGTATAAAAAGAGTCACACGTTATTTTACGGCAAATTCAAACACCCACGTGAATTTTACTGTTATATATCAACGATATTTATTTAACCTTCGTGGAAAGAAATTAAGAAAAAAATTAAACAGTTTTATAGATTACTCCGTTCCCGTAGAATGACACATATTCCCAGCTTTAAAAATTACCAATTATACTTGGAAACTTCCAAGCACTAACATGGCGCCTCATTAACTATTTAACAAGCACCTATCCTGTCAAATTTCGCTGCGACAGCAAAACTTAATGCCGTCATAAAGCCTGAGCAATTAATTTTGCAGCGACTTTTATGAATAGCTCTTGTTTGCGTCGTATATCAACGTTAGACACGCGGGGAACCCCGTCGTATAAATTTTATAATATTTTCCCCGGAACCGATGTACACGTGTCCCGGAAAATTTAAGATAAAAGCTTAAGTTATTTTCCCTTTTTTTGAAATATTTGACGCGTTTTGTTTTAAAGCTAAAAACTTGGTTTTCTCTTTTGAGCCAGAAAAAATGCTTGCGAAAAAATTATCAATAGTAATAAACAAGTGCAATGAAAATTATCGATAATTTTTGGGAAATTTGCCCGAATGCATTTTAGGTTTAAAATGGATAAGTGCAAATTTGTCAAAAATTATTGTATTTTATGAGAGAATTTCATGAATTACAATTTTGAATTTTTGATATTCTCCCGTAAGTATAAAACTGCATTGTAACAATAAATGGCAACAACCAGAGATTCGTTGTCATGTCACAAAAAGACAAATTCTTTATTGTTATAGTCGTTTCCATGAAAAATAAATACAGCAATACAAACACTAACAATTTTGAACGCCCGCGTCTTTTTTGAAACTTTGTGAAAATATGTCGCGATTTGGATAGCAACGCTAGAAGGAATTGATCAAAACATTGAAATTCTGACCTCAAAAAACACCAAAAGACCCAAAGCTTCTGTTTGCAGACAATTCCAAGACTTCCTTGCTGAAAAACAGTACAGTCTGGACAAGAGTACATCAGTAGAGAAGCTCACTTTAACTTTACAAGATTGGGGGAATAACATGCGAAAAAAAGATGCGTCCTATTGTAAGGCTACAAAAAAAATAGATATGAATTTATGCTTCCAGAATAACATATTAACAGAAGAATTTTTTTTTATTGATAAAGCCTGCGGCGTTTACTATTATTAAAACTGGTCTGCAAGACCAACCATTAATGTTTCTATAAATTCTTCAGCATTCTTTCAGCCCGTGAAACTCTAACACCCTGTAAATAATACTTACAATAACCAAAAACTTTCAAAATCGTTGAAAAAAATTAACTGGCTCCCCTGGGTTGACGGGATCCGGCAAACTACGCACACAATGTGTGCGTAGTTGTCGGATCCCCTCAACCCAGGGGAATAAGAAATTAGAATGGGACTTCTCTCAGGAAGAATAATTATGAAGCGGCAAAAAGGCATAATTAGACACTACTTCATATCAAAATAATCTAAATTAGTGCATAAAGTAACACTGTAAAATTAAATAAATTTAAGTCAAAAAAGCATGACTCCTCTATACGATTATCCAGATCAGGGTCCCAAAAAATGACCGATATGATGAGCTGCCACGCATGGATACTAGACGATATCTTCGTTTGCTTGGATGCACAAAATGGCCAAGGTATTTTTGGCGATTGGCGAATGAAGGATCATGAAAATTTGCAGAAATATTTGGAATCACAAGGGTAATAGTTGTTTAAATTTAAACGCTACAAAGTATACACGGTGCGTGTATTTATGACACGACATAATTTATGTTCGTTTCCGAACAATATGTACTTCGCTTTGCGTTGACCTGTTTTCGTTCGTTTTATTTGCCCAGATACCCGATATCCCGACAACACGATAATGGAAGTGAATTATAATCATAAGCCCGACAAAACGAAATACTTTGTATATGCAAATCCAGAATTTCGAGTCAAATTAGTTTGTTTATATGAAATGCCGTTTTGCTTCAGCTTAGATTTATAAGGCCCAAATAGCATGTAAAGAAACTCTCGAATTGTTCAAAATACACAATAATGCATTATTCCGACTCATTATTGTCCTGGAAACGTTCGAGTGAAATTATGGAAGCGCACGCCACGATTGTGGAGAGATAATGACGGAAATGCATCGTTTGTTTACAAAAGGCGAAATTTCTTGGGTATTTTGCATTGTTTGAATTTTATTTATTTTCTAATATGAACGTTTTGAAATATTATATTGTCGTGCAAATGTAAAACGTTAAAGCTTTGGAACAAGATTGTATTTTTAAATAATTATCCTAGGGCATCATATATATATATATATATATATATATATATATATATATATATATATATATATATATATATATATATATATATATATATGTATATATATATATATATATATATATATATATATATATATATATATATATATATATATATGTTCACATTAGTCCTAGTTATGTAAAGCATATTCGATAAATCTTTTTTGATTGAAGCCTAAGTACTAACGCACCATAGGCGTTTGAAGACAGAGAAAATGTAATCAGTTGACATGGGATTTAAATGATTAAAGGTTTGGAGGGGAAGGGAAAACATCTGCAGGCAATTTGGTCCATAATCTGGAGACCCTAGGTATGAATGAGCTCGAGAAGTGGGATGTCCTAAGCTTTTGTAGCTGGATAGTAAAGGGATGCTTACGTAACCTGCCTCTTGTTGTTCTGTTAGCAACAGTCACGGGGGGAATTATATCGGCTGGTTCTTCCGAGGAAAATCCGTGGAAATATCTGTGGAAAAGAGACAGATTCCCTACAGCGAGGAAAGGGAGTTTTCTTGAAAGGGTTGGGTCATTGATGAGTCGAATTTGGGATAGATTCAAAGATGTTCAGTGTAGAAGATGATGCTGCTCTCTACATGTGGGAACAGTAGGGTAGATTCGGGCAGCGAGGGTCAAAATTCGTGTATATCGAAAGGTATGATAGTTGGATATGATTTCAACATTGATTGACATAAAGTAGAGTTTCTTTGTTCGATTGTCATAATAATTTTCATAAATGCGTGTTTTTTTAATATTTTAATTAGAAACATTTCAACCAATGCTTTTGACTCTTCTTGCCCTACCCGATCGGGCAAAAAGGATATAGCAAAAGGGTTAAAAGAGTCAACTCTGGGACAAGAGAAATAGCACAACAAAGGGATTATGGGAATTGCGTTTTTTTAAGTGTGTGAAGAACTAGCCGCTATAATGCACCTCCTGACTGTTCCTAATAACAAGAGGCGCTTTACTGTCCAGCTACAAAAACCTTGAGCTCATTCATATCTAGGGTCTCCAGATTATGGAACAAATTGCCTGCAGTTGTTTTCCCTTCCTCTCCCAACCTCCAGTCCTTTAAAACCCGTGTCAATATATTACATTTCCCTTCTCTTCAGACGCCCACGAGACGTTAGTACTTAGGCTTGAAGTCTACGTGGGCTGTCTCAGATTAAAAAATGATACGTATGAATTTGTTGATGAACATTATCACGATATGTACGAGATACAACATCTAAAAAGCAATATTCTCCGACATTCCTAAATCCACAATCAATAAACGTTAATTAATTTTTACTAATTCTCCACTCTCCTCTCCTTCTTCCTCAAATAGCCAATATTCCCAGACACTGTCGGAATTACTGCACCGACAAAATCCCCTCGAATGACACTGGCTTATTCGCTAAATCTCCCTCTTTCAATGCATTCATCTACTTAAGGGATAAAGTAGGTTCGTTTCATGTAAAAAGTCCGTAGTAAAGTGTGGCTCAGAACACTTTAGCATATATTCCCTCTAGAAGACAGATTTTTCAACGACGACGATGGATTTTATATCGAAATAAGTCGCTCTTGTTGGACTACTTGAAGAAAAATTTTAAAATAAAAGATGAATCAAGATTTGATTAAAAATTTTTGAAGGGAATGGCTTAGAGGGACAAAAACCTGATTGCTCTTTGATCCAGGGGTCATGATTCATTTAAGCGATGGAAGCACCGCTTCCCTAAACTTGTTGGAGATCAAAAAATAATTTTTTATAAGTTAATAATGCATAATTTATAACATTATATGTTTATGGCGGTTGCTGTTATCCATTTATTCTGGTTTTTATTAACAAAAAAAAAGGATTTTCTACTACAAATTTTTGCGCGAATTTCGAAACTTGTAAAACGTGATCCCATTGACTGTGTAGTCAAAAGTGTTTTTCTGACTCATAATGAGTACATGGTGAATTCCAGTGTTGTAGAGTCATCGAAAAATCCATAAAAAATCAAAAATTTTCAAATTTGGATGTCTCCGACGTAAATAAACCTATTTGTTCATAACTTTAACGAAAATAATAAACGATTTAAATTAGTAGGGGGTATTCTTAGATAACTAAAGGATAAAATAAACCCAAAAAATCACTATTAAAGAGAATAGTGTGGAATAATGTCGGTTAAAAATAGGATTTGTTGGACAGACTCAAGAAAATTCTGTTTTTACCCCTTAAATACTCTCCTGAATGACCCATTCATTTTAAAGTGTGACCACCCCTTTATAAGATATTATAGTGTTGAATAATTTGGAAAAAATTAGATAGGAAAAAATACAGAGTGATTCAAATGTACCGATATCGAGGGCAAAACAATCGAAATTTAATCGGCGATTGCTCTCTTCCTGTAAAGAATCAAGGAACTAAAAAATATGGATACAATGTATTTCGACGAGCTCTTTCCGATCACTTATATGGGACTTTAATTTGCACCATTTTGACTCCACAAAAAATTAAAAACCGTCAACTATTTGGGTCAAAAATCGAATGCGCTAATAGCTTTATAAAGCGTGTACTTTATACTATTTTTTTCAATAAAGGAATGCATATTTAAAAAGAAAATATGACATACAAATTTTGTAAATTTGTATGTCAAAATTTTATATCGGTAATACTATCAAATTTTACTTACCACAGCAGCCTTGATAAACTAACAAATTATTTTATTATACATGCCTACACACCGCATTACCAACTTTTAAAAAATAAAAAAGCAGCTTATTATAAAGCCTGTTACGATACTGAGAACGATATCGAAAAAGCTTTAATATGAAACCAAAATATACAGAGGTATTTTAGCACCAAGAACTCATTTTCATGCAAGTAAACCTAGGCAATACCACTGGCAGGTACGGACTCGGTGTGTATAAAATATAAAATACCATCTTGCAATCCACTATAAAAATAAGTCTATGACATCGTAGCTTCCAAGGAAATAATGTCATATATAAAAATATACGACAGCTAGCTAGGCATGAATAAAGAATGACGTTTCGCCTTACGTTGACCGGATATGTTTGTTGTATTATTCGGTATCCGCTGAGCCGATATTAGAAAACGCACCAAGCAGCAGCCGTTTTGACAGTGATTTTTGTATTCCGCAGAAGCGACAACATGTCATCAGTGGCGTAGGAGTGGAGAAATTTAAAAGCCGAAATGGTTAAAAGTTGTTCGTATTTTAAAGGTTTTTTCTTACGGCCACCGATGAAAGTGAGAAAAAAGCACGTTTAACTTGGCAATAAAGTGCTTTCTATCACACGATTGTTGAAAAGTACTTTTCAACACGTGTTAAAAAGTACTTTTCAACACATGTGTTGAAAAGTACTTATACTTTTGAAGACTTGACATTGCCGCACCATATTTAAATATTTTTTCGCAAAATAATGTCAGCTTCTTCAAAGAAAAATGCTTCTAGCAAACGCAGAAAACACAATTCCACTCTCGAATAACGTCGAAATCGTCTGCGAATAATATGAATGGCCGCTTGCGTCACTTCTGGATTCGTAGTAAAACTGGTAGTAAACGGTAAAACACCATTGCCACCAAAACTTTACGTAATAATTTAATAATTTATCAGAGTGAGAAGGGAATAAGAGTTGATTCTGCTATGATGCATAAAATAGAATCAAATGTATTACTTTTTTTATTACTTAACACTTATGTATGCTAACTTTATTAGATAAAAATACAGTCAAATAACTGTCGTGTAATACTGTATTGATTGGATGGCATGGATGGCATCAGCCAGTCAATACAATCGACCTGGTTTTAGTGCAAATCGAATGATTGATTGCTTTGAATAATAAATAACTTTGTCTATAGTTTTTAGACGTCTATGGTCTCACTCGCACGAAAAGAGTGATCTTCAAAACTTGTACAATATACTATTTACAAATTATGCAGAAAAAAACTTTTTTTTAATTTTTCGCGCTAAAATGTAACACTCTCTTGTTGAGTTATTCTTTTTTAAAGATTTTACAAAGCCGTCACATTTTACAATAATAATATAATGGGAAGGCAACTATCAAAGTGGCACTAGCGTTCAGCAAAGTTAAACGTCGGTCAAGTGACTGCTTACAAATTTTTGAACAATTGATCACAAATAAGGAATATGCACATCTTTTTTTATTGCATAAAGGAAGTCATTACACACTCAAAAAAATATTTTGAGGAAAATTACTAGGATAATTTAGCTACAAAAATGTTTACTTTTCGGTATAATTTATTATAATTTAAAAAGCAACCATTTATCCTTAATGAATAATGACGTCAGAAGATGAGCAAAAATAAGTATCAATCTACATGCTTAACCTAAAGTCGAACAGGTTTGTTTTTCTCGGAAACAGTCAGAGGGAGAGCAATCGAATTTTCTGGGTTAATAGAGGATTAGTTCAACTAGCTTCGGTAAAAAATTCTGTTATACAGGACGTTTCGTTTGGGATTTATTAAACGTCAAATTCGAAATTACCGCGATTTCCGTTGAAATCAGGTACAGGTCGCAAAAGTGAAAGGTTGTAGAGGACCCGCAGCTCATTGAAACTGGCGAGGATCGGAAAATGGCAAGTAATTCTTTAGAATTTTTTTAGGTCGAAAAATGCCGTTTGCAGACCCCTCTTTGGTACCTAATAACTCGAAAATAAAACGTCGGATCGAAAAACGGATTCATAAGTAAAACTTTAAAAACTGAAATACTTTCTTTTTGTAATACATTTAGCTATACATTAAGTTGGGAAAACTGGAAATTTCGATTTTTGACCCAAATATTTCATGGTTATTATTTTTTGTGGGGTCAAAATGGTTCAAATTAAAATCCCATATACGTCATCGAAAAGAGCTTTTTCTATCTTTTTTCCAATTTTTAACACTGTCTTATTAGGGGATAATCACACTGTATGCGTGAATACCGAATGGCTCATCCAGGAGCGTATTTAAAGTGTAAAAACAGAATTTTCTTGATTTTTTCAGACAAATCCTATTTTTAACCGACAATATTCCGACATATTCATATTAGTGATTTTTTTTGAGCTTATTTTATCCGTTAATTATCTAAGAATATCTACCACTAATTTAAATCGCTTATTGTTTTTTTAAGTTATAAATAAATAGGTTTATTTGCCTCGGGACATGCAAAATATGAAAATTTTTGAATTTCAAAGATTGACATGAAAACAAAAAATGGCCGTTTATTTACTCCAGATGATTAAGGTATGATGTGTCAAAATTTTGCAAGAATGACAGTTTTTGTTGCAAGATTGGAAGGTTCCTGGACCGATTTCGGTTTGAAAGATACATGAATAAGATTTTAGGAACCTTCTACTTTAAGTGCAGGGACATTTCATTGGATGAGTTACGCATTAAATGCCATTTTTATTGATTTTTCGATGACCCTACAATGCTGGAATTCGCCATGTACTCATTATGAGTCATACATTCACTTTTCCTGAGACTGCCAATGGAATTACGTTTTACAAGTTTCAAAATTCGCGCGAAAATTTACAGTAGAAAATCCTTTTTTTTTTGTCAATAAAGAACAAAATAAATGTATAACAGCAACAGCTATAAATATTTAATTTATGTAGAGAATATAAAAAAATATATTTCAGATTTATTTGGGTGATATGCATATTCCCTATTGACTAATAATGGCGAAACGTTTCTCAGTTCAGTCGCCAATATCCTGATCTGCTCTGTTGTCAAACTTCCCAACCAGTTTAAATAAAGTGACTTCAAGGAATAGTTAGAATATTACATCGTACGCCATTGTATGTTTGTCGATTTTCCACGGCACTTTTCTTATAGTTTACGTGACGTTATTAGAAGGTGAAGCAGTTTATCATCGGGATGTCAGTAAAACGTAATGCCTTCAGGCTCGCCGAAGTATACTTTACTGACTCACCTCAATGAACCGACCTGAGTTATGGTGTTTGTTACATTTTTAATGTTTCATCCGATTTTTTTTCGATACATTCTAATACTGTGGTATATGGGATGTTCTAAAAGGTATTTTTTACGGTAAAATATATGACGGTGTTACAAAAGAAGAGCAACTTCAACAAACTCTCTTCTAATCAATGCTGCCTCAGTATATTAGCTTCAGCCTATTTCTCTCTCTCTTAAAAATAAAATTTTTTTGGCCATAACTGTACATATAGTTCGTTTCAAAATATAACGTTCACCTATTGACTGCAATAAAAGTTTTTGCTTCAGTAAGATCTGGAAACACTTCACCGACTCTTAATGCCAGCTAGTGATTGCAATCCCGCAGTGTTTTTGCGCAGGGCATTTGCGGGATTGGTTCTAATCCCGCGGGAGCCCGCGGGATCCCGCATAGGTTTTTTAATTTAATGAAATTCGATAAATTAATGTTTATTTAATTAATTATTGAACCAACTTTAATTTTTTTTTATAAAAATCAACAAATAACCGTATTTCAGTTAAAGAAATTATATAATTTAAAGTCTAGCATCTCTTAGTTATACTACTATGGCTATAAATCAATCAAATTTGTTATCAATTAAAGTAACAAGTAACTTTGGGTAAATAACGTGGGATCCCGCATAGGTTTTTTAATTTTATAAAATTCGATAAATTAACGTTTATTTAATTAATTATTAAACCAACTTTAATTTTTTATTATAAGTATCAAAAATTAACAGTATTTCAGTAAACAAAATTATGTAATTTAAAGTCTAGCTTCTCTTAACTATACTACTATGACTATAAATCAGCCAAATGTCTTATCAATTAAATTAACAAAGAAGTAATTTTGTTATTGCAATATTTTATTGAGTCTTGAAAATTACACTAAGTAGTTTCTTAGCAAACATTGAAGCAACTCCAACCCTGCCACCTCTGAGATATATTGTTTATTTAGGACTCTACAGAATGGTGTTTTGTCTTGTAAATTTAATTGCAGTCAATAGGTGAATGATATATTTTGAAACGAAGTATACGTACATACATATCGCTTTTGCAGGATTCTACAGAGTTTTTTTTAACTTCCAATAATAATGTTTACAGCGTACCCGATACTTCTTCTGCTTTTACCTTCGGAGAACATTTACAAAAGTATTCTGGCACACCCGCAGATAACCGCCATAAATTACGCCAGAGAGAGGTTTGTTTACAAAAAATCCACTTACTCCCGCCAATAAATGCGGGAAGATGTTGAACACGACCCCCTATAAATCACAAACTTCAACTTAACGGGAATTATAGTCAGGATATATGTATTTTCGGCGAAATCGTGCAAAGAACGAATGTGTTTTTCTTATTTTCCGAGATATGTTATTAATTCCTTTTCCTCGACGTATTGCATCTGATTGTTACGTCGACGTCGGACATTTTTCAGTTTAAATTGTAGAAATGGTTGAGGAATTGCATTCACATCTCTTTGCATGTTTTTGTTACAAATGATTCTATGCAATTTGAAAATTCGCGATTAAATTGGTAAGCCAAGATTATTCCGTTTATAGCTGTTATTTTAAACTTCTTTAGGTCTCTTTTTTGTCTTGGGCAACCTACGTAGACTTCAAGCCTAAGTACTAACGTACCGTGGGCGTCTGAAGAGAACGGAAATGCAGTGATGCGGGATTTAAAGGATTGGAGGTTGGGTGTTGCTTTGACGAAGGTCTGGCGATTTTCGGGTGTAGGATTTTAAATAAACCTTTCGTGAGCCGGTAGTTTGTAGTGTTCGTTACTGTTATATTTTGAAGTAATTTAAATTCTGATTAAGTTTTGGCTATTTTCGAACATGTGCGAATAAATCGCTCGTATTCGCGAGAGCATGAACTTCCAAAAAGTGGGTGAGTCCGCCATACCATCCTGGTGTCACTTTTGATCTGTCGTTTGTCCGACATGACATTTCTGATCGGCTGAGTTGAGACGGAAGCCTCTTTTCTAGAGGAAATTATAATCTAGTTTCATCCCCCCTGTTAAAACAGACGATTCTTTGTTGGGGACTCTAAAAGGGCGAGTAGTGTCAATTTTTCTGATTTTTATTATATATTTTGTGTGGACCTAAATCCTAACCTATAATTTCACCTGTCAGAATTTGATTGTTATTCTTTTTAGGGACGACCCAGTCTAACTATTTAATTCTTCGGTTTATTTACTCAATGAAAATATCTCATTAAGTCACGGTGTTGAGAAGTGGGCGTGTATTTCTGTCCAAGCCTTTAGAGTGGAGGAGTAGAAGAATAATTTTCATTCTTGGAATCGACATTTGGTGTTCCAAGGTCCAACCTTTAAATGACATCAAGATAAGTACTTACCTAATGTTATTATGGCCCTGAAAAGCCAACTTTTTTATTGAGTATTTTTATAATGAAAACTGATTAAAATAGTGTTCTAGCACTGTAAAGGCGTTGCAACCTCCTCGAGCTAAATAGAAAATTATTATTCCCTTTTTCCACCAAAATTTAAACTATTGTAAAAGATTCAATTCGATTCTAGATTTTTCTTTTCCACTAATATTTTACTTGAACCTAAACTCAAAAGTAAGAATATATTTTCTTTCAAAAAATCATTATTCTTTAAAAATTTAAACATCTTTTAGAACTTCATAAAGAAAAGTCGAGAAGCAAACATAACTTCAATACCATCGGGTTTTACGTATAATTTTTATTATTATTCAATTTTATTATTCTTCCGTTAAGCGGTTTCTCGCTTATTTTTAAATCGTTACAAAAGTAAACTAAACGCCTTTAAAAGCAGAGACACAGCTAATTCTTGAATTAACAAAAAAGTAATCCATAAGTCCCACTTTTAATTAACCGATGAATAATTCATCTAATTATAAAAATGTTTACCCTTTTCTTCAGAAAAAAATCCACAAAGTCCTTAAATATAATTTTTAAGAAAAAGAGTGTCGCGCTGTCCTAATTGTAAATTAATATTTTATTTTTTAATTGCATATTTTAAAAAGTGTACAGGGTTGGATTTAACTCCTGCGACTTAAGACGTTATATAAACTACTACTACTTTCAAAGACATTTATTTTTCAACTATATACATATTTATCCCTTCTTTTATATTTATATATATACATCACGGATGGAGAGATGTGAAGAAAGGTTGATCCGGGAATCTGGCAGACGTTCCGCCAAGGTCTCACTCGGCATTGTTAATGATTACTCGTTGCTGTCAAGTCGTAAACTCACGACTGACTTAAATTTTTTTAAACGAAAATATAATTTTACAAAAAATTCAAATGACCATAACTCTCTACTAATATATTTTTTCCTCTTGAAATTTAAGAATTATCGATAAAATGGCGTATAATTTGTTTAGAAACAATATTAAATAATATACCTAAGCGCGTTAATTTTTTCCCAGGTGGGTCAATTCAAAAATTCTTTTTTTTTCTGCAAATCACAAAATATTTTTTTTCTTTACCAACCCAATCAAACCCTGAACTTGGCATGGGTCCCATAAGTAGCAACAGAGATATACAACTTTAAAATTTCACGGACCGCGCATGTGAAGAAGAAGTAGTGTTGGTTCCAGGCAACCTCCAACCAAAGCAGACGGGCCCAGACACCTAGGAGGCCCAACGACAGGACAAAAAATTGAAAAACCTTGGTTCGATTTACACATTCATTTGATAACGTTGTCCGTCATTTAAAAACTATAACAAACTAATATAAAATTTTACAAAATAGTTTTAATAATAGAAAACCTAGACTAGAATATATTTCATCGGAAAAAAAAAGTTTTAATTGTATGTTTGTATCTATAAAAAAATATTTATTTAATAACATACGTTTTATTTTTATGATTTGCCAGATGGGGACCCTATATGTAAATCGCAGACAGATGGGCCAGAAGGGCCCTTGCTATGCCAGTGGTGTCAGGACTGAACCTTGGGGTGCGCCAGCACTGATAGGATGGACGTTAGATGAATGGAACCTCTGAAATCTTGGAATCTCTGAATGCCCTAAAATAAAAATAATGTTATCACCTCTTTTTTTCTAAAGCCATAATTATATAATATTTTTTATTAATACTTACAGGCAGCACTAAAAAGTGCCCATCTCTCACAGCCAGAAAAAAAGTTGGTAATACTTTTCTCGATTAATTTTAAACTTTACCAAATGCGCTCCTGGGGGATGGCTTTTGATAACCTCTATCTCGCTCAATTTAAAATTAAAAATACCCCAATTGGAAACCGGCGTATTTTAAGAATCCAATTTACATGCACTCTCTAATTGGACATTTTTATTTCATTCCACGAAGTCACGTACAGTCTGACCGCCCAGCGATTCATTACTGCGATGAATCTTTTGCTGCTGCTATATTTTTTTTTCTAAAGCCGTTTAAAAGTACTTTATTTGTGTAATAATGCCCGTAACTTCTAAATTATACAAGCTTTTAAGAATATTAAAATGTCTCGTTAAGCAAAATACCTTGCTATTGTTTACCTTTCATTGGGAAAAAAAAACAAGCCCCATTACAAGACAATGAGCTTATCCGGTAATTTTTTTTTATTTCATAATACAAAAGTATTTTTTAGCTTACTGCTTTTAAAAATCATCTAAGAATACTCATCGGCAACACTGTTCAAACGCCTTAAAATAGCTACCAGTGAAACTGTCAGAAAATAAAGACATTACTCGTTCAAAATAATGACATTCGCCTGAAAAACTAAAATTTACATGGATTCTTAGTTCATTCCTAGCACTAAAAATTGTTTTACATAATGTTGACCGCACTTTTTATGAGCAATTTAAAAAATGTGAAATACCCATTTTTACCAGCTTTCCCGTAAGTTTCTCACCAATTCGTATCTTTCTACGGCATTAGTAGCATAGGAAAATGGTTAGTTATATAATTTTTTCGCATCAATCATCCAAACTGGATATATTTCTCAGTTCCTATGAAAAAATGCGGGAAATTTCCAACGTACACCTCTTGAAAGCATACTATATAATCAGCTTCTTTCCAATGCTCCACAAACGGTAAAAAATTTCAAATTTAATTATATTTAAAGTTGTCACCGCGAACTAAAAGAAATTATCTAATCGAGTTTTCAGATACGTCCGTCAGATTTAATAGGTTTGACATTTTAAATTAAAATAATAATTGCGTTGCACTGAAATTGAAAAGGCAATGCCGCTGTTACTCCCACATTTTCGCTTTGTAGAGCAAATGGAAGCAACTTAATGAAATGACAAAGATACAGAAGATAAGGAAGTATATATTTTAAGCGACATTACAATCAGTATCTCTTAAGTATTTAATAATATAAACGAAAAAACCTTGTTAACTATACGCTTAGAGGCTAAATTTGTACCACATTTGAAATATAAAATAAATTATAACTAGTTAAAAGTAAGAAATGGTATATCATATCTCTGAAATTATGACCTTTTTATAATAACCGGTATATCAGATTAACGTAAATTGTGCACCTACCCAATAAAGGGTATATCATAATTTTGTAAATTAAGTAAAGTTTAATTCTATCCAAAAGAGAGTCATTTGACTCATTGAGTCTCACAAGAAAACTTATTCCTCTCGCTCATTGGCGCACTGTTGGGGATTTATCCCTTTTCTACCGATTCTTCCACGGGTTTTGCTCTCAAGAACTAGACGCTATAATTCCCCCTTGACTGTCCTTAACAGAACAACAACAGGCGAGCTCATTCATACCTAGCGTCTCCAGATTGTAGAGCAAATTGCTTGCAGATGTTTCCCCTTCCCCTCTCCAATCCTTTAAATCCCGTGTCAGTGGATTACATTTCCCTTCTCTTCAGACGCTCACGGTACGTTAGTACTTAGGCTTAAAGTCTACGTGGGCTGTCTCAGATAAAAAAATCAAAATTATGTAATTTTTTGAATTTTGTTAATATACTTAAACGCTATAACATGTGATAATAAAATAAAAATTAACTTATTAGAAAACAATAAACTCAGTGAAGTAGCAGTAAAAAAGCAAAAATTCTAAAAGTCAGCAACAGAGCTATTTGCTCCTCGCAGCAGGAAGAATTTAAATTATGAATAACATATTATATACCGATGCGAATAATGAGTGCCAAGGAAACATTGACTATCATAATCGGAATCCGCCGCTCGATAAGGATTATTATATTATAATTTATTTCAACTTATAATCGAAAATAATGCATAACCTGATAAATCGATTTTTAAAATAATACGACTTTGCCCAACACTAATTTCAACCTGATTTTGAAATAAATAAATATTCCATATATGCGCTCAGATCTTCACATTACACAACTAAACCCATATATACCTTCGATATTATCACTAAACCGGCATTAAAATTCCAAATACCTCTAAAACAACAAATTACAAGTCCCAAGTGCCGATTTAGTCCGACAACCCTCGCCATTACGCCAGCGAAGCGAAATCAGCACGGCTGGTTGCATAATTACAGGGGCTTATCTTATCTAATCCTGGAAGCCATCTTGTCAATGACTCGGCATATCAGTTCGCTCAAGAAGATGCAGAGTCTCGAGAAAATCGTCAATGTCCCACGCTTTCCGGTTTTTGATGAACTCGCTCGAAATTTGCCGAGTTCGGAGGTGTGCGGTGGATTAATTTAACTAAAATGGATGAAATATTAGCGAAATTTGATGTAGTATAATTAAAATCCTATTAAATACAGTACCGTGTCTCAAGTAAATAAATCTGTTTTATGAAGGGTGTCTCAAAATGAACGCACATGTTAAATTTCACGGCATTTTCGTTTCGGTCATAGTTGGCTTCTGAAAATTTGACAGCTGTCATGTAGATATATTGCGATTATTAGCCTTGCGTTGTTATTGTGAAAACTTATTATAAATCTGGAGAAAGTCATGCGGAAACAATGGGTCCGTTGCGCTCTTTTTTTTTATTGACTTATTACAATTTATGATCAAAATTAAGTGCAAAAATTCGTCTACAAGTCGCAGCAGTCGCAAAGTCGGGAAGTTTGGTCTTGAGAAAAAGTGGGTCATGGGTCTCCGGTGGCCGAGTTGGTACGGCGCCAGCTTTGCAACCGAGAGGCGCGGGTTCGAATCCAGCTTCGACCATGGATATTTTGTGACTGTTGTTGGAAGGTGGTAGAGGAATTCTTCCTCGACCGAGGTGGTACCACCCCACACATCCTCTTAAAGGGCTGGTGAAATCCCTACGGATGTTTCCAGCTCTGCATCTGTGAGTCGATTCCCCAGTACACCCACGGTACATAGTACTTAGACTTCGGTCTTCGTTGGCTGTCAGAAGATAAAAAAAAGCTGCCAGAGATTGCGCACTCAGATGAAAATGAACCAGCAACCTACGGAAATAGTTTAGAGTAAGGTGGAGGTAAGGTTTTGGTAAGAGCCCCTTATCCATCCAATAGGAAAGAAATTGCCTGGAACGTTTTCGTGTTTGTTTGCCCGTATTAGTTCTTGTCTCAGACACAAAAATTAAAACAGACGAGCTATTTGATTTACAAAATTGCATTATTACTGGTACCAATATTAACATAGTTGCAGTCGCTGCTTCTATGCAAGTAAAACCGATTCTGTTTTATAGACGTCAGAGGGAGTTCGGTGTATGCGGCGGTACTACATGTACCAATTGAGTGTAAGGTTCATTTATACTCCTAAGTTTCTTTAAAATGCTTTATTTTTAACTGTTGCAGTCGCTGCTTCTATGCAAATAAAACCGATTCTCTTTTATAGAAGTCAGAGGGAGTTCGGTGTATGCGGCGGTACTACATGTACCAATTGAGTGTAAGGTTCATTCATACTCCTAAGTTTCTTTAAAATGCTTTATTTAACTGAATCGCACAGAATTGAAATATTATTGATGATAGGGAATGGCGATAGATTGCGTACTCAAGCAGAAGTAGCGCAATTGTTTCAAGAACAGTACACTTATTGACCTCCAATGTCGCAAAGCACCATTAGCAAAATTGAAGCATGTTATCGTGAATTGGGCCATGTGAGGGATATACCAAGACAACGACAACCTCGTGTAATGCAGAAGGACACACAATTAAACATCTTGCTTAGTCTCCAGGAAATCCCTGTCACTCCAGTTAGGCAACTGGCAAGAGATAACAACGTAGGTCAATCATCTGCATTAAGGTTAATAAATTAAAATGCGCCCATATAAAATGTTAATGGTGCATAAGAAGATCACCCAGATCGTCGACCCCAATTTTGTGAAATTTTGATTAATTCGTTGGATCAGAATTCAATAGTTTTGGACTGGGTTCTTGATACGTGTACTTTTGTATTAAATACTCATGTGGATAAGCAAAACTGTCGGTACTGGTCCGATGAAAATCCTCACTGGATTCGAGAAACTCACACTCAACGTCCACTAGAGCTTATTGTTTGGGCAGGCATAATTGGTGACCAAGTCATTGGGCTAATCTTTTTTCAAGACAATCTAAATGGGCCGTTATATCTCAATTTTTTGCGAGAGGGCCTTATTCGAGATTTGGCTGCTTTATTTCCTCATCATGCAGATGCAGATCTTCATGATGATCGAATATGGTTTCAGCAGGATGACAATATTTTAATTAAGTTTTTCCTAACCGATGGATAGGGAGAAGAGGTACAATTGAGTGGCCGGCACGATCGCCAAATCTAAACCCCCTTGATTATTTTGTTGGAGGCCACCTTAAAAGTAAAGTTTACGTGACAAAACCAAAAAATTTAGAGGAACTTAGGCAACGAATAACACACGAAATCCGACAAATAATTCCAGAAATGGTACAGAATGTTACAAATTGATTTTACTTTAGGCCAGGGTTCTACCAGGAAAAAAATGGTGAACATTTCCAACAATATTTACAATAAAAAAATTATTTAAAAAATCACATTTTCTAAATTTTTTCTCGCTTATCAGGTAACAGAAATTCAAAAGTAAATATTGGGTTACATTCCTTTTTTTATGCCCTTCTCCGCGAGCTATCACAGTAAAAAAGTTGGGTTAGTTTTCATGTCTGATGAAGGGTTGAATTCACGGAAATGCAAAACAAATTGTTGAATCCAAAAAAGGTACCCGTGTTTTCGCATTTTTTTCAAGGAATGGGTGGATTCTTTGTTCCTGAATTTATTCTAGTTAAAAAATTCACCATGTATAAAATAAAATTCTGATATAGTAACCAAATATATAATTTCATATTACGACTTGCCTTTGGCCTGGGATCGCAAACTTCATCCTCGTGAGTAATTGTCAACATTCCACGCTCGTCAAAAAATGGGCAATTTTTTTTATTGTATCCTGGCCTCAAAAAACAAACTAACAATAAGCCAAACAAAAGTTTCCGTGTCTTCTACAAAAATGATAAATTTGTTTTCGATCGCCCAAGCCGGAATGGATGTAGATTTATTTTAAATGGAATTTGTACTTAACTTCCATCTCGTAAATTTCATAAAACTAGATTTTAGCCAATGAAAAGGTGTTGTTTGCAAGCGGATTTTTAGATGCATTGAAGTGCTTGCCATACCTTTCGAAGATTTTATTAGTGTCGCTGGTTTATATCGACGACGGAGTTTTATGCGAAAAACAAACTTAAATGTCACGTGTGTGGATATTAGGTCAAGTTTATTACTTGGATTCGGCGGAAAAGTGGATATTTTTAACGTTTAAATCTTTAAAAGGTTTCAGGCTTTCTTTTCGTTCGTTTCAGTAGGTTAAAAAGTCCTTTGTGTGGACACTCCGTGAGTCGTTTTGGGTGTGGGTATATCTACTCCTACTAAACCTGAATAAATACTTATGAAAATTATGTAATAGTAGCTTTTACCCAAGTTATAAACCGTACATCTTGTATATAAATGTGGGCTTGGGTTTGCTCAAAATGGTCAGGGCC
The DNA here is from genome assembly GCA_963971165.1 of Philopedon plagiatum. Classification (NCBI taxonomy): domain Eukaryota; kingdom Metazoa; phylum Arthropoda; class Insecta; order Coleoptera; family Curculionidae; genus Philopedon; species Philopedon plagiatum. The sequence goes on along the minus strand of OZ020190.1, from coordinate 142,972,083 downwards.
ATTTTTTCATTAAATGACGATGGTTAAACGGTTAATATGCAACGGTTTTCTTTCCTAAATAAAATATATTATATAATGTTATACAATATATAATACTTTCTGAACGTTCCAGCTACGGCAGCTGTCCATCGGTGAGCACTAGGTTATGAGTTAGTAGTGTGGTTCACTTTTCTAACAGGGCGCCACCCAGTCTGCATAACTTGCTTTAGGTGAAGAAGAACTCCAGACTGGGAGATGAACTCTTAGAAAAAAAGGTGTTAAAATAAAAAGCAGATTATCATTGACTAAATTTAATAAGATTTTTCTATTCTTGTTTCCGAAAAATAGAAAAATAAATTAATTAGGAAAATTAACGTTTCTGATCGCAAATCGCAGCTGTGACACATCGTCTATATACAGAACGACAATGAAAACCGTTACAATTTTCATACAGTGAACACACCTCTGCCGCATCCATTTAGGGCTAATGGTCTTTGTCGTTTCACACCCTGTATAATATTGTTAAGAAAAAGATGACTCATTCCTCATTCTCGCGGTACAGGATGTTAAGAAATAACTTGCATCTACAGCTGTTTGTGGAAAATTCCATTAAAATCTGGTATTTTATAACTTAAAAGAATTCTTTACATCATTACAATGGTTTAAAAATCTGTTTTTCTTGTGTTACCATTCTCAAATCTTATTTATAAATAGCTGAAATATTCGAGGGGAGTGGATAAGAAAACACAAGGCACTTGAAGACTTGATAAGTTTTTATATTCCTTTTCAACGACGATGATTTAAAGCGAAGTCTTGCTATTGAAAGTGATGTATTTATTATATATGTCGACAAAATTCTAAAAATATATGACTTGCATTCTGCGGTAGAAGGAAAAATATCTAAAGGTATTTATCTTTGTTCGCCTTGAAAAAGATTATGTTTTTATCGTTTGTTAAGTTTCGGAAGGGTGTGTTAAACTAAGGAGGGATATTCTATTTCTTCTATACACACAAAAAACATCTGAGTTAAGTCAAAAATATATGTAGTAGATGTTAATATGGTACTGCTAATAACTTTATCATTTTCTTTCCGTAATTTCTCAAAAAGCTGATGACATGCTTTCTCAGATTTGACATAGTGCCGGTCATGAGCGCCCGCAGACTTTTTTCTCAGGGGGGGCAAAATGAAAAAAAGTAATGTATTTTTGAAGATTTTACTACTAATAATACTAATACTAATACTAATAATACTAATTTCAATCTCAGGGGGGGGGGGGGGGGCACGGCCCCCCCTGGCACCCCCCTGCGGGCGCCCATGGTGCCGGTATACACAGGGGCGGATGTAGAATTTCATATAGATATTTTTCAACTTTGCACTAAACTTTTAACATACCTGTTAAAGTATACGAATATATTATGTAATGTACATAAAATTGGCACTATAATAGCAAACCTTTTGATTTCTGATTTCTCAGAAAATTTTATTTTTGATAAAAATTTCTGCATGTATAAAATACGTTTTTGGCGTTATCAAAATATAAAGTTAATTATAGCAACAACGTTCAAAATGAAAATTTCTGGAACGATCCAAATAAAAAGCTACAGAAAATGGGCATGATGTGAATAGTTTATGACAAAATTAGGCGTAAATTTCGCAAAAACCGATCAAATCCGGGTTTTTTTAATGCTCGACTTTAATTGTATCCAAACTATGCATCCTGCAAATAAAATTTTTTGTTTTAAAAATATTCATTTTAAATATAAACTGGCCAACAAGAAAATCGGCAAAAGCGATTTTTACTCGACTTTTCAAAGTGCTATAACTTTTTAAAAATTTCTTTTTTTTTTAGCAATAAGTGATTTTGCAAAGGAAGCGACATTTTTATACTATACAGGGTAATTAATAAAGTAATGTAAAACTACTAAAAGTTTAGGTATGTGCCATATTGCCAAATTTTTTTGGTCCTTCCGACATAGCACATAAGCAATGGGTCTCCGGTGGCCGAGTTGGTACGGCGCCAGCTAAGCTGGTTTTTTGTTCTTGTTTTTTCCAGCAGTCCTCTATGTAATTTGTATATATAAATTGTAAATGTAAATTTTAAATAACTTTCAAACACCTGTGTAAATATTAACCCTGACTCTGTAAGCCTGGCGGAAAGAGTCGCCTCCCCAGCACCGCCGCGTCAACTGGTAACCAAGGGCTAAGACCAGCCCCGGCCGTACTCCGGTCGCGTTGCCGGGTTGGACCTCCCCAGCTGGGGGTTGTAACCCGGGCCACATTTGTACATAGTAGGTTTAAGTTACCAATGACGATGTAAATAGATTTGTAATGTATAAATGTTTTGAAAGTAGCTTTGCAATCGAGAGGCGCGGGTTCGAATCCCGCTTCGACCATGGATATTTTGTGATTGTTAACTGTTGGAAGGTGATAGAGGAATTCTTCCTCGACCGAGGTAGTACCACCCAGCACATCCTCTTAAAGGGCTGGTGAAATCCCTACGGATGTTTCCAGCTCTGGATGTGTAAGTCGATTCCCCAGTACACTCACGGTACATAGTACTTAGACTTCGGTCTTCGTTAGCTGTCAGAAGATAAAAAAAAGTAAGCTGATATCAATACGTGTTCGCCGGAATTTCGATTAATGGTTTTTGGCGGAAAATACAGAAAGGAACAAAAAAAGCACTCAAATTTTAGTATCGTCATTTTTAAAACGCTGTAGCTCGAAAACGGATTCATAGACTTTGTCGGGTTTTTTAGGTATTGAAAGCCCTTTTCGTGTTTCATAGTCAAAATGTTTACGTTGTACAGGAGTGAACTAAAAAATAAATGAAAAGTATTATTAAAAATAGTTTTTTTTATTTGTGCCAATTAAGCAGTATGCATTTGTTTTCTTCCAGAACTAGGGCGTTTTGTCCAACTTTCGATTAGTTATACAGTTATAGTTACAGTACAGTATAGTATGCAGTACAGTATAATATACAGTATAGTTGCAGTTATTAGTTATCCAGAAACCATCTTAACAAATGGGAAACTTTTTTAGTTTTGACTTTAAGGGAAAAAGTTATTTTTCATGAAAAGTTCTGCATCGAGAGAAAATAGCATACAGACATACAGGGTAGCTTAGATATGTAAACGTCCTAATCCACGTGAAGCTAAAAAGACAGAAAATCGTTATTTAACGGTAAACTGCCACTGTAAATGTACTAGGGTTAACTTTCTTATGTTAGTGAATTAGGTTTGGAATATACAGGAGGTCACAAAAATAAAATTATTTTTTTTATTATCGACTTTACAAAAAAGTGCATCTTTATAAAAATTTCTACATTGCAAAAAAAGAGCATGGTTATTAAAAATTTGATCTAGGGCATACAGGGTGGCTAAGAAATTTAAAGCTCTGTAAAGGTCTTAAAACAAGGGTAAGCTAAATTTCAATTGATCACTATGGTTCTTGTATAAGTTGACTAATTAAGTTATCCTTACTTTACACCGGTCCGGCAGAACTTCGTTTCGTTAACAAGAGCCCTTAAAGGTCTACGCGGTACGTTAGTACTTAGGTTTGAACCATTTTTTACTCCTTTTAACTATTGGGCAATATACTAGTCTGCAAGGCCACTGCAAGAAAGACTGTGACAGTGTTTTATTCTTCTATTGAATTCATAAAAATAAGCGGATTCCGTTTTACACAAAATATTCTTTGCAGCTACTCTATCCAAGACACTTTAAAGTATCTAAAATATGTCTGGTATATCCTCTAGAAATTTTCCACGCCACAATTCACAGTTTTAATACTTTAAAATTGTGTCAGGACATTTAACAAATCTGACAAAACAAGGAAAGACCCTCGAACAACCGCTTAGTGACACAAGCACTAATATACCTTCTCCCACAGTCGTAAAACATGCACTTGAGTGGCTTTACGGATTTCACAGTGTTGCGATGGCGGCCATTTCAACATATCATCATCAAGTAGCCCTTGTGCGGGATGGTCAGAGAAATTCCGACCGTATCAGAATACAAACATCCTAATTTGTCTTTCCGGTTGCGGGGTATTCATTACAGGGCTGTTAAGGAGTTGTTTGCGACGTTGTTTTCCTAAACAAAATGGCGTTATTTGCGTTTTGCGTGATATAATGAGTGGAAAATCTAAAGATATTTTTAACTATCGAGATATTCAATATTTTCGCATAATAAGGAATATACATGTATTTTTTTTCTACTCCCATACTTTAATTGATTTATTAGACATTTACTACCTGTACTTTAATAAGATCCATTAAGATACAGATTTTTCATTAAGATACAAGTTTATAACCAATAGATATGCAACATCGTAGCAATATTCGGTCAATATTTTGATATTCTTCAATCTTGGGATTGTCATAATCATGACAAATTTACTGTTAAACAATTTTGACAGTTCATAGTTACTGTTTACTTAGTAAATTCGTAATATTTGTGCTTTTTTCAAATAAAATCGGTGAAAATGTGCGATAGTGGAGTGAAATTGTGAATTTAACTCCACCAGAAATTATGAAACAGGCCACAAGAGACGCAAGCGACTATTACCCTTAAAATCAGAAAAAACATTCGAAAAAATAAGTTTACATAAATTTTGAAAATATAAATTTTTGTTTTTCATTATTGTTACTGGTCGTATCACATTTAATGGCTCTTAATACACTCGTATTCATTACGACACTCGTATTCATTACTACACTCGCCTTTGGCTCGTGTCCTAATTCTCATACTCATGTCTTATTTCTGTAGAGAATACAGAAAAAAAAATATTTCAAGTTTATTTGGAACATATGCATATTTCCTATTTACAGTGATATGATACACGGGTTACTATGGAGTTACATAATTTAAAAAGGTATGATGTACCAAGTTTCACTGAGGTTTTGAAAGCATTAAAATTTTCTTTACTGCCTACACCGTGAAGTTTCTTTAAGCGAACTACAGGGTTCTACACGTTAAATATTTAACCTCATGCTAGGCCCCCTCCTGTTAGAACTATAGATATAAAACGTGACCTAGGTAAAGGTAATGTAAAGGTAAAAAGGAAAAAGCTTAAAATTATGTTAATTTGCCAGTTATGCCAAAGAAGCTGCAAGGAATACCTGAAAAATGCATTGGCGATGACTGTTTATGTTTCTGCAAATCCTGACTTTACCTAGATCTGCAAAAATTAAAGGAGTAAAAGCTTAAATGTAATTGTTAAACATAATGTTATGTGCTCATAAGGGGTTACATAGTTAGAATTTCCAAAAAATCGATTTTTTAAATTTCATTTTCGTAATGTACATATATTCCAGTACACACACAGAAAATTTCAAGGCAATCCGGCGATTATTTTCGAAGGTACACGCATATTTGTAAAGACGTGTCACAGCGATTGTACGCTATGTAAAGTGCTTTTGAAACTTTAAACGCGTTTTTCTCAAAACTGTGTTGTTAAAGTCGGTGACGGAGATTTCTCGGAAACGGCTGAATCGATCAGTCTCAAATTTTAACACAAGCTTCTTAAGTATATTTTTTACTAATTAATCGAAGGTTTTTTCCCACCGATAAATATATTTTTTATATAAACAATTTAAGGCCAAAATTTTGGTCAAAAATCGATTTTTTTTTTTGAGAAGCCGCCATTTCGTCAAAAAATTTTATTTTGCTTATTCCTTCGATTAATTAGAAGATTATACATTAGGTACTTTAACGAAATCCGTTTGGTTTTTTCATTTTCGATGATCCAGTCCAGAGATATCGTTGTCACCGCAAGATGCCTTTTTTGAGAGGAACTCCTGGAGATCAGCTATAGCAGCTTTCAAAATTATTATTTTTACAAATACAAAAATCTTAAAATACAGTTAAAAGTTACCATAATATGTGTACAAATTTTCACATTAATAAATTTAAACGCCTTCTCAGGAAAAATTCTTGAAAAACCGCTTTTTTTAGGCCTCCTAACTGTATATAACCCCATAAGCCCCAAATACATTTTTCCTTTTAATTCTTCTTACGCTATACTTTGACGATGGAAAATCATAACCTCATTTGTCGTCAAACTTTCGTAGGATTTATACCATATAACACACAATATAACACAAAATAAATAAATAGCGAAATGTACTTACTTGCATTTAGAGATACTATATCACTTAATTTATGTAAAATTTTTAATGAACACAACTTTCTCCTGATTTCGGCTTTGTCATATAAAAAAAAGAGTTTGCTTGAGGCACTTGCAGTGGAATTTCTGCATATTGGCACAACACAATATGGAATAGTATTTAAGTAATTTCATTGTTTAATAAAACTAATTACTCACAAATTACACTATAATTATAAAACGAACATTACGCAAATAAAAATATTTTTATTTAAATCACAGGTGAACGATTCGGGTTAGGTGCACTGGGTACAGGCGCGGATTTAGGGGGGTCACAGGGGGCGCCCCTTCTTGAGCCGTGTACAAAAAGGATTTCAATAGCGAATTTTATAAAAATAAATATTTGAATATAAATACTAACCATTCGTACATGTTATTATAAACAAAAACAAACATTTGTCGTCTATGTAAGGTCTATAATATATAAATTATACCACAAAAATATGAGATTTATTTTTTTAAAATATTTTTTAACAATAAAGCATTATTTGACTTGACTGATAATACGAATATGTTGTATAAAAAATGCAAACCTTTTTCTGCATTTTTAATTTACATGCTTTTAGATGGTTTATAAAAACATTCCTTACTAAATCAAACAAATAACCAAATAGAGTATTTTTCGAAAAACATCTTTTTTGAGGGCAAATCTTTTCAGGAAAACAGTTTTTTTGAACATGGATTTACGAAATTTTTTGGAAATATTTTCTCGAAAACCTGTTTCATAAGTACTTTTTTTCAAAAGTATCTTAACAGTCTTTTCAAAAGATGGTCTTTTGAAATCGGATTTATGAAATTCGTCAAAACACATATTTCGAGTAGGTACATTTTTTCAAAAATGTCTTTGAAAAAATAGTTTTTCAAAGATAGGTACCTATACATTTTTCGAAAATGTATTTTTTAGGAGACAGTATTAGGCTATAAACTCTACTAAAAAAAAAATTGGAAAACACCCTCAGTTCAAATAACTGTATTATCGAAAAGATTCTGTTTTGGAGAGAATATATTTTCAAAAAAACGTGCTTTTAAAGAACGTGTTTTCGAAAAATGTTCATTAATCAGTCCAAATGGAATGGAATGTATAAATAAAAAAATGCTAGAATATTTGTAAGTTAAAATGACAAACCGTTCTGTTTTCGCAAGAATAGGTTTAGATTTTTCGTCCATTGTGAAATAGTGTTCATTTCTTAGAACTCTAAACAACGAAAACATAATGTCGCACGCGAACTTGCCCGTTTTTTTTTCTGGTCTATGCTTTTGTGTAGTTCGAGGTGACGCCACCCCCCCCCCCCCCTAGATGAAATTCTAAATCCGAGTCTGACTGAGTATAGGCAACTAACTATACACTCGAGGCCGTGCTCCTTATTTTTGACAGACACGTAACTAATATTTCCAAACAGTTCCAATAGTTGGTCACATGATTGCTAAAAATTCCGAGGTAAAAGAAAAAATGAATTAAATATAGGAACGTATCACGAAACAGCGACGCGTGCTTTGGACCAGGCGCGGCCCATGAGTTTTTTTAATTAAAGAAGTTTTTTTAATAATGTGCCTAGTTTTGCCAAGAAATTATTTGCCTACAAATAAACACCGCAAAAATCATAAAATAGGTACTGTTGTATATTGAACATTGCTGCTCTAGATGTTTATGACTTTTTTTATGTGTTTTAGTACTCTAGATTGTAAGCGACTTCCCGTTTTGATACGTTTAGCGTCTCCTCAATAGAGATCGCGCCTTGTACTAAAAGCCCAGAATAAATGATGGTGTTTATTCTGAGTTAAAAGTATGATTATTCGTAAAATAAAATTAGGAACGCTACCGAAACTCCGTTTTCTTTAATAAATACAATACTGGCGACTAGACTAGTAATATGATCTTTGTCTACGTACGTGCAGGCTGCCAGCTGTATATGAGATTGCCAATAATTTTAAAAATATTTTATCGAGGAACAAGTGCTAACTTGTTTAGAGTCGGTCTAATTTTTTAAATAACAAAATTTAAGAAAAAGTCTACCCTAACACAGCCTCAAACCCACGACCTCGTGGTCAACTCGCTGAGATTCTACCTCTGTACTACGCTGATAATGTAAGAAAACCGGCCCGGCGCCGTTATATTTGATGACTAGCGCTGGCGTTGCTGAGATCGTATTAATAAATTTTTATGTTTAACCGCTAATTAATAATACATTAATACAATGCACATACAATACCTAAATAATTAGTTTTTCTTTTTCCAAACCAAATGTTTTGAAAGAGTATATTTTACGGGGCGGTTTGAGTGTATTTCCATAGTGGGAGTGGCCCGATATTATTGGTGGGCCGTCGACAAGTTGTGTCTCTTTTTAACTTCCTAAAGCGCGTATGTCTGTTTCTCTCTTAGTTTTAATAAATTTATGTCGTCCACATAAACCTATGAGGCCAATTTAAAATACGACCCAGCCCGGAGCAAGCTTGCATACTTTCGACGATCGATGGCTTGACTTGGGGAGTTTTCGCATGGAACTTGCACTTTTTTGAAAGAAAAGTTTGGTTTTAAAAAATAAATTATTAGGAATTATTAGGTGCATCATTGAAAATAAATTTAGGTGGGTCATTGACCAAATGACCTTATGGACGGGCCGCGCCTGCTTTGTACAATATCTGACGTCATTTACTATGCTGACAAGGCTGATTTTTAAATTGTAATAAATTATATCGAATAACAAACAATTTGTTTAGTTAAATTATCCCAGTAATTTTCATCACAATAACATTATTGGGTTTCTGATGACTTGCTGAAGCAATTTATGCAATAAAAAAACTGCATGCGTATTTTCTATTGCAAGAAAAATAAGCTGAAACATGCAAAACAGACAATATCGTTTAATTAGTGTTACGACCACTATTACGGACCACACATTGCTTTTGTTAGAACATTTAACTCGGTAACATCCAATTTATTTGGGAATTTCAATTTGTGGCGGAATATGTAGCAAAATTATCAATAAATTATGCTCTGTATTGGTCGCCAGTGTCCGAACAGGGTGCTTGGAAAAATGATCATGTCCAAGAATGCCGCTTCGCGATATTGGAACATTCGATATAATTCGAAACGGAACTGAAAAGTGGTGGAAAACTTCTATTTTGGGAAATTCTGTCTCCTATTTTTGTGCTTATAATAAAAGATATGAATCCGGAAGCTTTTATACTGCTCGAGAAATATCTAGTCACTACTCCTAATCTAAATGGTTATCAGTTTGAAATTTGCTTGCGATCACTGCGTACTTATTTAATTTGAATCTTCTAGTTCATGAATTAGGGTTTAGCGAGGTTTTCTCCTCTATTGTTAATAAATCATCATTAAAATGTAACGTAAAAAAAACGTCCTCAAAATATGCTGTGGAATCAATCATGCACGTCTTGAATTATTACTCTTGAAAGGTAACATATGTAAAAGATATAGGACATGAAAAATAAAACTAAGTTCTGAAGTTTTTATTTTAAAGAAAACTACATTATTGTCATTGTCGTTGCATAATACAGAATTAAAAAAAAAATTATATACAACGAAGAATCTAAAATTATAAATTTAAACTAAATGAGAGACGTGTCCCCCTTCTACTTCCAAACATGTTCTCATTCTTCTTTTTATAACATCAAAAACATTGGTGAGCACTTGGAGGAAGTTGTTAATCTCCTGAAATGTATTTGTAATTCTAGCCCTTAGGTCTTTTCACAAGGGGGGTTTTGAAGAACGAGTTTTTAATATGTGACAATAAAAAACGTCGCACGGCGTAAGATTGCAGGACCGTGGTGGCCACCTAACTGGCATATTAAGACTAATGATTCGGTCTTCGAGAAATTCTTCCAAAATATTTAAATTATCAAGAGTTACGTGAATTGGTGCGCTGTTCTGCTGGAAATAGCCTTGTCGCATCTCTTCATCGTCTAATGCGCTTTTTTCTAAAATTTCATTACTAAATCGGGCCGAATTGGAAGTCCCTTAAAAATTAATCAGTTCAATTAACATTATTTTCGTTCACACGTTAACTTTCTGTGAATGCAGAGGCTTTTCTATAAAGAAATGTGGATTTTCAAAACTCCACATTCTCATATGTTGAGAATTTACATAACCAGAGAGGTAAAACCATGCCTCGTCAGTAAAAAAGGGTTTTAAAATACCTTTTCATTATTATGCAAATTACCCATAAACCACTCTAAAAATTGTATTAACTGCGGCTTGTCGTTTCGTAACAATTCTTGGACTGAGCTTAGACGATAAGCGTGCATATGCAGGTCACATTTCAGGATTGTGTGCAGATTCCGTACTTGCTGACTTAAATGCCGAATAGGAGTTTGTGGGTGTTCATTATCAATTTGCATCAATTCTTTTACTTTTTGTGCAGTGCGAACTTTGGGTCTCCCACTGCCTTCCTTCTTATTCACACTCTGTTTCTCTAAACAAAGCCACAGATCTAGTCAAAACTTGGCTAACCCATAAACGATAAAATTTAAAGTGGTGTTTCTATCACATGACTTATAAAAAACCTAAAAATTAAAATCATTGGTAGTCTTATAAATTCATTTAGCAGATGAGGTGAAAATTCTGATTAAAATACCACTCTAAATTTAATCGGTTATGGGTTAGCGTGTTTCTTCTTGCAAAGTCTCCCTAATGGCTGTCAACGTTGAGCTCAGAATCTTTGAGAGGCACATGACTTATGGTTGTAAACAGTTCGATTAATTACGTGCCTGTTAAATTCCAGGAAAACTACAAGAAAAAAGAGACGGGAGACAAGAGCACGGAAGCAAGAGCAAGATAATATACGATTCAAATTTAGAACTATTTAGCGCCTATTTTGCTAACTACAGTGGGCAATGTTTGCATTTCGTAAGTACTAATAACAAATGACTGACTGCTGCTTTTACAGTTTTTATGTGATGCGGTCAAATTTAAAGCGACGCCGACTGCAAAACTTTCACGAAGTTTATGTTTTGAACAGATTTTCGAATATAGTTTTCTCAAAAATGTTAAGAGGGGCAGAATATTAAAAAAGAAACCCATTCAGATGTTTTTTTTTGTAAAAATACGTCCTGTATCTAATAGGTACATTTTTAAATACGTAGGGAAATTGTATCATATTTCATGTAAGTATTTTTTTAAAGTATAATGCGCTATTATTGGTAATTATAAATTATTAATAGGGTATTGTTGGACAGTTCTAGCGTAATTTATTTATTTTTTAGTAGTACAAATTTAAAACATAACATTGCCATGGTCTGATTTTTGGGTGAGAGAAAATTTTAGTTGTTTCATTAAGCCAAAGAAAAGTATGGACTGTATCTATCGCCTACCTCAGGAACCACCCATTCCAATAAATGCAGTGAATTTTATAACCTTATAATTTTATCTCTGAGTACTGGGTGGCAGTTAAGATAACGCCGTCAATAATTAAACAAATGAAATTGGTTGCTAGGAGATATCTTTCAAATTATGACTGCTGTCCAAACGGCCGCCTACTAGATTTCGAACCTTTTGTTCAAGATTGTATGGAAGATCAGTCTGGTGAATGGTTGGTTGCATAATAATTGTCCCTTGCCGCGTGTGTACACGTTTTAGCACGCTGTTTGGAAGTATTTGAATTTTCAGTTATAGTTAGTAGTGTGTTTTTTAGGTATTCTCAAAACAGTTTGTAGAAAAACATTCGTCTTCCATTATTTGCACGTTTCTTGTGGTTCATTTTTAATTCGATTGCGATAGACGCAAAAAAAATCAAATTCTCTTTCTTTCTAAAGGCTTTTAAAGATTAGAGTCTGAATAAAACACAAATTATAAATGCGGCCTGGCCCACTACCACCGTGATTTTATCCAAATTCCCAATGATTTAGTGCCAGCTGAGAGGATTAATATAATATAGCTGCTATTGAAGTGAATATTATTGCTTTATTTGATTTAAAACGCCTTCTAATAATTTAATTTCAGGGCACCTTAAATTTTTAATATTAAATTTATTTTATTATTCTTTGTTTAAAAAGACCTCTTTTTCTAGAAATTTCTCACCTTTCTGATGATGTGAACGGCGTTCCGCTGTTTTAATAAGTAAGTGAGGTATGACGGAATAACCGAGAAAAAACATGAAAAAAGCAACTTTTTTGCAATAAATTGTTAATAAAAAAAATTAGCAAGAAGATATTTTTATAAAGAGTTTCATAGGTTCAACTAGACACCTTTAGAGACCCATTTTAATTGGTTTCATCCTTTGCATAATTTTTCTGCTTATTCGGACCCTCCAGATCTAACGTGTCTCCTCTATAGAAAGTTTAACCATTTGGTCATTGCATGATAGTATTTTCCTTGTTCGCGTTACACATTTTTTCTAAAATATTTTAATCTAAACCTAAAACTAAAATAATACTTCTCTCATTAAAGTATTATCATGTAGCCTTTGTAAAACTACAAAGGATTATTTTCTAAAATCATTGCAGACTGTAAATAAAATTTAAAGCCCGATTTAAATATCAAAGCTTCCCATTACTATCTCGAAGGATTAGAATGAATAAAACTGTAACTGTAATTCTGGTAATTAGAGCGTTTAAGTTTTCCAAACATTTCTTTCGAACTTTTAATGTGTGATATTAAGTTCTTTAGAGAGAAATTAAAGTTGTATTTTTATTGCCAACGGATGTTGAATACGTACTTTTAGTTTGATCCAAATGTCAAATTCGAAAAATAGTTTATTTCTCTATGTTTTTGAATGCCAATTACTAGAGAATTTGGGTCAAAATTAAATTCATATGACTTCAGGGACGTGCGGTCCATGATAGTGGGGGAAGCACCGATTCCCTAAACTTTTCGGAGTCAAAAAATAAATTTGTATACGTTAATAATGCATCATTTTTAATATTATTCAATAATTTTATACATATTACATGGCAATTTAACCTATTTAGCATGACAAAAGTGCTTTCTCTTTTTGTCATTGTTTTTATTTACTATTTGTTTATAAAACGCCTGCATATGATATCTAATGAAAATGACGACTGGGGGCGCCACTGTTGATGCAAATTCAAAAATACAGCAAACTGCCTGCAATTTACCTACGTAATGAAACATAGCCATACTAAATATGCATCAAAAACATTTTTGATGCATATTTACAATTGTACATAGTATTATGTTTGAGTCTGCGTATTACGCATTGTTGGCAAAATTTTCTTTATATATGTACATATACTGCGTCCCACTGCCATCCAGACCCCATTTGTAAATATCATTTGTAATGGTGGCCAGCATGATGTGTTGCCTACACTGCATAGTGGACAAACCCAGCCTGCGGAACTATCCGGGGACTTCCGAGCAAGGTACAAGGACCAGGAGGAAACCAATATATTTGTCTATGAGGAACCACGTCAGCATGATAAAAATAAAAGAAGATATTACACCGCGCATGTAGGCGTGGCCATGAACGTCACGCTGTGAGTAATTCAGCCATATTTTTTAAACGAAAGACGTCTTTGTTAAGATTGTGTTTTAAAGTTATTTTTTGATGTTTTTATATCACTTTTAAGAGTTTAAAAGTGAAAATGAGGTGCGTTGTGTATGGTTGTTATGTGGACAATCAACGCAAGGGCTTTAATCCCGATATTAAAGTTTATTGTGAAAAATCTGTTCTAGACATTTTAACGAAAGTGATTATGAAGGTAATTTAAACCATGAATTGTGTCATGTCCTGAATGTCAAATGTGTTTAATGCTTTTACAAACCCGCTTCAATAAAAAAGTTTACTGCGACAAGCAATAAAATCGTCAAAAATCTCCACGGTAACGAATCAATAAACTTTAATCGAGAAAATACCATAGAGAGACTAAAAAACGGCTATTTCTTAAAAAATAATTTCTTGTTTTATCTAATTTCATAAATTTAGATATTTTTGTCTTGTTTAGAATAATTTTTGGCATTTTAAGATTTTTTCAATTTGAAAAATGAAAGAATACAAAAATACAATAATTTTTAATAATTCACTATTTAAAGTGTAAAAAACAAAAACGCTACCCTAAAAACATGTTTCCGTTACAAACATATATATCTTATTCACCGCAAAAAATATTTGATAAATTATAGGAACAAACAAAATTCTTATTTATAACATATTTTCGGAAGACTCTGTCGGTAAGTATATATTTTTAATAAGAATATGCCTCCAAATAAAAATTATTATCTTAATTATTAGGCATAGTTTTATTTCATAAAATTATTTACATATTCTTTTGGCGTAAATAAGTAACGCTGAAGTTAACTAATTTCACTATATTGCTGGGATTAAATTTACGCTGATTTTCAAACCTGTATAAATTAAAACGTTATATTTCTTTTACCAAAGACGATAACAATTCAATCGCTTAGCATGCAGAGCACTTGCAAATCGGAACCTTTTAAAAACGGTTAAATCGTCTATCGCAATTTCAACTAGACTGGAAATCCGCACAAACCAATATCGGAAAATATTTATAAAAGTCGATTTGGTTAAAATGGCTTCATTTCTAGCTCTGTGTGCCCGTTTAAGAAAAGCACCGCATGCATTTCTATGGTTATTTAGGTCCGCACACACAGGGAATCTCGCCAGATGCGCCCCCTTCAATATTTAATTAAACCAGCATTGGACAGTGGAATAGCAACATTTAAATAAAAGGTCTCGCTTTGTCTGGACCGCTATCTTACGGGTTGTTTTCTATAAAGTGCTTTGAACTTTTCGGAATTGCAAACGGCTTGTGTAAATGCATATTTTCCCACCATGATCACGTGCCTGTAAACATAATTATTGACAAACAAAGCACAAAACTTCTATAAAAATTTAAAACAAAGACAAAAGTCGTAAGACAAAAGTCAATCTGTTTGATTTGTAGAACTCAGCAAATGCCGATACTGGTACAACCTTTGTATCTTTGGCAAAATGAGCAAACTTTGCTCTCTGCATTTGAGAACTACTTCTTGAACCAACAAAATTAAAATCATAATTAAATTCGCTCTTAGGCTTCTTCGCCTAACTGATGAGACCCGGAAAGGTCGAAATCCACCTAAAATATCGTTGGGTTAAGGTGAAACCCGAATCCCAGTTTACAACTTCGGATTCATTTGACAAAAGCAAAAGAACTTTTGGGATTTCGCGAATTCCCACGAATTTGTGGCGCGACTGAAGAAGACGAACCGAAGTCGAAACAAGCACCAAACTTAACAGGTTTTCGAACCAAAGACTACTTTTACTTCTCTGGATTCAAGGACTTTTGCTTTTGAACAAAAGGGTCAAACGCGCCACAAATTCGTGGGAATTCGCGAAATCCCAAAAGTTCTTTTGCTTTTGTCAAATGAATCCGAAGTTGTAAACTGGGATTCGGGTTTCACCTTAACCCAACGATATTTTAGGTGGATTATGGATGCTTTCGACCTTTCCGGGTCTCATCAGTTAGGCGAAGAAGCCTAAGAGCTAATTTAATTATGATTTTAATTTTGTTGGTTCAAGGAGTAGTTCTCAAATGCAGAAAGCAAAGTTTGCTCATTTTGCCAAAGATACAAAGGTTGTACCAGTATCGGCATTTGCTGAGTTCTACAAATCAAACAGATTGACTTTTGTCTTACGACTTTTGTCTTTGTTTTAAATTTTTATAGATTCACTTCTATTGAATAAAATTTCCAACTTGTCTCAAGGTAATTTCCTTGACTGAAGAAGACGAACCGAAGTCGAAACAAGCACCAAACTTAACAGGTTTTCGAACCAAAGAATACTTTTACTTCTCTGGATTCAAAGACGTTTGCTTTTGAACAAAAGGGTCAAACGCGCCACAAATTCGTGGGAATTCGCGAAATCCCAAAAGTTCTTTTGCTTTTGTCAAATGAATCCGAAGTTGTAAACTGGGATTCGGGTTTCACCTTTTTAGGTGGATTATGGATGCTTTCGACCTTTCCGGGCCTCATCAGTTAGGCGAAGAAGCCTAAGAGCTAATTTAATTATGATCACAAAACTTCTTTTAAAAAAAAGCATAAAGTTATTTAGAAGCCGGTAGCAACAAATCCGCTTGAGTTTGCTCAAACTCTTCAAACAATCTTATGTGAAGTTACAGTAAAAATCATGGGTATGGGTTACCAGAACAAATTAGGTAAATTTTACAAATTACAAAATTGTACAGTAACGTGCCGTCGAGAGGGCTAGGGGGGCGTAATGGCACTCTCGCGCCCCCATAGAGGTTCACTGCTTACTATGACCACCTACTCTCCAATGATAAGAAAATATTTTTTCGCCCCCAAATCATTGTGCCCCCTCCGCCTCTATAGGCACGGCACGCCACTGTTGCCTATATAAGGGGCGTGCAGTCCATGAAAGCGGATGAAGCACCGCTTCCCTAAACTCTTTGGAGATAAAGAAGTAATTTTTTGTACAGGGATATCCAAAATAAAAGTGAACAGACCTTATAATTTTTTTATTTTTAAAGATGAGAAAAAATGTTAATTGTGAACGTTTTGATGATTTTTATGGATCATTCATATATCTTATCAGCAACATATAGTATAAAACATCGAATTTCTCGCTTATTTTAAATTGGATGGTGTGATTTTTATCATATTTTTGGATTCTAGGAGAAGTTCTAGACATATCTTGTATAACATACCCTATGCGGTTTTTCAATCGTTTTTGAAAAATTTAAAATTAAAAATTATTTCGTATAAATATACTTTAAACGTAACTATGCAGGTTGCGAACGAAATACCTGCTACCTTTTTAAATTTTCTTCGCAGGTAAGTCAAAGTTAATGTCAAGGTTGACAATAATACTTTAGTTACCGTGAATTTATAATTTTATTTTTATGCAAAATGAGTTATTCTATAGATGAGAGCTACAAAATGTTAAAATTATATTTGAAAAATAGCAATAATGTTAGAGCAGCTCAAAGACAATATGAGGTTTGCTCAGGTTAAGGCTAACTGATGACACGAAACACTAATGGTGCAAGGACAGCTTGCACTTAATTTTTTCTATTTTAAGTGACAAATTGTAGATCGAGGTAAAAGTTGGGCTCTTCACGTATGCTGTGTGAGTTGTCACGTAAATCTAGTGCAGTGGATGCACGGCAAGAAAAATTCTATGTCGTTTGCTATTCCTATGGTGTGGAGAGAACCTTCTGACCATGCAAGTGATTGCTACTAAAACAGAAGGGTATTCAAAAAAAGCAAAAGAACAAAATTGAGTATCCAAATTTACATGACTAAGAATTGGTAACTTGGAACTGTTTTGTGAGTGTAGTGAAGGGATTTCTGGGTAACAAGAAAGATGAGAACTCTAACACTCTCATAGATGAGCTCTTAAAAGTCTATGAATTACTAAGATGCATGTCCTTAAAAATTAATTTTTTGCACTCGTATTTGGATTTTTTTCTGGAAAATTTGGGTGCAGTAAGTGACGAACAAGAGGAGAGATTTCACCAGGACATCAGGATAATGGAAACACGATATCAGGGACGCTGGGACCTGTCTATGATGGGCAACTACTGCAGGTTTTTAAAAAGAGAAGATTTTACTGAACACAAGAGAAGAAAGTGGAATATTTTGTCACTGTATGGTACCTTTATGTAACATTTTATATTGTTTATTGCATATGGTCCTTAATTAAACTTCTTTACTTAGGTTTAACATGTTTTCGATATAAATGTATTTTTTATTCAATTTGCATTACATTGCAAAAATATATCGGATTCTGTTTTTCGTCAAACTGTATGTGTTACAGTAGTGTCTTTATCGGATTGCATCACTGGTGTTTCGGGATTTTTTTAAAAAAAACATAATAACACAATTGTAGAAAGTAGCTCGTCTTAATTGAAATGCTCTGTATAATATTCCTACCATTTTTCAGTAATTATTGCATAGCTAATAGACGATCACGTGGATTTTAACAGATGGGCTCGATAGAAGAAGGTGATTTAGTCCCTCGCTGCTACACCGTCACTGAAACCTTAATTAAATCCCAGAAAAAAAGGCAACTTTTCCAGATTTGACTTAATTGATTGGTGGAGGATTATCGGGACTAATCGGGACCATCTAAGAACAGAAACGGGCAAAGAATGGGTTTACCATACCAGTAAATAAGTAATTTTCAGGATTTCCTACAATATTTGGTAAAAATTAAGAATGCTATATTAATTTTGCAATACTTATTATAAAATAGTACAGTGCAATAGTACAAATTTTAGCGGCTGCTTGATAATTAATCGACGAGGACAAATAGACACACATGACATGGCAAAACAAGAATAAATAAATAACAAGAAGGATAACTCTTGTTACGTTTGTTCCAAGCCTCTAACGCCGAGGGACCTTGAGTCAGTATTGAAGGAAAATTTTATGATATTGCCATAGGCGTACCTAGTAAATAATATGTTGTAATGTTAAATTAGTAAGAAAAAATATGATTTAGTTAACAATGTGATTAGTGGGTTGTCTTGGGTAGTGCGCAATGCCCTAAAATACACTGAGTATCTATATCCCACGGTATTTTGAGGTATTTCGCACAAATTGCTCTTTTCACAGAGAAGTTGTCTACAGTTATGTGGGGAATGAGGGGAAAATAAGAACTGTGATTTTTAGAAATTAAATTGACAAAACCATTTTTTTTTTAGTAATTTAACATTACAACATATTATTTCCTAGGTACGCCTACGGCAACATCATAACTGACTCATCACTGACGAGGTCCCTCGGCGTTAGATGCGTAGATCAAACGTGCCGCCTGAGAGTTATCCTTCTGGTTATTAGTTATTCTTGTGCCATTTTAAAGATCTTCAAAAAATAAATATTTTACCGCAAAAACCGAGGTCCGTATCTTTATTCGTTTTTAAATGGCAAGCCTATAACAATTAAAAATCGCGAAAAAAATTTAACATTTATTTCTATTATTACCTACTTTAAAAGTTGTTTAAAATGACCACCATGAACTTCTTGGCAGTAATAAAATCGATTTTGGAACTCTGCCAAGAACTAGCACCTTCCATTCTCGAAAATGTGAGAACGGTGTTCGAAAATCGACTTTATTACTGCCAAGAAGTTCATTATGGTCATTTTAGAAACTTTTTAAAGTAATAAGAGAAATAACGCTAATTAAATTTTTAAATTTTTCACGATTTTTAATTCTTAAAGCTTGCCATTTAAAAGCCGGACCTCAGTTTTGCGGTAAAATGTTTTTTTGGAGACCTTTAAAATGAGGTACCACACGGCACAGGGTTGCTTTTGAAATCAACTCCCTAACGTCACCCCTCAAGGCGGTTGAAAAAGTTAAATTACATAAAAAAAGTAGATTTATTAACCAATACGATACTCTTAAAATTTGGACACCCTGTATATTTCATTGTCATTTGAAGCTATTTTTAAAAGATTCATTATAGGATAATTTTTCTAAATCATAAAACATATTGTACATGAAACTTTAATTTAAATAGTTGATAATATTGGCAACATCATTCTTTCCTTCCTATGAGATGTTACAATAAAGGTAAGTCAAGCAAGTTTATCCACTCGCTGCCCATTTCGCTCCCTTAGAATATCCCGACAATAAGCCTGCAATGGTCAAATGTCACGAAGCGTCTGACAGGTTAAAGATTAAAATGTTCTCGAAGAAGGGCCCCTCCGGCGCTAACTGGACACTGAAAAGGGCGTCTCGACGTTAATTTCCAGCAAGATTGTCATATGTCCACCCGTGCGACGATATTATTGTCCGTTACTAAATGGACGGTTTGAAATATTAGCAAGGATTTTATAGTATGCCTGTTAAGGGAGCACCATCCAGAAATATGTATTTTTCTATGGCTCTCTTTTGGATAGAATTAAGGATGTTAAGTGTCGAAGGTGATGCTGCTCCCCAGATGTGGGAACAGTCCTCCAGACTAAGTCTTATTTGGGAAACATATAGAGTGTGTAAGTTGGAAGGGGACAAGTATTCTCATTCTCTGGCTTGTAAGAGAAAACCAAGATTTTTAGCTGCTTGCCAATGAAGTTATGTTATTATGCCAGCTGAGATCGTGTTTACTGTTGTGTGTGTTTTAATTTACTGAGGAGATGTTGAGATTCCTTGAAGGTGGAATGATCCCTCTTGGAGTGTTTATTGATCTGTCAAAAACTTATGACACTCCACGATTGTAAGTGTATCCTGTGACAGTCTAAATTATGAAATATTGTTTAAAAAATTAAAGATACACGGCACGGATCAGGTAATTCTAGGAAGAGGCCATAATGAGGCTTTATGCCAACAAACTGAAATTAAGTTGGGTATACCCCAGGGAAGTGTCATTGGATCCTTATTGTTTGTAATATATTAATGATATTACGAAACTGTCTGCGGTATTGCTGGTCGCGGCACCAAGCTTACCTAAACTTATTGTGAAATCTAAGGTAATTATGACCGAGGCATCAGACTGGTTGTCAAAAAATAAATTAGTTCTAAATAACAACAAAACTAATATCATTATATTCAAAAGTACCTAAAACTTCTAGATTACAAGAACCAGAAACGATTGATATCAATGATGATGGACTAAGATTGGAACAGTCTACCAAATTTTTGGGAATGGTTTTAGATTGTAATTTGTCGTGGGAGAAGCATGTTACCTACATTGTGAATAAACTGAACAGAGTTTGTTATTCTTTTCATGTTTTGGCCTGTTGTATTGATATTGGGAAGAGGAAAAGGATATGCCATGCAAATTTTGAATCTCATATAAAATATGGTATAATTATGTTTGGAAGTAGTGATGGTGTAGAGAGGCTGTTTAAGTGTGACAAAAGGGCTTAAGGATCATTCTTGGCCTGACTTTAAGGGAAACTTGCAGAGGAAGATTCAAAGAAAATAAACTTACTGTCACCGCTATTTATGTGCTGGAGTGTGTGTTATTCTTTTATAAAAACCCAACATTTTTTAGAGACAGTAAATCGCAGACGTCCTATCCTACGCGAACATTAAATTATACTTTTTCTAAGCATAGACTGACAATGTATGAACATGGTGCTTATTATAATTGTATGAGATTCTACAACAGTTTACCTTATCACTTACAAGCTGATAACAACATCAAACAACTTAAAAAAATTATGTTTAGGGTATTATTACATATAGAGCCTTATAGTGTAGATGAATATTTAAGAAAAATTACTATGTATGTAATTTAGAAATAAAGATTTATTTATTTATTATTTGTACTTTGTTATACCTAATAGTAAAATATCAGCACTTTTTATAAAATAACCCAGTTTTATTTACAAATTAAAATCTGCGTGCATTTTGGGACAGCCAGACACCCTATATTTTTAAAAAATGTATTACGATTACGAGCCATCTTGTATTAAAAACATTTCAAAGTCATGCATATTAAAGTCAAAGTAGTCAAAGTAGGTAATGTGTTTACTGGTATCCCGATGTCATAATATTAAACTGAATTTATAGAGGGTTGTTAAAATCGGATAAAACGATTATAGCGCTTCTCTGCTTCCCCGCGATGCCCCAGATACCCGGTATATTATAATAATCCACTCCGCGGACCCCAAATCACTGGGAATTGGGATATAATGCGCGGGTCGTAGCCCTGCTCGCGTTAATAATTTGTGCTTTATTGGGTTTTTAATCTTTTTAAGCTGGTCGGATGTGATAAAATTTGGATTTAATCCGGTAACCGTATCAACTTGAATTTTTCAAAGACAGCTAAGTCATATTTATTGGTTAGTTGGCTTTTTAGAATTGATTTATTGTTTGCGGAGTAGCGACTGCCTGCCACTTGGTTCGCATTAGAATTGGCCAGTGGCGTGCGGCGATAATTATAAAGGGGGAAGCGATCCGTCGATTCATTAAAATTATTTTTTTATATATAATTTCATCGTATTTTCCTAAACAAAGAGATGTTTCCAGATCAGCGGGCCCTCTTCATTGTCGCCCCTAAAACTACCACTAAGCGCGTACGATATTTTGTTAATACTAATAACACTATTAAGGGGCTGAAAACTATTTTCCTCCAGTAATTAAGATACAGAAAGCAAAAATTTACACAACATTATTCATCTCATTAATAGGTACTTGTTCTTCATCCATGATACTAACTAGTAACTTCACTTCTGTCACCTGAACAGCTGACAGCACGTTGTTCAGCGGACTGATTTTTAACCTTTTCTTAAAGGCAGAAAGTTTAAGCTAGTAGGAATAATGCTCATCTTATTAATAAAGTAATAGGTAAGTCATAATTCTGTAATTCTGTAACATGGCCTGTTTCTTTCTGCTTACAATTCTAACCTAATTTCACGAGGGGTTGGTCCATATTTTCCTATATTTAAAGCAGTGGCGTAAATGAAAAGGTAATAAAAAACATTTATATACAACATATTAATATATTATTAATATATGTAGAAAATACTTACTATAAACGAATAATACACTAAAACGAATAATACACAGATAAAATGTAATACAGTAAATACAGATTTCACAAGCGCCAAGAAGAAAATCTGCTTGCTTACAGTGCATTTATTTAAAGTGGACCATAGGGATTTCTCTTACATTTTTAACCCCAAGTTAGGCCCTGTTCTATTAAAAGTATCGCGAAGAAACTTGACACAGGTAAATTTTAGAGTCTTAAAATTGTTATTTTGCCAATCATGGCAAAAAAGCTCCAAAAATACCTAAAAATGCATTTATTTTTTGAACGCCCCTTGTATTATTGTTTTTTTACCTTTTCGTACCAAGTGACACATATTTTCCGACATTTAAAACCTTATTGTCTCATTTTTGGTCCGCTTTAAAGAAATGCACTGTATATAATTTAAATTTAACAGACATGTAACACCGTTAAACATTTTTTCACTATTTTATGTGGTTTTCCTAAAAAACTAGTTCTTGTGAGATTCATCTTTATACAAATTGGCGACTGTCCGGTAGATACCCACCTTAGATGCAGTAATATGGCAGTGATAGAAAAAGGTTATTAATAAAATACGAAAAAAAATCAATTTGCTACATATTATACAGCGCTTTGCAGAAAATAAGGGAAGAAGAATTTTCGGGAAAAATTTTTCGCAAATATTTTTTCGAAAAATGGATTTTTGAAAGTACACGGCTCGAAAACACATTTTGAAAACCACATTTTGGGTTTGATCATGCTCTTTTCGTTTTTTCTATCAACATATGCTCATATTTATAAAGTTATGGTGATATTTAACCAAAATTTGTACACTGATTTCTCAAAAAATTCTATTTTTGACAAAAGTTTCTGCATGTATAAAATTCATTTATGGCGTTATCAAAATTTAAAGTTAATTGTAGCAACAACATTCAAAATGAAAATTTCTAGAATAACCTAAATCAAAAGCCATACAAAATGAGCATGATGTGAATAGTTTATGACAAAATTAGGTGTAAATTTTGCACAAACAAAACGATCAAATTCGTGGTTTTTCAATATTCTACTTTAATTTTATCCAAACTATGCGTCCTACAAAGAAAGTTTTTGTTTCAAACTTATTCGTTTTAAATATGGTTTAAACAAATCATTCTTTTTATTTTTTGACATTTTGTATATTCGATATCAACTGCGTTTGAAATGCGTATTCCCAAAAATTAGAATTTTTTCGAATCAAATTCACCCTTAGAATAGCGACTAAGCATGTTTGTTTCTTGATGATTTAAAGGTATATAAAGTAATTAATAATAGTAATGATGTTTGCTCCTTGCAGAACGATATCACCAGGTTTGTGGTGTGGGCGAATGCGAATGGATTGCAATTGAATATAGTTAAATGTTATGTCATTAGTTTTTACCGGTGAAAAAACGCCACGGAAAATTTGCCCAAGGTGTGCCCTTTTCGTAAGACAACGCTCCTGCTCACAAGTTGTTGATTGCGCTGCAAAAAATTTATGAAATTGGTTTTGAATTGGTTGACCACCCGCCCTATTCTCCGGATTTAGCACCGTTAGACTATAATTTGTTCTCAAAACTCAACCAACGTTTGAAAGGTAAAATACTTTTGACAAAATAATGACAAATCCATATGTGTCATTGAGAAGTGGTTTGTAGACCCAGATAAAGATTTTTTTAAACGACTTAGAAGTATTTTAAAACGTTCTGTTAAATGTGTAAGTCTTATGTTGAATAAATATTATTTTGTTTTGCAATATATGGTAGGCTAAATACTTATTAATACGCGAAAACAATGTATTTTCCCAAAAAAAAAATGTATTTTCGAAACCAGTACTTTTCAAAAAAAAAAGACACGAAGACTTGTTTGGAAAAATTATTATCGAACAATTTTCGTAAATTCTCACATCCGCAGTGTCTTATAAGCCTTTATAGTTTTCAGTTCCTTTTTCAGATGATTTTTAAACCACTTATTTTGGTTTTATGTGTTACGAAAGCCATTTGTTTAAAAAAAATTCCAAACTATGAATAAAGAAAAAGATCCTGCGTAACAATGATAATATCATATTGTCGAGTATAAATAATGATATATTTTTTCTCTGATAATAGGACAATTAAACTAAATTGAAAACGAATGAAAAAGCAAAAAAGGACACGAGTCGATTTAAGGTTGTTGAGCGCCTGTCGTCAGTGAAATCCGCTCTAAGCTAGTCGTATATACAAACAGAAAAAACGCAATATATTTTAGAACTAAAAACGTTTCATATATATCAGATCCTAAACATATTTGTGCTTGTGGCCTTTATTCTTGAAGATAATCTTAAAAAACGAAGGTTTTATTAGTTCTTAAGGCGTCTTAAGGCTGTCGTAGGACGGCGGACCTAAAAATGAAATAATAAATTAGTTTTTGGTCAGACACAGAAGCGATTATGATAAGATTTAATCATATTGGAAAGCGGTGACAAAAGAAAACAATAATTTAAGAAATGTTAATGAGAAAAAGAGAGAAAAAGAACATACATAATAAGCCTATAACAACCTGCGCACTGAAACGTCTAATTGTCAGCGCAACAAGAACCGGACTAAGTTGTGTGACTTAATTATAATATTGGTAAATTCTCATATGAATTCAGATTGAAGAAAAATTATCATAAATGGCACTTCACAATAATAGGCTGGTAATCGCCCCTTAAACTTTCTTTAACCAGCGCACTGTGGTTCCCGCAATATGAAAAAAATCTCCTAGTAAAATACCACAAATTTATAACACTCGATTTAAAACATAGGTAATATTCCCATCGAAAATATTATATCGTCTGGTTTTCCGGTTGTTACAGAATTTTTTTTTAGTTGTTCCATTAAATCAAAAAAAGTACCGAGTATCCCTAGACTACCCCAGAAGTTACCCATTCCAATATATGCACTAAATTTCATAACATCCTGTATGTACCTTGCTCGAATTGACCTTGGTTTTGTCCTTGATATCCCCCACCATACTGTTGCTCTTTTGAATCTATAAAACAAAAAATATACATCCCATCTAATTCTGCCACGTAAATAAAAATTTAGGAGAGTTAATACAAGTTATAAAGTAAAGTCTGTTCAAAGATATACCGTCTGATTTTTATCCGCAATACCAGTCATAAATCGTGTCGTTTTACCTGATCTCGCAGGGTCGGTTAAATAAGAATTTCAAGAAAAAGTAGTTAAAAGAAATGTACTTTTGTACCCAAAGGATTAAGATTAAAATAAAATTGAAGCTAATTTTCTGAAAATCCCATAGCAAAGTACCTAAAGCAGAGTTGCCAGATTGACAGATAAGATCGGCAGAGGCAAAGTATTTGGCAAGCGTATTTATATATTAATAAAACGTTATACGTTTCCCTGAAAATATAGGTTTGGCAACGAAGCAGTTTGGAAATTATGGCAGTCAATTTGTCAAACGGTATATCTTTGAACAGACTTTACCTACTCATTAAGAGGTATAATTAACACCTATACCCATGGGCGTCCGCGCGGGGGGGGGGGGGGCAGGGGGGCCGGGTCCCCCCTGAGATTGTTAGATTGTCATACTTTTTAATTATTAGTGTATTTGTATAAGTCACTACAAATAAAATTTTTAAAAATATATTAATTTTTTTTTATTTTGCCCCCCGTGAGAAAAAAGTCTGCGGGCGCTCATGCCTATCCCTAAGTTGTTGTGTTAATATGCTTTAAAAAACGCTTTTCCGATCTAGATGCGTAAGAAAGGCAACTAAT
The DNA here is from genome assembly GCA_963971165.1 of Philopedon plagiatum. NCBI lineage: Eukaryota > Metazoa > Arthropoda > Insecta > Coleoptera > Curculionidae > Philopedon > Philopedon plagiatum. The sequence continues at coordinate 142,945,770 of OZ020190.1, read as the reverse complement.
TCGTTAAAGAAATTAAAATTCTATTGTGTATTTTTTCTTTAAAAACGCGCTCCAGAAAGATCCGGGGATGTTAGCTGATTGTGCAATAATTTTTACTTACTTGAAGGTGGAGCACTTGGATTGGGAGGCATACCAGGACCTCCAGCCCAACCCATTGACGGAATTGCAGGAGGATAAACTGTTCCTTGAAGAGGAGGTGGATGAGGATTATAATGTGGTTCTCCAATACGAGTTGCCCCAAGAGGTATATGGCCGACCTTTGGAGTCATCACGATTTCCAGGTTATGGTGCATTGAGGGAAGCTTAGCAACAGCCTAAAATATTCCACATTTATATCCTCACCTATAATAGTGCAAAAATCTGTTTGCCTGTTTGTTCTGTTTTCTTTACTTACTTTGTATACGTATTCCACTGAAAATAAGCTACACTGTGCAAAATTAGGCAAAACAACGTTAGGCGGCAAACTGACGTTGAACACGAAAGTGTTTTCTCCGTGTGCACCTAGACCAACATCTCTTAAATCGACTAGTATATTGGTGTCTCTTTTATCATCTCTATTCGGGTCTGTAACTTTGTATGATATAAGCTGAAAACAAAATTTATATCAGACAACTGTATTGAAGAAGAAATCAAAATGTTATGTTATACTCTTCCTTTTTATTTTTAGTAAACTCTCCTTATTTTGGAGCGCGAACAAACAAACCTGTTTCAATTCTAAACTGACACCCTCAATAGTGGTACTTGACATATTGGTTAATCTCATTCTGACTTCGACGTGCTCTCCGGGTATTAAAGTTTTTTTAACCAATTCTATGTCCATTGAGATTGGTCCTTGGGCGCAGCACCAACAGCATATCGATTTTTCGTCTGCGTAGTGCGAGGGTTGCTAAAATTTAAAAATATCTGCATACAGTGTGGCCCTAAAAATTTGCCACAAGCGAAACAATTTTCTATTAAAGTCTCTCGAAATGTAAGTACATTACGAAAAGCTGGTCCATACCTAGAAACAAAATATAGTCATATATACAGGGAAGAAACAAAATTTTGAAAATTCCTTAAGAGTGGTGAATTTCCCTTATTTTTAAAAGACCTCGAATATTCATATTAAAAAAAACTATTTTTTGAAAGTAATTATTTACTTACTACAGAGTAACATAACAGACAGGGAAACGTAAACCTGGCCGAACACAAAAACGGTTCGTTTAGCTAGGTTAGTTAGGATCTTTTCGTCATTTTTTCATTGACATTTTCTAAGCCTATAGAGCTCATAATTTAAATTTATAAAAAATATTTTTTATATACATATGTATTTCTAAAAAATATATTTCCGGAAAATGTATTATTGAAAGATTTTAAAAAAATATATTTCCGAAAAAATTTTGTAGATCCATTTCTTGAAAAGCACCTTTCGAAGAAACTATTTTTCAAAAAAATTTACCTAATTTAACATCAAAAAAGAAGTTTGTGGAAAAAGAAGAGAAAGTTGGTCATCTTAGCTTATACGCGACAGGACAAATTGTTGGATTGATATGAAAGTGTAAAGTGTAAATATTGCAGTGTTTTTTTTATTTATGCCTTCTGCTCATTTGGGGAGACATACGAGTACTTACAAAAGTGCAATTTTTCTAAAACCAATTTTTCATTTTTTTTAAAGCACCTTCCAAAAATACATTTTTTCAGAATTTAATTTGGAAAGAAATATTTTTCGAAATTAAAATTTTTCGGATATTAACTTTTTCAATCAACGGCTTTTTGAAAAAGCAATTTACGAGAAAGTAACGTACCAAACCTAAGGAAACCTGATCAAACCAAAAAAAGGTTCGTTTGAGTTTGTTCAGGATCGTTTTTAGTCTTTTTTCATTAGCGCTTTCCAAGCTCCTAGAGTTCATACCTAATTTAATTTTCTAAATACTGGATTCAAAAACATATCTATATTTTCATAAAATGTTTTTTTTTAATTGTTTTTGGAGACATTTTTGAAAAAATTTACGTTTGAAATACGTTTTCTAAAAAATATTTTTAAAATAATTCATATATCCCTTTTCATAAAAGCATCTCTAAAAAAAATGTCAGAACATTTATAAAAAATGTACGTTCGAAATATGTATGGGTTTTTGAGAAAATATTTTTGAAAAATTTCGTTAATCCGTTTTCAAAAAAGCTGCTAATTTTAAAAGATATGTTTTTTGAAAAATAAACCTCTTTGGATATTTGGTTCCTTTAGAACCACATACTTGTGCCCTCCTTCGGGCCCTAAAGGCACGGAACGCCACTGGATGTATTGTAATATAGACTTTTTCTAAGAAATCTTGTCAGAAATGTGAACAGTTTTAAACGACCAGCCAAAAATATACGTATTATTGTATTTTTTAGATATTTAAATTATTCAAAAATTATTATTTAAACATGGCTATTATCACAAACAATATAATTGCTTGTGCTATTATCAGTAATATGTATGTTTTATTTAAATAACTGCTTTGACTTACCAAATCGTCTGGTCTGGCAATAAAATTCAAATCTACCGGTGAGTTGATGACAACCACCATTTGATCTTCGAAGTCCCGAGCCATTGGTTTGTCCACCGTCGCCGTCAGCTTGTAAGAAATTGAACCCTTTTCGCATTGATACGTTGAGGGAATATTCTGCTGAAGATTGAGCATAAAGGGGTATATGTGCTGGCCCCTCGAGAGATTTGTAGTTCCATGTGCTAAAAAATATATTTTTATTTATTACGGATTGTACGTAAATCTAAGAAATTTATTTAGTTTTACTTTTTCTGTGTTCAACGGTATTTAAGTTAATATAATGTATAAAAAAGAATTTTCTTACGGTCTCCATAGAGCCACTGCTTGATATTTAGCACTTCTTTGTCTCCAGTAAACTGAGTGTCTCTAGATTTTTGCTCTTTGGCATCGCTATCATAATAAGACTCAGTTGCAATCCATTCGGTGTATTCGCGACAGATGAGGGATATTCTAACACCTTTAAATATTGTTATAATAATAAAATGATCAAAGTTATTAATGATATATTTAATTGTGGTTATATTGGTCCAAAACCCAACCCAGGGCCGGAGCCAGAACCAAGTTTTAGGGAGGGCCCATAGTCGTATATATTCTTATTTTATTTACCAAGGATTTAGCCAATATATTTTAGGACATGCATAATAGGATTATATCCATAATGTTGCTGTTTCTCTTATTTGATGCGCTGGTTGGGTTTTATTATACGAATGGAAACTACAAATTGCGCATGCAGAAAAAATTTTCATAATCTTGAAGCACACGCCGCGCGCCGATACAAAAAGCATATTGAAATAATATACAAACAAAATAAACTAAAGTTAAAACAAAAGGTTTCAAAAAATATGAGGAATTTTTTTTTGTATTATACAGGGTGTCTGAAAAGTCTTAGTACGGGCAAATATCTTTGCTACTAGTGAAGATAGAGACACCAAATTTTAGGTGTATCTTACTGGTTAATAAATCTACTTTATTATGTAATTTAACTTTTTCAACCCCCTTGAGGAGTGACGCTAGGGAGCTGAGGTCAAAAATTTTAAATGCAATCATGTGGTACCTCATTTTAAAGGTCTTCAAAATAAACATTTTACCGCAAAACCAAGTTCCGTATCTTAATTCGTTTTTAAATGGCAAGCCTTTAAAAACTAAAAGTCGTGAAAAAAATTAAAATTCAAGTACCTTTATTCTCTTATTACTTTAAAATGACCACTATGAACTTCTTGGAAGTAATAAAGTCGACTTCGGAACTCTGCCAAGAAGTAACATTCTTGAAAATGTGAGAAGGGAGTTCCAAAATCGACTTTAATACTGCCAAAAAGTTCATGGTGGTCATTTTGAACAACTTTTAATGTAATAAGAGAAATAAAGGTATTTAAATTTTTTTGGCAATTTTTAATTTTTAAATGCTTGCCATTTAAAAACGAATTAGGATAAGGACCTTGGGTTTGCGGTAAAATGTTTCTTTTTTGAAGAATTTAAATTTTTTTACCTCAACTCCCTAGCATCACCCCTCAGGGGAGTTGAAAAAGTTAAATTACATAATAAAGTAGATTTACCAACCAATAAGATACACCTAACTTTAGTGTCTCTATCTTTACTAATAGCAAAGATATTTGCCCACACTAATTTTTTTTCGGACACCCTGTATACAACCGTTAAAAACACAAGTATAAAAATAGGATATAGGAACAACTTAAACCTTAAGTCTTAAAGTAGTTAAAATATAATAAAATAAATAAACTAGAAAACTAAAAAACCTGTAATTTCTTTTGCTTACGATTGTGATTTTTTTTAAATAGGTCTAGTTTGAGTTACTCCGTTCTTCGTCTTTCAAAAGCTAAATAAATTCAATCGGCCATTCGGGATTGACTCATAGATAGACTATCACTGTGGTCTATTAATTACTCTTAAAGTAGAAAACCAAGATTCCGAAGGCACGTATTAAAAACTTTACCGAAAATGTAATGTGAGTAATCCGTTTTAACACAGTTATATTATCAATTACATTAGCGAGTCTTTTTTGTGTTAAGGTTTATTTACTAATGATTTGTTTCTTTGGATATCTGGTTTTAAACGAATCATCAGTACCTACATACTTTTTTTCATTAATATCTTTATTTCCAACAAACCTATAAAACACTTTAAAATACCTTTACATTTTTAACGGGGCTCAATTTTTCTTACCAGGGCTCAGCCCTGGTCAGCCCCCTCCCCTCTGGCTACGGCCCTGACCCAGCCATAATTTTTGTCAACAAAAAACCATTTTTTGCATCGATGTTTAAGCTTGTTTTTAACTTTGTCAGAACACGCTTGGTGCACTTACCAATTTAATTTTGTCCAAATACTTTGTAATACTGTTATACGTTATATATTTATATTTAACGTCAATTCTGTCGAATTGTAGTTAAAATTAAGTAACGTTTACCTCTTAATGAAATATCGGTATCTAAATCGAGTATTACTCGTCCCTGTATTGAGGATCCGGCCAAGTACTGTCCTGTATAATTATCTAGGAGCAACTTGCATTGCTGCATTATGCAAAATCTAAAATAATGGAAAATATGAAAAAAGAATTATTGGTATACCTACTTCAAGCAACGAGAGAAAGTAAGAAATCGACAGACGAACGAAGCAAGAAAAAACCACGAGCGTCATAACTGACACAGACCGCACTTGTTTCCTTCTCTCTCATCTTTCGCAAAGTGGGTATCGGAGGCAGTGCCGGCTTAAGGCTGTTTACTGCCCGGGGCTATTCAAAGCTGACCGCCCCCCCCCCCCCTCCGCCAATAAAATTTTCCAATTTTTATTTCCACCAGGTATTATCCATTTGAATAAAACGAACGTAAAAACACAAAGATGTAGAGGAAAGTCGCCGAATATTTGATAGTTGCCTAATTTTGTATACTATAGTCTGTACACCGAACGTACGGAGTAACAAAACTACCTGATATTCAGGTTCAGGTAAAATCAGGTCAAATTTTCGGAATTTAAGCGGTCCTCTTTACACCCTACAATATTCAATTGGTGCCGGTGTTTCATTTATATTCTGAGTTCTGTGGCGTACGGTCTATAATTTTGTTTGTTGGTTGAGTGCTTTTTAAAAATATTGTGTTGCTTCTTTTTTCGGTGTGCTTTCTTTAAAATCGGGATATCTGGCAGCTCTATTTGAATAAGTAACATTCACTATGAATATCGTATTGAATGAGCCTCAATTGCCACCAAAGAAACGGATAAAACGATCTTTGTCCGTTTATGAAAAAGGGAAGGGAAAGAGAAGGTAGGAAGATATATTACCTAGACGAGACTTGGGTCAATGCGGGACACACTGTTAGTAAAGTATGGGTGGGTGCTTCAATAGAGCATCCCAGGCAAGCCTTTCTGGAAGATCTTTCGACAGGATTAAAAAATCCTTCAGGTAAAGGGAAACGCCTGATTATTTTACATATCGGATCCGATGGCGGCTTCGTAGAAGGCGGCTCATTAGTTTTTGAGTCAAAGCAGATGGGTGACTACCACGCAGACATGAATGCTGATTTATTTGAAAATTGGTTCAAAAATATTCTAAGCCATCTAGAAGAGAACGCTGTCATTGTTATGGATAATGCTTCGTACCACAGTAGGCGTATTGATAAAGCTCCGAACACCGGAACAAGAAAGGCCGAAATACAAGAATGGCTAAGAAGGCATATTATTTCATTCGAGGAAGATATGGTCAAGGCAGAATTATTAACTCGTGTTAAAGAAAATAAAGGTGCTGACAAATATGTCATTGATGAATGGCCAAATCCACCAATCGCAGAATTTTACGCCTGCCGCCGTACCATTGTGAATTTAATCCTATCGAGTTAATCTGGCATCGTGGCACAACAAAAGTCCACAACACAAAGAAAATCATTTCAATTATTCAGCCTGCTTAGTTTAGTAGTAAAGTCACTATTATAATATTAACCATTATACGAGTATTGTGTCAAGCCTTCTAAAATAAATTAATATATTTTCATTAATTTACCTATATACTACGCCACTGATGATTTTCGCATTATCACTTCTGCAAGTACTTGTGCAGTGTAAACCGGGCCGTCTGGCACCGCCTTGTCTGCTCGTGATTACTCCGTACGTTCAGTGGATAGACTATAGGTACATCATCTCAAAACTTGTTAGTTTTCTGTAATTGAATCTACAAAACGAAAGGTATTTCACTTAGAATGAGCCTGTGTGGAGCACACAGTTTGGCTGCTCAGTGTTCACTACTAGGTGGTGCCGTGGTGCCAGTGGCATATTCAAGATTATGTTTGGAGGGGGGGTCAGCCACTAAATGGAAAGTGGGAAGGTGGAAAACGCCGCAGGCAAAAATTTTTCGGGACCACGCCCAAAGTTCGTCATAAAATCGAAATAAAAATATTTTTCTTCAGACAGCTGGGTGGGGTTACTCCCCCAACCCCCCACCCAGAATACGCCACTGCGCCATAATATTATGTGTTTGTTTGTGACAGAGTTTTTTGTTCCTGTGCCTAAAAATTATTATAAAAAGGTACCTAAGTAGTTAGCGTTAGTGTAGGAAAGTGAAAGTTCGCATGCGTGTACTAGAATAGTTGTAGAATAAGCCGAAGGGTTTGAAACAAAAATATCTGTCAAGATTTTTTTTATTTTAATCACATAACCTTAATCATAAAGGTTGCCTAATTCTGGATAGAAAGGTGTCCTAAAATTGGATATCCAAAATTAGGAACCCTACTAAATGTGTGGTTTTAAAACTTTTTTATCCATAGGAAACAAAAGTTCAGTAAAATGCCTAAAAAAGGATTCCCACATAAAAAATGGAATCCAGAGAATATGAAGAATGCCATTGACGCAGTTAAAAATAAGGAAATGGGGTATTTAAAGGCGTCAAAGAGGTTCAACGTTTAATTAGGTATATGATATGTCAAACGTGAGCAACCCTTAGAAGAACAATGTAAACTTCAAATGGGTCGAAAACCAGTTTTATCGCCTAGGATGGAAAAAGGCACTACAGTACTGTTTGGAAAGGGACAATAGATATTACGGGCTAGGACTCGCAGACATTCGCAGATTGGCGTATCTGCTTGCTATAAGGAATAACCTTCCTCATTCGTTTTGAAAAAAAGACCCGAATGCCTGGCAAAAAATAGCCCAGAAATTTCTTCAAACGTCATCCCAATGTATCTTTGAGAAAAGCTCAAAGAATTTCAAAAAATAGAATAAAAGATTTCACACCAGAAAATGTCAACTGTTTTGTGTGTCAGGTGTCAATTTTTTTTTGTACAACTATTATTGTTTTTCAGCTTTACAATTTTCTCTCCAGTCACCGCCCCCTTTAGACCACCGCCCGGGGCTGATAGCCCCCTTAGCCCCCCCTTTGAGCTGGCACTGATCAGAGGCGTGTTATGGATTATTCTTTATTCTCGCATGATAAAAACTGTGGTGCTGGACGAACTGGCAACGCTGCTCGATTTTCGCTTTGGCCAAATCAGAATCGAACTAAAATCCGTCCCATCAACATTCCATCTCTTATCATTGCGAGTGCCTCTCCGAGGTTGCCGAATGTAGAATATGGTCAGATTGTATAATAATACTAATATGACTTGGGGTAATACAAACTCGGCACATACCTCAGGTATAGAGCTGTCATAAATCATCTGGTTCATATCGGGACACAAGGCCGGGAAGGGGGATAATTTTTGCTTAGTTTACCTAACTCTAAAACACAAACACAAAAGCAACTATATTAGGAACGAAACTTTATTATAACTGATATTCCTTAAAACTAAATTTAAAAAATTATTTAGGATTTGCCAGTTTTATACTTCTTCAATAAAGTGATTTTCTTTAGCACGTCTTTCTGATCTTTAATGTATCTACTTGTAAAATTGTGCACATGAAAATTTAAAGTTATACTGGCATTTTAGGATGGCCTCAACGGACTCAGCTAATAAACGATTTCTTCCTTCTGACCACTGGATGGACATTGAGGACAAAATTATTTCGCAATTTTCATTGTACGCAGGCATTGTTGTACTTTAAAAAAAAAATTAACCATCCTCCTTCAATCAAACTATTTTTCCACTCTTCTAAAGGGCTTTTTTCCATAAAGGTATAAATTCTGTTGAGAACAGTGATCTAAAATTATCAAACTGTTCGATTTAAGATATAATTATTGTTTCTTCCAACTTTTCCCATTCTGGGATTTCAGACAGCGACATCCAGTCGAAAACGTTGAATTTTTTTAGAAATGACTTGGGCCATTATTAGTAACCGCTAGACGGTCAAGTGAACTGGTTTCCAAAGAATACCGACGCGACGCTACACACAAATCTGCAAGATACATAGGGTGACCAAGAGCCAACATGACAAAAGGGTGCCAAACAAGGCAAAAAGGATGATTTTTAATAAGAAAGAATGACAAATCTTGAACAAAAATATATTAAAAGTCTAACTTGTAACTTTGAGTACCTATTGTATTTTTTATAATATTCTGTAAAAAAGCCGGACGTAAAAAAAAGCCGGCTGGACGTTCTAACTTTGGTCAAAAAGCCGGTCATGCCCGGCTTTATCCAAACGTCTGTTCACCCTAACTTAGATAGAGTTAACTGCACCACTGCTTTATTTTTAAAAGCTTTTCAAAATTACGTTTCTTGGTGCATGTGCCTTTTAAAATTTAATTTAAAAAACCTTGATAACGTCAATCGGGACTTTTTCCAAAAATAAAAGACCAAAACAATAATGAAGTCACTTTCCAATCTCAGAATTTTTATCTTTGAATTCGTGTGTTAAACCTAGACTGACAATTTTTCTGTACCATGCTTGGGTTAGGTGAAATTGGCAGTATGTAATGCTAGTAGGTATTTGGACAAATTTTTGACAATACATTATGAATACGGTACAAATTCTATGTTTAAATAACAACAATACTCTTTAATTTTTGACATGCAACACGGATAACATACTGATGAAAAATGTAATACGAAACAAAATATTGGGGGCCCAAACATTGTTACCTGCGACAATAAAACAATTATGATGGTTTATCATTAATAATAATTACTCTGGGTCACGTACACCACCTTTGTGCTGAGTTTGTCATTATAAAAATTTCTTTAAAATACAACAGAATTAAAAGATTTCGATCTGCCGAGTTTGATGCTGCCCTGTGACTTAGGTACCATCATTTTTAGGGTAATCCACACAATCATTGAATCATTAGTTCTAATTTTTGCAATTATTTTTTGACTCCATAATTATTTAATTAAAAACGTCTTGTTTAAAGGGACTACGCCACTGGCATATCGATTTCCAGCAACTAAACCAGGAATATTTGAAAACGAGACAGAGCACGCGTGATGTCTTCATGCCTATGACGCTAGTGGCTTTCTCTTGCTTGATTCTTAGTTTCCCGTTGAATGTACCATCTGAGCAAATGTGAAAGGTATTAAGGAAAACACTGAAAAATACCCTATAAATAAACCCACACTGAACGGAAACATTATCCATTTTGTTTATATGTAAACATTTCACATATTAAATGGAGGTTTCTTTTTTTAATAATGAATTTTGAAAATTTAATTGTCAAAACAAAAACGGTGAGACTTCGCCATATAGTTACGCCACTGGAGCGCCCATTTCTAAAACAACGAAACAGGACGGTGGAGTGTGCGCGCCTCGATAATTCGAACTACACCTACTACGCCCTAACCTAGAAGATATTAAGTGAAATGCCGCAAAATCCAGTGTTAAATTCCGCTGAAATAGCCTAAAATACATTTTAAAATTTACTCACACTGAACGGAAACGCTATACACTTTGGTGACATGTAAATATTTTACTAAAATAAGTTGATGCTATGATTTCACATAATAAATAAACGTTTTTCATTTTAATAATGAATTTTAAAATTTTAATTGTCAAAACAAAAACGGTGAGACTTCGCCATATAGTTACGCCACTGGAGCGCCCATTTCTAATCCAAAGAAACAGGACGGTGGAGTGTGCGCGCCTCGATAAAACGAACTACACCGCAAAATCCAGTGTTAAATCCAGCTAAAATAGCCTAAAATTTTAAAATTTGCTCACACTGAACGGAAACACTATACACTTTGTTGGCATGTAAATATTTATCAAAATAAGTTGATTCTATGCATAATAAATAAGGGTTTTCCGTTTTAATAATGAATTTTGAAACAAAAAAAAAGTGCTACTTTGCTTTGCAGCTACGTCACTGGAGCGCCCATTTCTAAACCAGAAACAGGACGATGGAGTGTGCGCGCCTCTATAAATCGAACTACACCTACTACGTCCTAACCTAGAAGCTATTAAGCGAAACACCGTAAATTCCAGTGTTTAACTCCACTAAAATAGCCTAAAATAAATTTTTAAATATACTCACACTGGATGGAAACACTGAAACAAAAAAAATCACTTGTAAGTTTACGTAAAATGCACCGAAACTGAATAAAAATAAACCAGTCTCTTCGTCAAGTGATTTCACTTCAGGACAGAGGTGTGCGTGTTATTTTTAGAAGGTCGTCGCTTAATGCATTTATTAATGTATATTGTAGTATTGGACTAGGCATTATGTCATCGTCAGATGTGTGTGTTTACGTTTGGGAAATAATTGGGGGTCTGAGAAAATTGATTTTTAACCTATTGTTGTGAAAAATACGTCGATAAATATTTGGAGATTATATTATGGAATAGTTCGGAATGTTAATGTTTTGTTTTAAATTTCAACATTAGCAGTATCTAAACGACTATTACTAGGTATTATTTTGATTTGTTTGGCATTGTTGTTTATCAGTTATTTGTTGTAAAAAAAAACCAATGGCTTTTCGGTGTACATAAAATTTATATTAAAGAGACATAATTCATTAAAGAAATCAATATTTTATACTTTTCCTTCTCTGGAGGCTGCGGTTTTAAAGGAATGTGCAAAATACAATTTTGATTTTTATTGTATGAGTCATAATATAATACCTATGCAAGCTTGCAGTCGTGGTTTTGTTGGCGTATCGCGTCTAACAATACATTTTTTATGTATTACAGACAGGGGCGTGCGTTTTTTTTTTAATCTCGGACATCCCACGTGGACTTCAAGCCTAAATACTAACGTACCGTGGGCGTCTGAAGAGAAGGGAAATGTAGTCTATTGACACGGGATTTAAAGGATTGGAAGTTGGGACGGGAAGGGAAAACATTTGCAGGCAATTTGTTCCATAATCTGGAGACCCTAGGTATGAATGAGCTATTATAGAGAAGTTACGCCAGAAGAAGTTCTAGGCTTTTGTCGCTGGGCAGTAAAGGGATGCATACGTAACGCGCCTCTTGTTGTTCTGATATTAACAGTCAAGGGGGGAATAATACCGGCTAGTTCTTCAGAGCAAAATCCGTGGAAGTAGAGGTAGAAAAGGGATAAATCCCTAACAGCGCGGCGATGAGCGAGAGAAGGGAGTTTTCTCGTGAGAGCTGGGTCATTGATAACTCGAATGGCTAGAATCAAGAATCAAGGATGTTAAGTGTCGAAGGTGATGCCGCTCCCCAGATGTGGAAGCAGTACTCAGGTTAGGTCTTATTTGGGAAACATAGAGAGTGTATAAGTTTTAAGGGGAAAAGTATTTTCTGGCTCGAAAGAGAAAACCAAGCTTTTTAGCTGCCGATGTGGCTACTGAAGTAATGTGTTTGTGCCAGCTGAGATCATGTTCAAAAGCGACGCCAACAAGATCGAATGTTTTGTAGGGCTTGGCCATTCATGTGGATCGGGTAAGTGTTGCAAGATTTTCTACGTGACTGGGATCAAGACTGGGTTTTGGAGGCGTTGAACTGAAGAAGGTTCTTGACACCCCAGTCTAAGAGAAATTGGAGATCCTGGGAAAGGGATAGGTTTATGGATGGTTCAAATTTTTTGGAGATAAAAAAAATAATTTTTATATATTAATAACGCGTAATATATACTATAATTTTGTAAAAATATAAATTTAATTTCTTATAATTTATCTAAAATCTTTCGTAAACGTGGAAATTTTACTGCGTAAACGCAACCAATTTCTCGCATCGACGTCGTGGCCTGAGCCTGGAAGCGCGTTTCCCAATGACCGCACGCCTTCATGTAAGTTGTTATTGACCCCGCTTGCAGGCAACGATACGCGCAGACAAGCGATATTTCTGCCGCCTTTCGCGAGTTTTAGTTTGTTTCCTTTGCAAGCAAACCCGAGCAAACCAAAAAGTAAACCCCATCATAAGTATGGACATTATTAACCTCCTAAAAACTTGTTTAAAACAAAACTCTTTTTCATTTAATAACGCATTTTATAATAGCAATGAAGGTCTTATAATGGGCAGCCCATTAAGTCCACTTTTAGTCGAAATATTTATTATGAATAACATAGAAACAGTAACACACAATAACAAGGTAACAAATAACATGTGGTACTGGTACAGATACGTAGATGATATATTTATGTGTTTCGCAGGAGCAAACAGGCAGTTAGATGCAGTTTTAGAATATTTAAATTCATTACATAAAAAAAAACAAAATTTACAATAGAAATTGAAACCAACCAATTTTTTAGATTTAACAATTACGAAAATTTCATATAAACACAGTTTTTCAGTTTACCACAAACCGTCGCATACAGACACGACAATTCACAAAAATTCCACACATCCTGTATAACATAAGTTAGCAGTTTATCATAGTATGGTACATAGATTAATAAGTGTCCCTTTATCCCAGAAAATTTCAATTACGAATTAAATTTAATTAAACAAGTTGCAATAAATAACGGTTACGGCCCATCAATTATTGACAGAATTTTGTCAAAAAAACTTAAAAATAAAGCAATGCTGCAGTCTACCCTAAGATTAAAGAAAAACCCAATAATTTTAAAACAATTACTTATTTCGGGAACCCAGCCGAAAAAATTACAAAAATTATCAGTCAAAAAAACGTAAAAGTAGCATTTAAAACAAATAATTCACTAGGAAAATTCTGAAAAATTCAAAAAGTAAAACTAATAAAAACAATAAAGCAAGTATATATCAGTTAACATGTGGATTATGTCCGAAAAGATACATAGGCCAAACAGACAGATCATTTTTAACACTTATAACAGAACATAAAAGAAGTTTTATTAATATTAATAATAATTCTACATATTCAAACCATCTTTTACAGAATCGACATACATTTGATATCAATTTTAAAATACTACATGTAGAAAATAAAGGTAAAAAATTTAATTTTCTTGAAAGTCTTGAGATAAATCGGTGGAAAAATTACGACATATTATTACTTAATGATCAATTAGAATTAAATAACTCACCCTCATTAAACTTATTTACCTAATAGAAACGCTGTGACTAGAGTCCCGACTCGGGACCCAACTCCAGTCCCGAATAACGTCATCAAATTACGTCATTAGTAGTTTTGTCGGGACTGGTATTCCGCCCCGACTCGGGACCCACATCCGGTCCCGAATTTATAAGACGAATCGTACATTCACCTAAATCACCAGTTACAAACATGATATACACAGTGACAGTAATGACAGTATCTATGTTTAAGTACTTAGGTAAGTTGGCTACATGGAAAAACTTTTTTATTAGTAATTTTTCGTAAAAAAACTTATTCCCTATAAAAAGTTCTGCATGGTCTAAATCTTATAATAAAATTATTCGACTTCAAAATTTATCAGTCATATACGAGGTGTGTAATAAAATATGAATTTGGCGTAAGAGCAAACTACCTTATGTTTTTAAAATTTAAAAAACTGTAACAAAAGAAAATTGTTTGGAATTAGAAACTATGTTCAAATATGCAGTCAAGTTTATGCATTGATTTTTAAATTTTTTATTTTATTATTTTTATATTTATTTGTTTATTACTTCGCTTCTAATTGGGCGTTTGGTGTAATTCGACGAAATAAGTTTAGCACCACGTTTCCAAAACTTAGCTTATATACATATACTGTTTTCATATTGATGGATAAAATTCTTTACATCAGTATCCGATATAATAGCTAAAGTTTTTTCCAATTTCTCACCGATAAATTAGCATTAGCAGAAATTAAAGACACACTTGCGTATACATTTCTAGCTGTGTCATCTAAACGTCCTACTACTTTGTCAAGTAAAGTAAACCACATACAACTTCTACTAACAATAACATTATTCTAACATAACCTCAAAAGCCTTCTATTAAACTATTAATTCGGGACCGGATGCGGGTCCCGAGTCGGGGCGGAACACCAGTCCCGACAAAACTACTAATGACGTAATTTGATGACGGTATTCGGGACTGAAGTTGGGTCCCGAGTCGGGACTCTAGTCACAGCGTAATAGAAATGAAGCCCAGTGGGAATTCCCCATAGTAAATTAGTATAATAATAAAACCTATAATAATTTTTTTATTTATCTACCTAGATTGTTGTATTTTATGACACCTTTGTAAACTTTTACCTTAAGATTTAGTCTGTAACAAACATCCGATGAATAGTGTTGCGAAACGCCTTATGTTATAAAGTATTAAATAAAAGTGGAAATTTGGCTAAAATTGTCTATCTTTATGTAAATATATATGATGTATTTTTTTTAGAGGAAACTGCTTAAAAATTGCTGTCCCCCACCCGTATCACCAAAAGGATCGCTCCGAAAAATCTGAAAAAAATCATGAATATAGAGAATTAGGTGTAGATTGAGTTGTTGAAAGATCGCTGCACTGGCTATTAAATTTGCCAGGTTTCTTGAGTAACGCGTGCCGTTGCCTGTAAGCGGGGTCAATAACAACTTTTATTGCGAAACGCGTTACGTTAGATTTCAGATAATTTATAATAAATTAAATCCATGTTTTTATAAAATTATAGTATAATGTTAGATACAAATTATGCATTATTAGTGTATAAAAATTTATTTTTAATCACCAAAACGGTAGAGGGAAGCGGTGCTTCCCGCGTTTCCATGGACTGCACGCCCCTGGGCTATAATCGAAACCATTTACCACTCAGCGGGCCATTTGAAAAAAACAAATAAAAAATTTTGAAACAAACAGCAAACGCATTTATTTTACGATCCGATAAATCTGATACAAATTAAAATTAGCGCTAAAAACTAAATGCACTTTTTTTGTTTAATCAGCCCAACAAATCGAATTTGCTGGAGAAAAATCCCGAAAAATATTTATAGCTTTAAACTTTAAACACATTTTTTGCATCGGCGATGTCGGGCAATATTTTAAATGCACCAAAATCACTGTTTGTTAGTTTATTCAGTTTCAATGACACGGTAGTTAACTGGCCTGTGATGAAGTTAGTCAGTGGAATCGATAAAATATTGTTTGATGAAATGCGTCTTTTTTTCAATTAAATTGCAGGAATTTGTTTAATTTATCTGGGTTAGGCCGATACGGCCTACATTGCCTAACCCTTGTATCTTTTTTGCGGGTCGCGTAAGTTTCGGTAGGTATTTAGTATTAGAGTAAACAGATTTTTTTATTAGAAACCTGCTACATTCTCCATTAATAAAAAACGAAATTCCTTATAGTTCACCCAATGAAGTCAGGTTTATGTGTTATGTTATGACTATGACTCATGGCCATGGCAGTAAGCACTCACACACTGGCGCACTGTACAGGTTGTCCAGGTTTCGACACTTTTGCAGGGTATCTTCGGAGAGACTTGGCAATTTTGAAAATGTGTCATTTTCAACCAATTCTCGTATCTCAGTTTGCTTGGCCGAGAGTTCTTTGAGCACCAGGGGGCTCAAAAGAGGTTTGAAGTGTTTCGTTCCTCTGGCTCTGATGGTCTGCAGAAGTATTGAGATAAGGGGGTAGGTACGACGACCCGAAAGAGAACAGATCCATATCTGGTTAGAAATTAGAGGTTTCGGGATACTGATGACCCGAAAGAGTTTAACAGTACTTTGCCTTGTTATTACTTACTTCTGGCACTGAAGGCCAAAAGAAGTGTTGAGATGAGGGGGTGCTGTGACCCGAGTGGCAATTGGTCGAGAGTTCTTTGAGCTCTGCAGGCTGGAAAGAGAAAGAAGGACTGTGCCTGGAGAAATGGGTGCTGACGACCCGAGAGAGAGCTAGAATTTTTTCCTGCACTCACTACTTTTTACAACGACTTTGTGTGTGACCGTGTCTGGTCAGACACTTGACCGACTTTCGGCGAGTCGCTAGACGCGACCCGGCGACTCTTCACTGCTGAGGTACTTGGCTAACTGCTGCTCCGACGGCAGCTCAAACAAGAACGGAACTAGGCTTTTGAAGTTTCTCCGACAACATGCTAATAAAGCAGTGTCATCTGCGAATGTAACCACAGTTACATTTTCTCTTTGTGGGGGATCACAACTGTACAATAAATCAAAAACCGGACACAAGACGCTTTCTTGCGGCACACCTGCTTTAACTTGTTTCAGTTTAGAGTATTGATCCTTCTGTTTAATCCTGAACACTCTATCTGTAATGTAGGAGGTTAACAGGTTTACATATTGTTTTGGTAACATTTTTTAAAAATTGTTAATTAGACCTTTGTGCCAAACTTTATCAAAAGCTTGAGCTACATCAAGCATTAAGATTAAACAGAATACGGTGCGATTTGTGTCAATTACTAAATTGAAAGAGACTCATTATAAGCATTGGGATTGAGGTGAACTCTCCATTCCAGCAGCCACCCCCTTGTTGGGCCGCCACTGGACATATGGATTTATTAAAACGCTAATTATTATTATTCATACCCGATTAAATGACAAAAGGCAATAAAAATTCCTTAGACAAGTAATACCTATTTGCAAAATCTAAAATGATAAAGCCGGGTGCCACAATTAGATCGAAATTCCATGAATATATACACAAACACAGTCGTCGTATACAACAATGGCGGATGGCGAATACGAAGCCCGATATCAGAATAACAATTGCCTCCGGTGTTCCTATTCAGTCCCAACAATAGCTTAAGCCATTTATTATCCCCAGCATTACAAGATAAAGCAATTTTAAAATGAATATTTGTTGACTGTTAATTCGGCAAAATTGAAATGGGGACATCATACAGTCAACGAAACAGCAGTGGGGGTAGGTTTGACACGGGGCACACAAGTGAATTTTGCATATTACCTGGTCAAAATCCTCTGAACTAAGGTATAAAATTTCCCCAAACTTTTAGATGTAACTACTTACTTTCAAACATATTTATTAATTACATACATATATTTACAACTACATTGACAACTTACAAACTATTTACAACGTGGTACAGGTTACAACCCCCAACTAGGGAGGTCCAACTCGACAAGACAACCGGAGTGCGGCCGGGGCTGGTCTTAGCCCTTGGTTGCCAGGTGTAGCGGCGGTGCAGGGGAGGCGACTCTTTCCGCCAGGCTTGTAGAGTCATGGGGTTAAAATTTACACAAGGTCTGGGACAAGGTTTTAAAATTGTTTATTATTTACAAGTTTCTATTTGGTTATTTACAATTAATATTAATGATCGCTGGAAAAGTAATAGCAAAAAACTACCTTAAAAGGGGAGATGTAACTAAGAGCTTATAGGTACCTGGGCGTACTAAATCCACCTTAGAAAGTTCGAGAAATTCAAATTGTTTAAGTGGCACAAGTTTAAATTTTGTAGGTTTCCTACGTGAGATTACAGATAAATTATAAGAATTTAAATCCACATTTTTATAAAATTATAGTTAAAAATGATGCATTATTAATATATAAAACTTTATTTTTTATCTCCGAAAACTTTAAGGTATTGGTGCTTTCCCCGTTTCCATGGACTGCACGACCCTGGCCAGTGGCCTAACGCAAAATTGTAAGGCCGCCACGCAAAATCAAGTCTGGACCCAGAGGCAGGCGCGGCCCGTGAAATTTCAAAGTTGCATATCTCTGTTGCTACTTATGGGACCCATACCAAATTCAGGTTTTTTAATAGTGAGCCTACTAGGAATGTTTTGGTACAGAAAAAAAATATTTTGCAATTTGCGAAAAAAAGTTGATTTTTTGAATTGACCCACCTGGGTAAAAAATTAACACGCTTAGATATTTTATTTATTATTTTTTCTAAACAAATTTTACATCATTTTGTCGACAATTCTTAAATTTTAAGAGAAAAAAATGTGTTAGTAGAAAGTTATAGTCATTAAATTTAAATTATTTTTTCAACCGAAAAATAATTTAAATTTTCGGTTGCAAAAAATTCAAATGACTATAACTTTCTACTAACACATTTTTTTCTCTTAAAATTTAAGAATTGTCGACAAAATGATGTAAAATTTGTTTAGAAAAAATAATAAATAAAATATCTAAGCGTGTTAATTTTTTACCCAGGTGGGTCAATTCAAAAAATCAACTTTTTTTCGCAAATTGCAAAATATTTTTTTTCTGTACCAAAACATTCCTAGTAGGCTCACTATTAAAAAACCTGAATTTGGTATGGGTCCCATAAGTAGCAACAGAGATATGCAACTTTGAAATTTCACGGGCCGCGCCTGCCCAGAGGTATAGTATAGTTGTGAATGGGCCCCTGTCCCATCCACGTTAGGTCGTCCCCCCCCCCCCCCCCCACCGACCGTTGGGCCCTTCGCTGTGAGGGGTGTACGTTACGCCACTGTATATATTATTAAGTTACATGCAGGCAATAAGCTGTGCAGATCTAAAAGTGAATTGTCTAAAGTTAATTCCCATTCCGTATATTTTTTTTGGTAATTTTTAAACACTCCCGAATCTTTTAAATGTTTACGGATATTTTTATAGAATTAAGCGAAACCGCGGGCAGTGGCCCGTATTTTATATTTCGCTAAATTACGAGTAATTGTTTTATTTTTGCGTAATTTATGACCGGGTCAGCGCGCTACAATAAATTTCATTGGTGAGTACTTGACGCGACAGCTAACTGACCTGGAATAAACTGGGCTTAATCACGATCTATATACACAAACAAATCTCTTTTTTTTAAATACTGGGATATTTGTTTGGCCTTTTGGCACAACGAAGGTAATTTGTTGCTAAAAAATATTTTTTTTTTAATTATTCACAATGACAATAGAAAACTTGTTTGAATATATTCCATAATCTGGATTTTGCTAAACTATAATTTTTCAGCTTAGAACTGCCCAACTATACCATAACCTGTGAAATAATTAAACATACAAAATAAAAGACTGTAGTTAATTTAAAAAACTAATTTATTACTGTAAAAACCTAACAAGCAATTTACAATTTTTCCAACTACATACATACATACTATATACGGATTTTTTTACTACAATTAACAAAAAAATTACATGTTTTTCATGAACACTGAAAACAATATGTTCAAATGAAAATTATTACCAAAAAAGGGCTTGTCAACTTGCAAAGTAATGGGCAGGTTCAAATGGTAACTGTTCTGAAGAGGGCCAATCGTATAGCTCGTACGGTGCTGCATGAACTTTTTCCAAAATGACGATTAGTGTTTTCGCTACTTGTCTGAAATATTGGGACTGTGTATGGGAGAGCTGGTATATTACGGTTTCTAGTTGGTGCCCTGTATATTTGTCGTTGAAATACGCCTCGCGCAGAGCGTCTTCCCTGTAACAACAGAAACAAAACATGAGAAAAAAAATAATATAGAAATTTCTTCGTCAAACAAAAACAAAAATCGCCAATAATCTGATTATAAACCCGTGGGGGGCGGTGATATAAAGGGGGAAGCGATCCGATAAAAATAGTTAAGAAATACACCCCGAAAAATCCATAAAGTACTATGCAAAACTTTTCAAGCGAGCGCGTCCGAGCAAAGTAAAACTTGCGGAAGGCGGCAGAAAGATCGCTGCCATGGCTATTAAATTTGACCCTTTTCTCGCGTAACGCGTGCCGTTGACAGTAAGCGGGGTCAATAACAACCTATATGAAGGTGTAATAGGTGAACTGCGGTCATTGTGAAACGCGCTTTCAGGCCCAGGCCACGACGGCGACGCGAGAGAAATTGGTTGCGTTTAAGCAACATTTTTGTACGTTTACTTAAAAAAAAAACTAATTTTTGGGGATAAGTTTTTCGAATGGAGTACTTTTGTATCATAAAATAAAAAAAAATGCTGGATAACCCCATTAGAAGATTTCAAACTCACAGTGAGTAATTTATACACGTTAGGTCATATTAAAGAAAGCGTGCGATATAGTAGATTAAGAATTATTTACTGTCCGAATGGCCATATATAGTGTGTCCACGGAGAGTGTACCTATGAGGAAACGCTTTTTTATTTGTGGATTTCCAAAAAAATTGTTTACAAAAACGCCTGCTTGTCTTGTCCAAAAACGTTATTAATTTCTAAATCTTACATATATTACAAAAATTTATGATAAATTAAATATTTATTGCAGTTGCTTTTATACATTTATATTGGTTTTTATTAACAGAAGAAAAGAAGTTCTGTTACAAATTTTCATACAAATTTTGAACTTTTAAAAGTTTTTTAAGGTATACTGACTAGGAAGTTAAGTTTAATTTTTGGCGCGTGAATAATTATTGTTGTAAATAATACGATCGATCACGTGCCTGGCAAAAATTCGCGAAAAGATGTAATTTAAGAACTTAGCACAAACCAGCGACGCGTGATATAGATATCATATGACGTCACTTGACGGCGCGTGAAAATGGCGGCTTTTTAAATTGCATTGAATGAAAAGTAAAAAAAGTTTTAGTTAAATTATATAGGCATAATATAGGTAACAAGTAAACAAGTGCATTGAAAATTATCGGCAATTTTTGAGAAAATCCTCGTGAATGAGGTTTGAGTCAGAAAAAGCATAAGTGCACGTAGTGTACGAATGCTTTTGCTAGCTTAAACCGCATGAATGCAGATTTGTCCAAAAATTGCCCATAATTTTCAATGCACGCGTTATAATCGTGGAAGAATTTCATAAACCAAATTGGCTTCAAAATGGAAACCCTTTTTATATTAGCTACAATAACTGCGAATTTAATTGCCAGAACTTTAATAATAACTAATATTTTTTCGTACATTAGATAGCTGATTTTATTTTTTCTATAGTAAAAAAAGTTGGCTCACTTTGGTGTTTTTCTGAATATGAATTTGGCAGAAAAATTATTCGGTTTATTTTTTTGCACAAAAAATTTCTGCGATAATTTTTTTCAACAATGAATCTAGCTACGGTAACAAACAATAAAGTACCCGTATTTTAATGTTAAAATCTTGATTTTGAAAATTAATATTTTTAAGTTTGTTATGATTAGCTTGCATATTCCCTATTTACGTTAAATAGTATTCAACTTTTGATAGCAGTACCACTAGTTGTCAGCAGAACAGTCAAATAGAAACATACTAGAAATAACCTCCTTTCAGCAACAAAATGTACGAGATATAGAAGTGTAGAGATAAAACTTGACTTAGGTAAATTTCAGTCTTATGATCATGTTAATTTACCAATTGTGCTAAAACAGCTCCAAAAAATACCTAAAAAAATCATTTATTTTTTAAATAATATTAATTTCACTCCCCTTGTATTATTATTTTTTACCTTTTCGTACCAAGTGAAGGTGGCGCACATTTTATGACATTGAAAACTTGATTGTCACAATTTTATACACCTTTTTTGACATATTTGATAAATTAACATAATCTTAAGACTCTAAAACTGAGGATCTCGCTTCGCTCGTCCCTCAAACATTACAATCGTTAAACAGAGTAGAGCGTTTTTTAACTGGTTACATAAGTAGCCATTTTACGATCGGACACTTTTTAAAACCAAATTTAAAATAATAGTACAACTTACAATTTCTCTCTGACTTCTTGTCGGTGCTCCTCTAATCTCCAAATCATGTCTCCGGAATTGGATTCTTGAGCTGGTACTTGGTTTAACTCAAACATATCTCAAGCAGATCGAATGATTTATAACACCGAACAATTATTGTAGACTTACTACTTGATAGAAAACAAATTTAAAAATTTCTTAGATCGAATGATTTAGAACAACAAACAACTGCTGCGATGGTTCTAATGGTACTGATGTTTCAAAATATGGGGGGTGGCTTTTATAATAATTTCAATAAGAGGCTGAAGGGATTAGGGTAATTAAATTTCTATTAGGGCCCTACAGGTCATAATTGTCATGTAATCCTAAATATTATTGCTGCCCCCTTCAGGTTGTCAGGTAGTAATTACAGAATACGTTATGGTTTGTGTTAATCTGATTTACTTATAGGTAGTCCTAATTTGCTTTGGTAACAATGATTATGGAAAATTCTTAATCATTTTCATTTTAGAATTTAGAAAATTGTCATATCCTAATGGCATCTCCTAAAATAAAATGTTAAAATCCCTAACGTTATAAAATAACAAAAACGTTTTCCAAGATAGGTAAGTTCACCTCGAGCATCCGAAGCATTCGTGCTAAGATTAGAGCGTGTATTTTCGAACAAAGTTAGTGTGCAAAAAAGCGGTAAAATGGCTGACCCTGGAGGGGGAGGCCCGCCGAGCGGATACGTAAAAAAAACGGAGTACGATAAGCTCATACAGGAGCTGGAAAGGAGAGACAAAGAGTCAGCGGAAAAGTCATGTCAATGGAATACTACAAGAGCGGGACAGCAAGTGGAAAATCCAAACAGATGATGCCATCGCTAAAATCAAAATGGATCACCAAAAACAAATAGAGGAGCTAAAGAGAGTCAACGAGGAATTAAAAATTAAAGTCAGCAGGTATGAGAAAAACACTATTACTTATGCTAATCTGGACAATATTACAGACAATTTGACAGATGACGAAATCATGGACACGGACAATCTCAATAACACAGAAAATACTGACAATACTGACAACAACAGAAAACGATCTAACGCAAACAATGACAAAGACATAAACGAGACAAAAAAACAAGCCTTGGAAAATCCTGTTTGGCCTAATCTACCTAAGTCTAACAACAAAACATTAAATAACAATTTCATCAAAACCGGGCTCAAACCCGGCAATCCTTCAAGCCAAACAGAAACTCCCAAAGCCGACAACAATAGTACAGACAGTGAGATAAAATACAAAGTTCCCCCTATAGTTATTAGGGATAAAACAAAATACAACGACGTGACAAAGCACTTTTATACAAACAAAATAGACTATGGTAAAGCTATAACGGTCCCTGAGGGTGTGAAACTACTTCCTCCAACACCTAAAGACTACAACTTAATAACCAAATTTCTGGATCACAATAAAATACCTTACCACTCGTACAGGTTCCCAGAGGAAAAACCACTCCACGTAGTTTTACGGGGTGTTCTGGAAACCTGGACGGAGGAAAAAATCAAGAAAGATTTGGAGGAATTAGGTTACACGCCCTCGAAAGTAGTTAGATGGAAACATAAAAATGGGGCGCCCATGCCCCTGGTGTTGATTATATTACCTAAATCACAAAAAAGTATTTTTGACCTGTATGTTCTCGATAATATGGCTATCAAAGTTGAAACACATAAAGCAATAACGGCAGACACTCAATGTCATAGATATCAAATATTCGGACACACTCAATTTAAATGCACAGCTCCCCCAAAATGCCTAAAATGCGCTAAAAACCATAGATCATTTGAATGCCAAGCAGACAAAAACTTAAAACCCACATGCGCTAACTGCGGGGGAGAACACCCTGCAAACTTCAAAGAATGTCCTAAGCACCCAAAAAATATTAAACTATCAGTTCTCAACAAAAAACAAGAACAGGACAAACCCAAGAAGTTTGCATGGGGACAGCAAAATAACGCCAGATTAGTCGAAAACAAACAGGTTCAAATAGGTTCCAATTCGGCGCCTCAATTATTCGAAGTAATAGAGACTATGCGCAACACAATGCAAACATTTTTCCAGGACTTCGCTAAAACTATGCAATTGCAACTTCAAGCCTTGCTGCCACCGCATACAATCAGCAAGGCTTGATGGCTGTACAATGCGAAGTTGCTTATTTAAAAATTGTCACTCTAAACGCCAATAATATAAGGGATAAACGCTTAGACATAATAAATTTCGTTGAAAACTTTGAGGTGGATGTGCTTTTGCTACAGGAAACATGGTTGAAAGGAACAAGATTCTCTTTTCCAAACTATAACATATTCAGGAATGATAGATTAAATAGACCAGGTGGCGGCACCATGGTTCTTGTTAAAAAGCACATCATCGCACACGCAATGCCAAACCCGGACGAATGTAACGCCATCGAAGGCACTTATGTAAACATTAAAATTAAAGACAATAACAACATTAGATTGGGCTCGGTTTACTGTGGACCGGGCGCCACTTTTCACAGAGATTGCTTGGACCAAATATTTAATAATAACCTGGTGACAATTATTCGGGGGGACCTCAATGCCAAAAACAGAATTTGGGGATGCAGGTCTTCAAACACAAAAGGACTTACAATGTACAATAATTCCCTTGACTTTAACTATCATATACTGCCCCCGGATGAGTGCACTCACCTGGGAGTGAGAGGACTCCCGGAGATTCTGGACGTCTTTGTGATAAAAAAACACGGGAAGAACATCACAGCCCGTGGCACTAAAAGAGCTAACGTCAGACCACCTCCCGGTAATTCTAGAATACGGCGACCCCGGTAGCAAGGGCAAGGGCTTCGTCAACAAAACAAAAACAAACTGGCAAAAATTCAAATCACTGCTAGAAAATAACGAACCCCTTCCCCTGGCTGCAGAGGTTTGCCAACTAGAAAAAAACGTCAACAATCTAACTCACAGCATAAACACCGCTCTTGCCGAAGCATCAGTCACGGAGACGTCCAGATTCTCAAAATACGGAGAATTCAACACAGAACTAAAAAATGAAATCAGGGCAAAAAACCGATTAAAAAACTTAGCCTACCGTACAGGGGATCCCCGAATTAAGCAACAAGCTAACAGGGCGACCCAAAGAATAAAACAACTGATCAGCGATCTAGAGTCAGAAAAGTGGAATAGAAAAGTCGAAAGCCTAAACATAGAAGACAATAGTGTCTATAAAATGACCAGATCGCTGACCAGAGGTTCTAGACAAAATATGCCACCGATACAGACAAACAATTCAATAATAACTTGCCCTAAACAAAAAGCTGAGCTGTTCGCAGACTCGCTCTACGAACAGTTCAACGAAAACGAAACCAACAACCGGGAAAAAAAACGCAAGGGTCAACAGAACAATAGACATTTACAAAACCATGAA
Organism: Philopedon plagiatum; assembly: GCA_963971165.1. NCBI lineage: Eukaryota > Metazoa > Arthropoda > Insecta > Coleoptera > Curculionidae > Philopedon > Philopedon plagiatum. The sequence goes on along the minus strand of OZ020190.1, from coordinate 142,920,045 downwards.
CCACCCCCCAATAACATCAGACAGGTGAATTTCAACGAAGTCCAAGCAATCATTAAAAATCTAAACATCAAAAAAGCGCCGGGCATCGACTTGGTTAGTAACGCGGCTATTAAAAAACTACCCGATAAAACGATAAAGGACTTGGTAAACATAGCACAATCTGTCTTAATCACGGGACACTTCCCTCCCGTGTGGAAAAAAGCGAAGGTGGTTCTGATTCCTAAGCCAGGGGGAGACAGGACTCGGATTGGCAGCTACAGACCAATCAGCCTCCTGTCAAACCTTGGGAAAATCATAGAAAAAATTGTCCTGGACAGAATTAACGACTTCTTGAGGGAAGCAAGAATACTGCCTGAAGAGCAGTTTGGTTTCAGAGCCAACCTCTGCACAATCAGACAAACAACAATAATGGCTTCAAATATAATATCAGGTTTCAACAAAAAATTTCACACGGGAGCGGTATACTTCGACATAAGCAAGGCATTCGACAGGGTTTGGCACAACGGGCTCATACTAAAGTTAATCAGAATAGGCACACCTAACTATATAATCAAAGTAATTATCTCTTATCTGGATAACAGACGGTTTGTCGTGTCAGCAGATAACACAAACTCAACTACAAAACAAATGAGAGCCGGAGTTCCCCAAGGATCTCCGCTCGCACCTACACTCTTTAACATTTACACACACGATATACCAAAATTCAGACTAAACAACCTATACATGTTCGCTGATGACACGGCAATCACGGCTACATCCAAACAGTCATGGCTGATCGTGTCTAGACTTCAGAGAAATATAAATCAGCTTGAAAAATGGATGGCAGACTGGAAAATAAAAATAAACCCAATAAAAACCCAAGCTATATATTTCTCTAAGTCTAGATTCCGGCTGCCTGAGAATAGAGTTAGAGTGGCAAACAGGCAAGTCCCATGGAGCGACTCCATAAAATACCTAGGGCTACACTTCGATAAGCGCATGAATTGGAAAAGAAATACAAATAATCTAATAAAAAAAGCTAATAAGCAAATTAGCGCGATATACCCCCTAATCAATAAACGTAGTAGAATCAACACCAGGGTTAAGACCACTCTGTATAAATCTCTGGTCAGGTCTGTGCTCACTTATGGGGCACCCACGTGGTGCACCATCAGCAGAACAGACTTGAACAGATTCCAAACCATACAGAATAAAGCACTTAAAATAATTGTCGACGCACCCAGATATGCCATCAACAACATTATACATAGGGACCTAAGAATTGACAATTTAAACGAATTCTTTGATAAAATTATAACAAACTATCACACAAAAGCCGACCAATCAAACAATGACCTAATACAAACATCACATAGACATGCACGACAAAACAGCACATATAAACTACCAAAAGACTGGCTACTACGACGACAATAAATAATTAAAAAAAAAAAAAAAAAAAAAAACTGACAGATTAGCATAAGTCCAGCGAAATTAGCAAGAGCCGAAGAACAAACAACCTGCTGACCGAAGAAAACACACACAATGAAAGAAAAGGAGTAAAAGGTTATCGACCTGACTCAAGAGATCAAAGAGGACCCAGAGAGTCCAAGATAGGTATAGAATGTGCGACTTTTCCCCGAATATGTGATATACAAAATAAAATTTTAAAAACCCTATGGCTTATCTACAACTTGCTTGCTCTTGCGACAAAGAAGTTGGTGTTTAACACCATATATTACTTTTTAAAGCCTTTTAGCATTCCTAAGCTACATCTGTAAACTGTGATCAACTTTTGGCTCTTAAAAAAATCTTAAATTCTCAATGAATTTATCAACTCTTGGGAGTCTATTTTTAAAATTTAGTTTCTATAGAGAAGTATAAAAAAGAAACTAAGAGAGTTACGTGTTTTTGGAATTTATTCAGATTTTATGAAATTCTATCCCGAATCTTTAAGAAATCCTTCATACGTTAGATATTTTTATAAACTCTATAAAAAATACTATCAAAGTTCGCTTTAAGCTAGAAGAAGCAGCTGTTTAATTAAAAGATTTTAAACAGAGGATCATAAAAATCAAAAAATTTTTGTCGTTTATTCAATTTTCATGAATTTCTGTCCAGAATCTTTAAGAAATCCCTAATACGTTGTATATTTTTAGAAACTCTAGGAAAATTACTATCAAATGAAGTGATTTTCGCGAAAGGTCGATTTAGGTTAGAAGATACAGGTGATTAATTAAAAACTTTTGATCATAAAATTCAAAAATTTTGTCCATTTATTCAGTTTTAATAAATTTCTCTCCAGAATTTTTAAGCAAACCCTAATAACTTATATATTTTTAGAATCTCTAGAAAAATTGTGATCAAATAAGGTAGTAATCGCTGGAATTCGCTTTTGGTTAGAAGATACAGCTGATTAATTAAAAACTTTTGAACAGGGGGTCATAAAATTCAAAATTTTTAGCGATTTATTCAGTTTTTATAAATTTCTGTCCAGAATCTTTGAGAAATCCCTAATACATTATATATTTTTAGAAACTCCAGGAAAATTACTATCAAATAAAGTAACTTTCGTGAAAGTTCGCTTTAGGTTGGAAGATACAGCTGATTAATTAAAAACTTTTGATCATAAAATTCAAAAATTTTTACCATTTATTCAGTTTTTATAAATTTCTCTCCAGAATTTTTAAGCAATCCCTAATAAGTTATATATTTTTAGAATCTCTAGAAAAATTGTGATCAAATAAGATAATAATCGCTGGAATTCGCTTTAGGTTACAAGATACAGCTGATTAATTAAAAACTTTTTAACAGAGGGGTTATTAAATTCAAAATTTTTTGCCGTTTATTCAGTTTTTATGAATTTCTGTCCAGAATTTTTGAGAAACCCCTAATACGATATATATTTTTAGAAACTCTAGGAAAATTACTATCAAATAAAGAAGTATTCGCGAAAGTTCGCTTTGGGTTGGAAGATACAGCTGATTAAATAAAACCTTTTTGAAAAGAGGGTCAACAAAATTTTAGCATTTTCTTAAAATTTGCTAGTGAATAAAGCATTATTGGCGGCAATTAGCTTTAATCTTTAAAGAAACCTTCAGTGCCGGCGATGAGGGTTGGGGGACCCTTCGCCAGATTTATTTCAGTTAGGTAGTATCGTGTGACAAAAAAATGCCAGTCACCTCAGGACAGTTTCTGATAAACCTGAGCATTGCTGACTGTATTCGTGACAGTCTGTCAGTTAGCAGATATATGCTAAATGTTGAAATTACTTAATAGTTTGTTACGAACACAAAAAGTAATATTGTCGATTTAAATGGATTTATCTTTCGGTGTTGGACATTTATCTGTCACAGGATGGAACATGGAAATTAAAATTAAGTTTTATTACTGCACATCGGAACCTTTGTAATTTTACAATGGCTCCACCTGAAGTATTTAGCATATTTCACAGACAGGTAGTAGGTACCTACTCATTTGTTCTGATATAATAATAAAGAATGTACCTGTTTAATATGGAAAAATGGTATTTCGAAAATTTAAGCCTGATTACCTGTTTATTACTCTACTTAGGTATTTGGTCCTTTCAGTTTACTGGTATGATGGTGAATTAGCAGAAAAAGATTTGATGAACGTTAAAACGTGAGAAGAATTGTATTAATTACTTTTCTTGAATTTTACACTAGTAAAATATTTTTAAATGTCCATTTTTTATGACTTTTACCTTAATGGCATAACGGTGACACTTTCACACTATTTAGGACTTTTGTTTTCACTTTCTTGACATTTTTACTGCAAAAAGTATAGCGATTTTTTTTCCATACGTCGCAAACTTGGACGCGGTCTTCATATTTTCAAAAAAAGCATTTTCAAAAAGTTTCAATATTTCCTACTGTAAATCTATCTCAAATTCGGTTAGTAAACAAAAACTGCTATCGTATAAAATATCGTACACGATCAACAATTCCTACAGTACAATACAATACGACGTATATACAGGGTGTTTGGTAATGAATTGGCCATATCTTAGCAGTGGTTTCCTACAAAAGTTGATAATAAGAGAGATACAGTTTTATTTTAGATTTTTATCAATTTGCTTTGAAAGATACTAAATAAATTCATATTCATCTACTTTTTCACTTGAAAAAGCTATACTTTATTAGTGGCGCTAGAAGCAACTGTCTTTTAGAAAAATTCATTTGAATTCGGTGTCGCACAGAATAAATAGGAAAAAAACATTTTTAGTATCAGCAAAAAAATATACCTTTTTCTGGGGAAAATGCAAACATCAAGTGAAAATAATAAAAACAAAATATATCACGAATGAACAATAAAAAAATAAACTGCTAAAAATGAACTCATGGCATTTTGAACATTTGCTGAAACATAATTAAGTTTTCGAAACAAATAAAAACATAATTTGCAATCAAGAGAAGAGCAACACAATATGTTTCGATCTTTTTATTATCTAGTTTACTGCCTATTTAGTAAATGATTCTGATTTTTCTTAATAAAAATCCCGACACTACAACCCCATGATGAAAGTAAAATCAATACAGACTCTGTAGGTTTAAAGCTCTACAAAATATAGAGCTAATTTCAATTCATGACATGAATTAGCACTTTGTTCAAACGGATGCACCGGACCTATTTTAGCGAAACAATGGCGGAGTCAGTTAGATCTATTTTTGTTTCTGAGACTGAATCGTAGATCATGAATTAAAAGGGCTTTAAATTAATAAGCCATCTCTTTTTTAACAAAAAATTAAAAGGGATCATTTGATTCTTATTAAATAAAAAGATTTCTAATCTCCGTAAAAATACCTTAGTTTAAGTAAATTATTGTTAAGTCGCGCCAGCTCGCTTATATTCCATAAGCCTCGATTTTATAAACAGCCAACTTTTTATCATATTTTTCCAAAAAGTGGCCTGGGCCTAAAAGCGCGTTTTGCAATGACCGAATTTTCAAATGTGTACAAACCCATCGTTAATCTAGAATTTAAGATTGTTTTGGCGATTTCCAGATCTATTTAAACAGATTGAAATGTATTTGATGTTACATTTATGCGCTCTAAAACTGCACACTGAAAAATCAGTAAAAATACAAATTCAAATTTCTCATTGGTTAGTGCTTCCTGAGACAACTATTTTAAAGACCATTCAGAATTATAGACATTCATTAATTAATACTGTGGTTGGCGTTGGGCCCCCTAGAAGGCTGGGCCCCCCCGCTATGCAGAGTTTGCATAGGTGTCTTTACGCCACTGATGGCGCCCATACCGCATACCACTGAATAGGTAACATACAAAATTTTACGGTTTGGTTAAATTGCATCTAAACTGCATTTAAAATATTCCAGACTCCAGTGTCCCGTTAGAGTTCTCGCTTCCGAATCTGCATTCAGAACAAAAAGTGTCATCTCTGTCCCCAAAGAGCACAGAGCCGTCGAGTGACACTAGTTCTCTCTAAGCCGAAGCGACTTCAGTGCTCTTCTATTGTGATAGAGTGCTAATTCGTGTTACGAATTTAAATTAACTACATAATTTATAGAGGTTAAATGCATATCACGGCGATGTATTGATTTTCATTTTTGGTGTCATCAGTTGAGAGTATCGGTATTTTTAGTAGATATGCACATACAGATAGTTTTTTGTAAAAAGGCGTTATGAAAAATTACTAGTATTCTGCTCCCATTACCAGGGACGTACCTATTCATGGGGGGATGGGGCAAAGGGCACCCCTCCCCCTGTAGGCGCTCGAGTTGGCTAATTAGAGTATTAGTTGGCTATTAGGTTTGTTGCTCACCCAGTGGTGTACACAGACTTCCTTTATGGGGGGGGGGTATATTTTAACAACGTAAATAATAGAAAATATTATTGCTTTAAAACTAAAACTGATGTGTTTAATATGCATCAAAGTAAAAGTGATTATAAAATACTACAAAATAAAAAACTTTCAAGCGGCATTCTTCACGTGGCGACCATTTCGACCAACCCAATTTCATTAGGCATGGTTTTTTGGCTTTAAAATTTTTAACAATAACATTATATGTATATTAAGTATAGTTTCAACGAGTATAATGATTTCATTCACAAGATTAATGGGTATGTTAAAAGATCTATGGTGTCATTTTCTCTGTCACTACGACCTCAATATTATTTTTAAATATTATTTTCCTAAAATACATAGAATATGAATCTGCGGTTAGTAATGTCACACAGAGGCGGACCGTGACTTTTGGTTTGGGGGGGTTTTGTAGGTCACTTTTGATTTGTGGGGGGGGGGTTGGTAGACAAAACCCTTGTTTTTATATAAATATGTATATACTACCGTGCTGTATAATGTTTATAATAACTACTATAAGAGATCAATGGGGGGGGGGAGGGATTTAACCCCCAACACCCCCCCCCCCAGCGGTACGCCTTTGATGTCACAATATTCATACAAAGGAAAAATAAAGCAAAAAATTGTACCAAAATGCAATTAAGTTGGGCAACGTAGACGTCACGTGTAGAATGCTGCCTTAAAATAACAGTTATGAATCTTAAAAAACAAATTCTAATAGAAGTATAAAATGTTATTTCCCAGTAAACCAACGGCAGTCGGGAAACAGTCGGCCTGGTGGGAAGTCTGAGGCTCGTTATGCCATTTTCTGACTGCATACGGTTCGCGCGTGTTTTTCCATGCGATGAATTGCCAGCCTTCAACCAAAAGAGTCATGGACTCGACACACCAGAAACGATACTTCAGTTTCGAATCGAACGCGGTTACGATACTGGCCACAGAACAACAGGTTTTATACTGGCAGCCCAGTTGCGAAAATCAGCTTTCGTAACGCAACAATTCACTTTTTTGCAAATTATAATTTTTTTTTCTTTTCCGAAACATTCCTAGTAGGCTCACTATTAAAAACCCTGAACTTGGCATGGGTCCCGTAAGTATCAACATAGATATAAAACTTCAAAATTTCTAAATAGACGTGTTTGGTGCTTTTTTGTGTGTTGTTCAGTTGTTCGCCTATATTTTTTTTGGAATGTGCATTGTAGCATTTTCAGTGGTGATCTCGTTTTGTATTTTCCTTGTTTTTTATGTAGATATGTTTTGAAATAAATTTGTCCACTACTTTATAAATTATAGTTTAAAAATTGTTTTTCTTATTTTTTGCCATTTTACTACTTTCTTAACTAAAAAAGTTATAAACTAGTTTAAAGTGATGAGTTAAATTTACTATTTATACCATTATACCTACTATCTCTTCCAACAAAAATGAGAAAGGTTTGTTAATCTGCAAATAGCTATTTCAATACTGGGAGCAGAGATGTTCAGCACGTTTTTATAAAGAACAAAATGAACTGTATTTTCAAATGTATATATGTAATTTTAAAGGGGTTAGCATTGATTGTTCTAGAAACATTTTTACACAAAAAAATAAGTTAAAATTTCCAAAAATAATTGCATACTCCAAGTTTAGGGACAAAAATTTTGAATTCATGTTTAAAATGTCTTGTCCAAAACTGATATAACAGCAAGTACGAATTATTTTTGTTAATTTCGAGTGACTGTTTTGCTGTAAAAGTATTTTTTAAATGCTGAATGCGGACCATCTTGAATTTGTATTAAAACCACGCATTAGTGCACCTAGTCCGCCTAGCCGTCGGCGGGCCATCCGCTGTACTAGGCTAATCCACCAGTGGACGGATAGCGGATCTCCAACGATACTGTGCTCTGTACTGTAATGCCGCTCATGACTCATGGGCGGCATTACATTCCATGAGCCGTAGCGGCAAAGAGAACATTCCCGGTCTACAATCCGCTGGATTTGCCGTATTTCGGGCCGGACGCGGCTTTTGGCAATGCGGTTTATGTCCGCTTCTGGAGCAGCCACCTTGTATTTACTGGGGATGCTTACGTAACGCGCCTCTTATTGTTCTGTTAGGAACAGCCAAAAGGGAAATTATAGCGGCTAGATCTTTAAAGCAAAATCCGTGGAAATATCGGTAGAAAAGGGATACATTCCCATCAACGCGGCGATGAACAAGACAAGGGAGATTTCTTGTGAGGACTGGGTCATTGATGAGTCGAATGGCTCTCTCTTGGATAGAATCAAGAATGTTAAGTGTCGAAAGTGACCCCGCTCCCCAGATGTGGGAACAGGTTAGGTCTTATTTGGGAAATATAGAGAGTGTGTAAGTTAGAATGGGCGAATTATTTCCTGGCTCGAAAGAGTAACCCAGGCTTTTTAGCCGCTGGCGCTGATGTGGCTATTGAAGTAATGTTTGTGCCTGCTGAGATCATGTTCGAAAGCGATACCAACAAGATCGAACGTTTTTTCGTTCTGTAGGGCTTGACCATTCATGTGAATGGGGTAAGTTATGCTGGATTTTTTGCATGACAGCGAGCAGGACTGGGTTTTGGAGGTGTCGAACTGAACAAGGTTGTTGGCACTGCAGTCTAAGATCAATTCAAGATCTTAGGAATGCTTTAAGAACCTCCAGGAGCTCAGCCTATAGGAGGACTACAAAACTAAAACACTGCATAAAATGCTACGCAAGGAAATAAATTACAGGTACCTACCTACCTTTAAATATCCTAATGACATGATTAAAATACATACTGGGTTCCATCAGCCCCCCACTAGGTCTTGGAAATTTATAAAGTTTAGTGGCAAAATGGCTTTATTCGAGTCAATAGGTTAACGGTATTACGGTATATTTTTAAACGAACTATACCTAATGCATTTGTTCGAACAAAACATCCTATACATCTCTTCCGGAGATGGCCCACTGCTATACGTATTAAAACAAAGAGCAAACTTTTTGCTTCTCTCCTATTTAATCATAGCATTCATTGCAAAATAAAATGTTATATGCAAATTATGAACAAAAGGGCTTTTATTTCATGTACACGCCATTTGCATAGTTCAAAAGTTTTTTTATTGTTTCGTTGTCTGTTTTTGCGCGTTTGGTTAAATCCATTTTTCTCTGAATGCACATCGGTTTTCAAGCTCTAAATTTAAATATTAAGAGTTATTCTTTAGGACTAGATATAAAGGGAACAGGATTATTTTTATTTTAATTTTGAGCAGAATACCTTACGATTTTATTGTAGACAAATACCTACCTATAAGTTTCCGAAAAAATCTCCCCTTCGGATTATAATGCTCTCAATATTCGCGTCGACAATCATCGTCTGCAGCATCCACAGAACCTAGAAACTTAAAATTTGGCTGAAAGTTGGATTGTAAGACATTACATAATTAAAAAGAATAATCTGAAAATCCTACATCCTTCAGTAAAGCAGTAAGAGATTTTCCGGAGGAAATCCCCTCCCCCCGGAGTAGTTTTAAAATAGCTTATTTATGACCAGTTTTTTAAAATTTATTACGTTTCATTTTCTATACACCCCCTTCCGAAGCAATTTTAAGTAGGACTCCTCTCAAAAGCAATTTTTTATGTTATTCTTTCCAAGCTGTCTGTTGGGAACAGGAAAACAAAATTTTTGTTTGAAGTGATTTAAATTTCTCATTATACGCCACTGGCCTGGGCACTACTAGCGACATCCGTCGACGAACTTTAAAACAAAGGACATCAAATAAGTCGACAAACAGGTTTCTTGAAACGAACAGACTGATTTTTATCTTTTAGGATTCCACGCCTAAAAACGGTGTTCCTTGATTTTCACAACTATTTACCCGTCAGTGACTTTATACTTAACAGTGACAATGACTTGAAAAAGGTGTGACATTGCAATCAAAGATCTTTTGCGAATTACCGGACCGTTAACGCATTATAAACCGATTGATAACATAACTGAAATTTTGATATCGTACTGCTAGGTAAGGGTGTAAGGGTCTAACTTTCATATTACAAATGTTAGTCTGTGTTCGTGCCACAGTGTTATTTTTTCATGATACCTGGTCATTATTTGCTAATGTTGTTTTTTTACGTTAAGAAAAATTATTGTTTACCACACTTGTTTTCACTAAAGTAATAAAGTTACTAAAACGTTAGTGTCCTCTTTTGAGCGTAAGTGAAATCAGTACATATGTCGTATCGATCAAACATAGCGTAGTCGGTAACGGGAGCTTCGGAGTGGTTCCGCAGCAATACGAAAGATGGAGCTTCTGAAAGATGTCCAATTTTCAGCCTTTTATTTAAGTTTTATTGTTTAAAATTTAGTTTTGAATGTTTTTTCCTTAATTTTACGACTAAAAAATACATAATTTATAAATTTATTATGTTTTTCTTTATTTTTTGGCATATTTCTAACCTAAGTCAAACACCCACGTTTGACAGCATCCCAAAACTTCGTCCAAAAAGTTGGGATTTTTCCAAAAGAAAAACATTTCCCAGCGATATTTTTTGCTTTCTCATGCAATTTTATCTGAAAATCAAAAAAATTTTGCCTCGAAGGTGCAATTACAGCGTAAGTTGGCGACCCTGTTCCAGCACAGCAAATGTGTATAAAATGCTCATGGCTTCCATGAAACGCCATTTTAATATTAACCTTTTAGGCGGGGAGCAAGTAAATTTTATTTAAAAATATGTGTTGTGAGTACCTGTGGATTTATTGGTGGAAAATTATAGAACGTTAGCTATGCAAGTAAGTAAAACTATTAATTTTTAGCATTAGTCAAGATATTGATTACAAAACATTTCATAAGGTGGTGAAAATATTCACTAGGCATTCTTTATGCCCAATTCACAAGCTTCATCGTTGTAAACGAACAATTGTTATGAAACACACACCATCAGCCAAAATTCGTCCATATATTAGGTATTCACCTTGGTAAACATCAACTTGACAAGCAAATCTAACCAACATTAGACCCTTTTACTGACGAAGCTTTTTTCTAAATTCTAGGACATCTAAAGAAAACGCAATTCGGCATGGAAGATGGTTTAGACGGTCCTCTGGCAAATTTGCAAGTGTCTGACCACATGAAAAATGGAATAGTGAGCCCCATAATGGCTAACTTCCCGGAAGGGACTGTTGCCGAAGCCAAAGACAGCAAACATTCAGTTGATCCCCCAAAAGTTAATGGTGAAAGTAACCCAGACCATCAGGATAATCTCTTTCAGGACTCTTACAGCTCTGAAAGTGATGCTTTGGTCATTGATGAAAGTGTCCCCAAAAAGAAGAGAATAAGAGGCAAATACAATAAGAAATCCAAAGAGGCAAATAGACGTACAAGCGAGAAAGAAAATGACAGTGATCTTTCTAATGATTCAAAGGAAAAAATAAACAGTGATAGAAAGTTACAAATTGGACAGACAAAGGACATTTTTAATGATGCAGTGAAATACAAAACAGTGCAAAGTATTGAAATAAATACTTTTACTTCAAACATTTCCAGTGAGAACACCCAAACAAGTGATAATTTTAGTGCAAATACCGAGAACTTAGAGTGCAGAATTAGTGAAACTCAAACCCAATGTGATGTTCCTAGGTTAACTAGCGATGTAAGTAGTACGCAAGAACTTCAACATTCAAACCCTTTTTTTAATCAGTCTCTTTTTGAATTGTCTCAGTTACACCAGACTCATTATGAACCTTCTAACGTTAGTGAACCTCCAAATCCTAAAGACTTAGGTTCAACTTGTAACAGAACTTTAAAACGTGGAAAACCCAAGCCTAAGATACAAGAATATGCTCAGTATTTAGGTTTGCAGCCGGCTGTGCAATTTAAATGCCCAAAATGCGGGAAGTCTGGTTTTGAGTCATTAGTGACTCTTCAAGACCATTTTATACAGTGCAATTCTGTACAAAGTTTAGAGAAAACTGTAGAGAATGAAAATAGTTCTGGTTTTAAACTTAAACGAAAAGTGTTTTTGTGTTCTGCTTGTGGCACTTATTATGAAAACTGGAGCCTTTATGTGCATATGTTAGAGTATCATCGACGTTATATTTGTTTGTATTGTTTAGGAATGTTCTCGGTACTGGAAGATTTATGTCAGCACATTCAGTTGAGGCATAATTTTGAACCAGGTGTAAAGAATACTTTGGAAGACTTTTATAATACTTATAATGAACCTTGTTACGTAGTTTGTTGTGAATGTAATAGACAATTCAATGAAGGCGATAATTTCTTTTATCATCATTGTGTAGCCATAAAACCAAGTACTAAAGGCAAACCTAAGCAGATCAAGCAAGTTATTGCTCCGGAAAACCATGTGACAGGTGATTTTGTTGCTCCAACTCCTGAGGTGCCAAATAAACCCGAACAAATAGCACAAACTGAAAGAAGTGATAGTGAAAAGATTTATTTAAAAGAAGATCTACAAGAAAAAACAATAAATCCACCTTCCGCAACAGAAGACTTACCTGAAAAATGTCAAGACAGTGTAAGCAATCAAGTTGACAGTGCTAAACAAAACTTTGATGAAACACAAAAGTCAAAAGAACTATTTAGTGACAGTAGTTGTGAAAATGATGATGATTCTGTTCCAAAAGAGGCACCTTTGAAAGATAGCAGCACTGCTACTGATGTAAATGAGACAATGCCTAGTGATAGTTTGGACAAAGACAATATAGAAGAAAATTGCGAACAAGATTCTTTTGATTCGACAAAAATTTCCAAGATAAACCAAGAGAATCTTGCTAGTACAGAAAACACTATGGACAGCACTGAAGACAACCTATCAGACTCCAGGGAAATGGATGAGTCTGTTGAAGAGCCCAAAGAAGAACTTATCGAAACAAGGAAAGTGCCAAAACTGTCTTTAAAGTTGCCAAAACCTGGGTCTTATCCGGAGCCTGATCCTGAGGATAGCGATGATAGTGAAAAACTTGGGATGGAGGTTGATAATATTGAGAGTGAGAATGAAAATGAGCATACTTTAAGTGACACCGGTAAGAATTAGTAAAGTATAATATTTTATTAAATTTGTAGGTTTATTATCCTTAAATTGAGTGAGTTCATACAAGACCTGTATCTACATGATCTCACAGTGAGAAGTTGTAATCTTATATTAATTAGTTATTTGTTTCACACATCAGCTAAAACGGGGGGCCAATACACTCGCTTGTAGTGCCAATGTAATAAAAAAATTAGCTAAAACATATACAGTATGTCCACGAATGGGGTAGACAAGAGGACAAATGAACCAAAATGTTGGTTAAGAGTAAAGATGCCTTTTTTAAAAATTTTAATGCAAAAGGGTAAATAAACTAGATTGGATAGACCGTCTAATCGCCCCCCGAGGGGGCTCTCTAAGGTCGGTAATATCATCATTGTCATGCCCTGAAAATTTCGTGTTCCTAGGGCAGGTATTAAGGAAGATATCACACTCCTTCGGACTGATGATGCAGAATAGACCGCTATTCGTAACCGTATCGCTACATACATACAAACACCTACACGTAGAAACTATTTTTCAAGGCCGTCCGCTCCCCAGACACGTATTTTTGCAAATACTAAGACTCTTCGGACACCCTGTATACACACGTACAAACATAAACACATATTAATACAAATATATTCGATTTGCTCCCTTCCTATAAAAATGAAGAAACCAAAAAATATGAAAATTACGTATTTCGGCGACCTCTTTCCGACCAGGTATATGGGATTTTGATTTGGATCCATTTTGACCCCGAAAAAAATTAAAAACGTCAAAAATTTTCATCAAAAATCGTAATTTTCAGTTTTTCCCGAGGTTTTTCCCAAATTTTTCCAATTTCCAGTCGTTTTAGGTATAGGTAAATATATTGCAAAAAGAAAGTATTTGAGATTCTAAAGTTTGACGTGTCAAACCGTTTTTCTGTACGACTTTTCGATTTCGAGCAATGTAGAACTCGAATATGGGTCTGCAAGTGACTTTTTCGGCCTAAAAAATTCAAAAGTGTGACTTCCCATTTTCCGAATATCGCCAATTTCAATCGGGTTCTGAAGCTCCCGGTCCTCTATAACCTCCGAAAATTTAAATCGATTTACTTTTGTGACCTGTAATCGATCCCATACGAATTCGCTGAAATTTCGACTTTGACGTTTAATAAATCCGAAACGCGACACCCTGTATAACTGAATTTTTTATCGAAGCTAGACGCACTATCCCTCTGTTAACCCAGAAAATTTAATCGCTCCCGCACTAACCGTTTTCGAGAAAAAAAATTGAAAAAGTGAACATGTCAAGATTCACGAAAACAGACGACCAACCTTGACTGGCGGGGGGGGGGGGGATATAGACCGCTTTGGCGGTCTATAAAAAGTTGTTTTAAATTTGAAAAGAATTTTTATTTCAGATTTTCAAGTAAAAAATTGAAATTTCTAAATTATGCTTTTAAAATCCAAATTTTTCGAAGTCATATCGGCACCTTTTTTATTTGATTATACCTTTGATAACTGCGACATATTTGTCAAAATAATAAAGGCGTTTTCTTTAGAGCAAGGAATATTTATAATCCAAAGTTACAGACTCGTACAGGTTAAAGAAAAATACTTATTGACTATTAAATAATAATTATTGTAATAAATATTCGAGAAATATTTCTTACTTCAATAAATTTTTAAAAAAGGACCCATCATATTTATTTTTCAAAAACTTCTCCATATTCTATGCATTTTTCTAACTGACGTCGAGAATCGCTAGAGCTTCTTATTTCTTCCAGTGAAATCTATTCTATCACTGTTAAAATTCTCTGCTTCTTCATCATTTTCAATGGGTCTTTCATATGTTAGTTGTTTAATGCGCCCCCAGAGAGACATATCACAAATTGTCAAATCGGGACTTTTAGGGGGCTACAAAATTGGACCATTTCGACCCATCCATTGATTGACATCCCTTACTTCTGCAGCATAATGTGCAGGACACTTATTGTGCTGAAAATACATGTTTCGGCGATATTGAAGAGGCAATTCTTCTAACTTGTCTGACAAAAATGACTCCAGATGTAAATAAGAATATCTGTTACATGTATTATCAAAAAAATATGTTATTTTCAATTTATTGATCATAAAAATTTACAATACAAATATAAATTCGTAAGACTAGTCAGGCAAAAATACAATTAATTACAAATTAATTGACTTATGTGGCTAGTACATGGTTGTAATCGAAAAACTCAACTGAATAAAATCCATAAAAACAAGAATTTCTGAGATTTTCTTAGAAATATTTTTATGTTATTTTCATTTACTGTTCTTTTCATTTTGTTCAGACATTTCAGACCCATATATGATAGTGAATTCTGACCAACACCCAGTCTAGAGTACGGACAGGGAGATCCTGGGCCTTCCTTGTGTAGTTTGCATGAATGTCACAAATAATGTCTGTATGATTGTGGCCGATTCATATTTAAAAGATTTATTGTTTGGGTGTTACGCCACTCTACTGTTAAGGAAAATTAATATTTAAAAAAAATAATAAAAGTCACTGCGTTTAATACAAAAATCCTGAAAAAAGAAATATTCTGTACTGTCAGTGACTTTTAATTATAAAAAGTATGCCTGACCCTAATCTATATAGAGATAGATTAAAGTTATATTGTAGTCTTTGCTCTACATTCGAAAAAATATTACAAAGTATCCAACATGTGGGGAAATAAATTTTTATGGAACTAGACAGAGAGACATGCTCTATGTCCCATTTTGTAGAACCAGTGGCACAATGAGGGGCCCAGTTGTTATGGCACTCAAAATGTATAATCATCTGCCCCAGGCATTTAAAGAAATAAACTTCCTTGCAACTTTTCAGGCGCAAATTAAAAGTTTTACTAATAGATACCTAAGCCTTTTTATTCAGTAAGTGAGTACTTCCTTGAAGTATGGTAGGATTGTTATTGTATATACATAGTACTTATTATACATATAAATGTGTGTAGTATGCACAATTTGTTTATGTTCATTTATTTGTTGACAATTCCAATACATTGTAAATGTCTATGGAAATAAAAAATTTGCATTTGTAATAAACATGTGCAATGTTCACAGTAGCACATCTATCATGTGCAAACACCAAGTCCAACATTACATTATTGGCATTTGGGATGTTATTTACTTGAAAGAGCTGATTATAGGCATAGCAGTCACTAAGATACCTATCTAACTATTTCTGGATTATAAATATTCTTTGTTCTACAGACAACATCTTCATTATTTTGACAAATTCGTCTGAGTTATCAAAGATGTAATCAAATGAAAAAGGGGACAATGTGCCAAAAATATTTTGATTTTAAAAGCGTAATTTAGAAATTCCAAATTTTTACTTGAAAATCTGGAATAAGAATTCTTTTAAAATTTAAAACAACTTTTTTATTTAACGTTTTGCATTAAAATTTTAAGAAAGGCAACTTTACTCTTAACCAAATTTTATGTTTTTGTATTTTCTACATATCATGGATTTTATTTTTAAAGCAAGCAAATTTTTTTAGAAAGAATGCCCTCTTGTGTACGCCATTTATGGACTTTCTTAATAAAAACACTTTTTAGAACAAACTGAAGAACTTCATGAGCAAGAGAAACCAGCTCCTGAACCAAAAGATGACTCACCACTTGAGCCCCGATACCCAGCAGCGAGTGTAGATGTCCCCATTATCGAAATAGAACTGGACCAACCATTAGATAAAATGGATATTCGGGTATTACTACAAAAATGTCTTCGAGCGACTGTAGCTACGTGCATCTACTGCAACCATTCGAGGAGAATATCAGTAAATGGCAAACAGCTTGCTTTACACGCGATGGCGGAGCACCGGTACTCTGCCATAAACAAGAGTATAACAGAGGAAGAACTAAGTCCAGATAGTTTTAATACCAGAATTTCGGAGTGTTTAGAACAGCTAGAAACTGTATTTTTCAATTTAGATTCGGGTGTCTCCGAGGAGGCGGTAACTTTTTCCCATGTTTTTGAGTGTTTTCAGTGTCACTATAGTACGACGGTTCATAAAGAGCTGTATTTGCACAATAGGAAGTTCCATTCGAAGAATCTACTGTTGTGCATTATGTGTAAATCGAATTTTTACAGTTACAGTGAACTCATATGTCATTTGTGTCCAGGACTGTATATCACAGATTACGATTTGCAATTTCGATGTTGTATGTGCGTCAGCGACGTCTTGCCGTCGTCTTTTCGATTGATGGTTCACTTAAGAAAAAGGCACAACGTTTGTGATGTATGTTTAGAGATGTGTCACAGTCAATATAAGCTGTCGAATCATGTTTGGAAGCACAAATTGCATCATTTTTGTTATAGATGTGGAATTGCTTATAGGTAAGATTGTTAAAAATATAATAGCTGGTTTATTGAGTTTTTTTTATAAATCGTCTGTAAACCGTCAATTTTACTATTACAATTTGACACGGAACTGACGGCCACGAAACTGACACGCATGTCAATTCAAAATCCAAAAATTTTAAAATTAAAAAAAACTACACAAAAATTGTCCTCTATGCCAAGGTCCATAATTATTTTACTAGCATGAGAAAAAGTCATAAATATTAACTAGCATGGAACTGACGGGGTAACGAATTATGGCGTGTGAAACAGATTGGTGACGGTTTTCACATAGTGACACGGTACTGCCGTTAACTAATGACATACTTTTGACTGTGTTGGATTTTTTTTTATTTTTGAAAATTATTGCCTGTCTTTAACCTTGTAGATGTTCAGTAAAGAGAAGATATTAAAAGAAATCACTACAACTCTTTTTTTTTTAAGAGAAATTTCTTCATTATTTTTTCAATTCGTGACTGAGATGAGCATGGGACTAACATTTTACACTTAATTTGTTTAAAGAAGAGGTTTACAGAAAATAATAGTAATAAACTAAGTACATCTCATATACAGTTGTTAACACAAGAGTGTTGGCTTAATTTATAATATAAGGATCAAGTAATAAATATTAACATTAGCACGGAACTGAAGTGGTAACGGGTTATGGCGTGTGAAATAGATTGGTTACGGTTTTCACATGGTGACACGGTACTGACGTTATTAACTAACGACATAATTTTGACTGTGATGGATTTTTTTTTATTTTTGAAAATTGTTGCCTGTTTTTAATCTTGTAGATGTTCTGTAAAGAGGAGGTATTAAAAGAAATCACTATAACTCTTTTTTTAAGAGAAATTTCTTCATTATTATTTCAATTCGTGGCTGAGATGAGCACGGAACGGACATTTTACCCTTAATTTGTATAAAGAAGAGGTTTAAAGAAAGTAACAGTAATAAACTAAATACATCTCACATACAGACATTAACACAAGAGTGTTGGCCGAATAATAATAATTAATATTAACTAGCACGGAACTGACGGGGTAGCGGGTTATGGCGTGTGAAATAGATTGGTTACGGTTTTCACATGGTGACACGATACTGACGATATTAACTAATGATTTTTAATCTTATAGAGGATATGTAAAGAGAAGGTATTAAAAAAATCACTATATCTCTTTTTCTAAGCGAAATTTCTCCATTATTATTTCAATTCGTGGCTGAGATGAGCGCGGGACTGACACTTTACACTTAATTTGTTTAAAGAAAATAATAGTAATAAACTATGTACATCTCATATACAGTCGTTAACACCCGCCCTCTATTAGTTTCTGAATGGATTAGTCTAATTCCTCTTGAACCTTGCAAGTACTCAAACCAACGCCCTTGCGTTAATGATTGTATATATTAGTATCTGAAGTACCACTTTTGAATTTTTGTGTATAATTTGTTTATTTTAATTTTTTCTAAGCAAGAAAGCAAGGAAACAGAATGAGTAGCTTTGGGGACAATCACTCTGTGAGATTTTAAAATAATGCTAAAACAAGTTTCCTTAAAAAATCCCCAAATACTGTGAATTCATGCTGTCAGATGCTTGCATGAAATCTTAAGGCATTGCTTCAACTGAGCGGTTATTTTAAAGATCTATCAGCGTTGACTATTATTTATGTTATTTCTTTAGGAATAAGCCTGATATTACAAGACATCTCTTTTGGAAGCACGGCACTGAAAGTGTGCTATGCAAAAAATGTCTACAGAAAAAATGGCCACACGTGTATCACTTCTGTGTACCTCCGACTAGTTTCACTTGTGAGGAGTGTAATTTAGTTTTTACTAGAGCAGTAACATTAAAGGTAAGACTAAAATAAACACAAAAAGTTAAAAAAAAACCAAGCTCATTTTTATATTTATTTAGTACCTTAAAATATTAACTATCTTTAATTTTTAGGTCCACAAAAGGTTGCATTCAGATGAGAAGAAACACTTTTGCACATGGGAAGAGTGCACTGAAGCTTTCGTGTCTAAAAAACTGATGTTAAAACACCTTAAAAGGCACACGGATCCTCCGGAAGAAGTAAAGGAGGAGGTGAAAGAAGAGATAGAATGCAAGGAAAAAGAGGATGTCGAAGAGGAGAAAGAAAAAGAAGAGGTTAAAGAATCCGAAGAACCTCCAAAACTGGTAAAACCGAAGGTAGATGTGTATGATCTTCCCGAGCTTAATTTGTCAGAAAGTGATACAAGCGATTCCGAGGAGGAGTCGGAAAAACCTAAAACAGAGGAAATCCCGAGTAATTCAATGACAGAGATTCAAGAAGAAAAAATAGAAGGTAAATATTAAGCAAAAGTGTATAGGGATACAGTTATAGGATAAGTAATTATTAATTAATTTGATGTATTTTTTTAGGTGATACGTTAATAAATGATTTGCCAGGTGACGTACCGGTCGATCAAACCGCGAGTATTGTTCAAGAACAAGTCTGTGATATAGCGCAACAACCTATTGTTGACGAGGCCTCTTCCTCAGTGATGCAAGACATTTGGGATAACTTCAAGAATTACCAAGCCAATAAGGAGAAATTGGATAATATGCTTATTGGTGAAGTGAGTACACAGCAACACAGCTCTTTCTTTCATAATTACAAACTTATTTTAAAAACTATGTACTAGCATTAAAATTATAAAATTCGGTTATTGTGTTCACTCTGTAATTTTTTAAATATTTTTTAAGGTTGAGACGAAAGTTGACCAGCCCTACGTCCCTGACATTCCAATACCTATCGTGGAGGAGGGAGTGTCATGGCAACTGGCACTACGAGATCATGACTATTGCCTCGATCCAGAGAAAGTGCAGGCGTCTGATACCATCATTGAAGTTAAGGTAAGCATTGTAAACTGATGAATTAAAAATGTACATTAGGATCACCCTGTAGATAGATCAAAGAAGAGGAAATAAGGTTAGAAAACCAACATCTGACTGAAAAATAACAACCGAAAGGTTAATAACGAATTGCGTGTCAGTAGATGGGATTTATATTCATGGTTGTATTGGAAATTTTTATACAGGGTGTTATGAAAATGGTTTAATATGTTGGATTGGGTGACTCCAGGAGCCTTATTCTCGTTCTGAGGGAGCATGTTCCCGAGAGAACAATTAGACGCGTTTCTCTCGAAACCGTTAATGTCGGTATTGTCAAAATGAGTGAGTAAACACTTCTATTGGTTTTCGGGAGAGGATTCTTCTACTGCCCTTTTTTCAATAGAACGACGGAAATCAGTCGAATAGAAACTTCGCGTATGTCAAAATTTTTAATTTAAATTGGCATTTTTGAAGGTTTTGCGGAAATGGACAGAAGTGAAGTATCATGGACGAGTATTGATGATATCAATAATGCCGTGTAAATTTTTACTTTCTGTTTAATATTTAGGGGAAAAATAGTTTTTAGCCCTTTAATAGTGCTATTAGTATTAACAAAATATACGCGCTTAGTGCTATGCACTATAAGATTTATAAGTTAGTAAAACACAACATTTCTGGGTGATTACTTGAGCGCTATTATTTTACTCTGGATCTGAACAGCTATTCTCTGGATTGTTTTATTTGTATTATAGTATTTTAACTTTTTGAAATTGATAATTTTGCAAGAGTCAGTAGGATTTCTTTCTTTAAGGCTTAATATTATATTGGTTTAAGCGCCGTGAGAGAACATACACACAGACATACAGAGAGTGTCAAAATCTAAGATGAAATTATTGCCTATGGTCAAAATCATCCATCTTTCCCCAAATCGGATAATAATATTAATGATTTAATTTTTTTTAGCCTTCTTTAGAGTCGACCGAAAGCATGGACCACGACTACTGTTTCCAAAGCGACAAGGAAAAACCGGAACCGGTGGCAGCAGTGCCGCCGCCTCAAGAGAGCCCCGCCGAAGAAGAGGTCAAAAAGAGTCCGCCCAGAAAGAGACCGAGCTCGTCCAGTTCGTCGAGCAGCGACAGCGATTCGAGTTGCGCCTGCGGCTCGGATTGCTCGTGCTCGGACAGCAGTTCCGGTAGTTCTAGTTCGAGTTCAGATAGCTCGAATTCCGATAGTTCTACGGAAGAGGGGCGCAAGAAGCAGCAGCAGAGACGGCTGAAACGGAAAGAGAAAGCTAGAGCTCAGAAAAAGCAACGAACGCAGACGGAATTTGAGCCGAAGGTGGACGTGGTTGCTTCGGAACAGCCGGCTGTTTTCGTGGAAACGCCGATTCGGGAGTCGGATTTGGAGACGACGGAGAGCGAGACGGACGAGGAGTTTTATGATAGGTATGTATTTGGTCCTTAGCGACGAACGAAATTTTCTGACAAACCCATAATAAAATACATATGGGTGATTCCCACAAAAGCGAGTCATTTTTACACTATTTTGCTCCTCCATAAAAAATATGGAAATAATAAAAATAATGCTTTTAGCCAATACGGCAGGACTTGCACTCCCTTTGTTGTATGACCACATTCAAATATGACTAATTTGTGCAATTATTTTATAAATCTTATGTAAATCGTCGGTTTTGTGACTACAATTTGACACGGAACTGACGACCACGAAACTGAATTTTTTTTCTTAATTGCACATAGAAATTGAAAATTAATACTCCTTTTTGTTGTATGACGGCATTCGAATATAATTAATTTGTTGAATTGTTTTATAAATCTTTTGTAAATCGTCAGTTTTGTGACTACAATTTGACACGGAACTGGCGTCCACGAAACTGACATTTTTTCTTAATTGCACATAGAAATTGAAAATTAATACTCCCTTTTGTTGTATGAAGGCATTCGAATATAATTAATTTGTTGAATTGTTTTATAAATCTTTTGTAAATCGTCAGTTTTGTGACTACAGTTTGACACGAAACTGACGACCACCAAACTTATTTTTTTTCTAAATTGGACACAACAAGAAAATTGAAAAATAATACTCCCCTTTGTTGTATGACGGCATTCGAATATAATTAATTTGTTGAATTGTTTTATAAACCTTTTGTAAATCGTCAGTTTTGTGACTACAGTTTGACACGAAACTGACGACCACCAAACTTATTTTTTTTCTAAATTGGACACAACAAGAAAATTGAAAAATAATACTCCCCTTTGTTGTATGACGGCATTCGAATATAATTAATTTGTTGAATTGTTTTATAAATCTTTTGTAAATCGTCAGTTTTGTGACTACAGTTTGACACGAAACTGACGACCACCAAACTTATTTTTTTTCTAAATTGGACACAACAAGAAAATTGAAAAATAATACTCCCCTTTGTTGTATGAAAGCATTCGAATATGACTAATTTGTTGAATTATTTTATAAACCTTATGCAAATAGTCAGTTTTCTGACTACAATTTAACGCGGAACTGACGGTCACGAAGCTGACATTTTTTTCCTCAAATTAAAAAAAAAATTTTAAAATAATACGTTACAAAAAGCATCTTCTAAGGCAAGAATCATGATTATTTCGACTTACCAGAGAACAAATTTTCAACGTAAAAAAAGCATAGATATCATTGAACACGGAACTGACGTGGTAGCGGGTTATGGCGAGTTAAATAGATCGGTTTTGTGCAAAAAAATTACAATAAAATTAACCATATGTACATTCACCTGCAGCTGGAAAAAGATTAAATAATATGGAAGTTGCCTCTGTGGCTTTCGGGAGAACACTTCATCCGTTCGGTAGAATTTCCTCAAGAAGTCAGAAAACCATGAAACGCGCTTTAATCTGATTAGGTGATGTCACCCCTTATTTTTACTCCCACATTTCATAGTTTTTATGTAGTGACACGGTACTGACATTTTAACTAAAGATAGAGTTTCCACCACGACGGGAACTTTTTTTTGATTCTTGGAAACTTGCCCGTAATTAAAATTTTGGACATTGTTTAATGCGGCAATGCAAGTTCCTAAAATTTACTTTTAAGAGACGTATTTTTCTGATTATTATTCAAGTCATGATATTTTAATTTTTTATAAACAAGGAAACAGGATGACTCGCTTTTGGCTATTAAATTTATTTTTAATTATTTTATACATGATTTTTAGGGAACCGCAAAAGTTCGCTAAAAAGATCCTCGAGGAAAAGCGAGCCCAACTTTTAGCCGAAATGGGCCCCAACATGGTACCCAACGGCTCGTTCATCGAAAGTACCAGCCGACCTCCTACCCCACCAGCCGGTACCGTAGAGGAAGAAGGTAAGCGTTTATACTAAAAAAAATGTATTCGTAATCTTACCGACTATGACTAACTAACGATACTTTTCAGAGCAACCGAAGAAGAAAAAGAAGACGAAAAAACGGAAGAAACGAAAAAGCGATAAAAAAGAACTGCTGGAGAACAGGACCTATTCGGCGACGTTGATCATGGACACGGAACCCATCGTTCCCCCTCCTCCTCCCGCCATCCCGTATTATCAGCAGTTCCACCAGACTTTGGAGAGGCAGCATTCGCCCACCGTGGCCCCCATCACGTTGTCTCTAGCGAGGAATTCACCGATTCAGTCTCCACAGACTCCTCCGTTGTTTTCACCCACGGTATGTTTTTGTTTCTTATTTTGTATTATGAGCGATTGCCCCAAAAGTGAATCAGCCCGTTACGGTGATTGGAAAAAATTTAAATAAACAAATTCTAAACAAAAATATCAAAGTGTTAAACTGTTTTTAAGAATTTAAATGTAAAATGTCAGTACCGTGCTTGTCCCAGTGCTTTCAGTTCGAGTTCTAATAAATTTATTTAATATTTCTTCCTTACAGAATATCCGAAATTTGGATTACGCGCAACAGTTTTATAAAATCAAAAATTAATTACATTACATTACATCGCGGTCGAAAGTATGTCCTGAGTTAATAACGTCAGTGCCGTGTCACCACGTGAAGATTGTAAAAACAGGTTTAAACTCGTTTTATCACTTATTTGCTGCGGGTGAGGGCACATAAGGTTAATTTTATATCCCGCTACCCCGTCATTTTCGTGTTCGTTGATACGTATATCTTTTTATGTCGAATGTTTTTTTAGGTAATTATGGCTCTTTCCTTAGAAGACAATTTTTTGTATAGTATTGTTCATTAGTTTATAGTAAGAGAAAATATATCAGTTTCGTGGCCGTCAGTTTCGTGTCAAATTATAATCACGAAATCGGCGATTTAGAAGTCAATTTTTCTTAATGTAATAGTTACATATGTCCAAGTAAGACAAAAGATGTCAGTTTCGCGTCAAATTGTAGTCACAAAATCGGCGATTTAGAAGGCAATATTTTTAAGTGTATTGTTTCATAGCAATATCCAAGTAAGGCCGTCAGTTTCGTGTCGAATTGAGTTAGGAAATCGACGATTTAGAGTAATTTGTTTTATGGTATTGTAAAAAACAAAGACTAAAACAGTCTTATAGTTATGTCCAAGTAAGACAATGATGTCAGTTTCGTGGCCGTCAGTTTTATGTCAAATTGTAGTCGCGAAATCGACGACTTAGGATACATTTTTTTATGGTATTGTTTTTTAGTCTTATAGTTATGCCCAAGTAAAACAAAAGATGTCAATTTCGTCGCCGTCAGTTTCGTGTCATTGTAGTCACGAAATCGATAATTTAGAAGACAATTCTTTGAGTGTTTTAGTCATGTCCAAGTAAGACAAAAGATGTCAGTTTCGTGCCAAATTAATTGTAGTCACGAAATCGGCGATTTATAATACATTTTTTTATTGTATTGTTCTTTAGTTTTATAGTTATGTCCAACATAGGTGTCAGTTTCGTGGCCGTCAGTTTCGTGGCCGTCAGTTTCGTGTCAAATTGTCGTCGCGAATGGGCCGATTTACACACAATTTATGAAAATAAATTCAATATTTGACTGGTTATCATACAACATAGGCATTTTAAATTATTTTTACATTTTTTGTGAAGGATAAAAATACTGACTTTTGTGGCAATCATCCAAAAATATATACAGTGGATATTTAAGAATCTGCTTTTAATCCAAATAAACATTATGTACTTCCTAAAATAATGGTATCACTAATAGCAAATTCTTATTCCCACATTTCTATTGCCAGGAAAGCCATAGTTTGGGGCGACAAGACTCCACTGCCTCCGATACCAGCGTCAGAGCGTCGAAACGAAGGCGAGTGCCAAATAAATTCTACGGTTATTCTAGCGACGAAGAAGCGGACAGACCTCAAACCCTGAAGAGGAGTAAAGTGGAGAATAACAGGGTAAGAAATCCAGTAAAAAATCTGTTCACCTATTTATAAGAATTTATTTTCATATAATAGCTGTTTGCCTTTATATCTAAGTATTTAAGGTTAAAATCCAATTTCAATTAATTTCCAGACGATTCCAGCACCCGCCTCCCCCATGCTGGTGCCGCCAATCACAATCAAGACTGGACCTATCCCGGCGGCTATACCGCCACGCCCACAGACGGTGGAGCCAATCACGTTGCGACTGCCCAAGCCACTGCTCCAGTCTAACGATTTCAAAGGTCATCGAAAGGTAAGGCGCTCACAGATTTCTTCAGCGCAAATTTTGTATTTTCCTTTATATTAATTAATGATTTTTCTGATTTTTATATTAGATTTATTTTTTCACGAATTAAAGTTATTACTACGCCTACTCGGGGCGGAGTTGACGATTTTAGCCACGCCCCACAGGGCAGATTAAATACGCCTCTATTTCACTAAAATTTTTGGAAAGCAAATAAAAAAATTGGGAAACAGACACATCTGGTTCTGCCTTAGTGACTATTAATTTTTTCAGGCGGTGGTACCGCCCATCCGACTAGCCCCGCCCCGTCTTCCGCTACCCGCACCTAGGGACGACAGTGCAACAGAATCCAACGATTCTGACAACGACGAACCGGTCGCGCCGCCACCACCACCGGTCGTGGATCCTCCGAAGCCGCCGCAGCCCCAGTTGTATTGCTATTGCCGGTGTCCGTACGATGAGGTGTCGGAGATGATCGGGTGAGTAGTCATTTTATCAAGACGTATTTGTTACGTGGATGTTTATATATATACAGCGTGTCCAGAAAAGTTCTAGACATATGGGAATTTTCTTTATTGTTGATTTTACGAAAAAAAGTTATTCTTGATAAAAAGTTCTGCTTGATTCGCAAATAATATTGACATATCAAAGCTTAAGATATCTTGTACAGGGCGGCAAAAAAATGCAGAAACACAGAATTGCGATAAGAGAGAAGTACCCTCAATTTTTATTTTAGAGCAAATTGTTATAAGAAAACTTTACTAAGGACTACAAAACGAGGTCAGATACAATTTTTCGTCGAACTATTTTAATTTACACGGTACCATAAAAAAGCCTTTGGAAAATATTTTTTTTATTTTATTTCTTTAACATTTACCGGCAACAATTTTGCAACAACTATGTGTAATACTATAGTAACGAATATTGACTTGTTAGTCAAAAATCATTTACTATTTTGCGACTTATTAACAAAAGTTGTTAGTTAGTTTCGTCATGGTTGTAAAGTTAACGCTGCATGAGAAAATAGAAATTGTACTTATCGTCGGAGATCACTATAACTCTATTAGGGAAGCCGCACTCATATTTAATAATAGACACCCTGACAAAATGGTATGTAGCGCCACTATAGCAAATATAATGAATAAATTTATGGCTACTGGTTCCGTCGAAAATGTATTTAAGAAACAACATAACAAATGGTCCACAACAGAAGAAAATCAACTCAATGTCATGCAAGCGGTTATCGAAAACCCGAAAATTTCTTTAAGAAAACTGTCAGAAACTATTCCAAATGACGTCAAGAAGTCTACTGCTAGTAAAATTTTAAAAATAAATAAATTTCATCCATATAAACCGAAATACGTTCACACGCTTCTTCCCAGAGATTTTGATTCTCGTTTCCTATTTTGCGCGTGGTTCCAAGGCGAGTGTGAAGATGATCCTTTTTTTGCAAGAAAAATATTATTTACGGACGAGGCCATGTTTACTTCCAACGGCGTGGTATGGACCCAAAATTGTCGGTGGTGGAGTGACAACAATCCAAATTTTATAATCGAATGCCGTAGTCAATATTCATTTAAAACCAATGTTTGGTGTGGCATTTTTAATGATCGGATCGTTGGACCATACTTTTTTCGACAAAATATAAATGCTGCCATTTACCTGGACTTCTTAAGGAACCAGTTGTCTCAATTTCTTGACGAACTACCACTAAATATAAGACGTATAATTTGGTATCAACATGATGGAGCCCCATGCCATAGTACTAACACAGTAACTGGGTATTTGAATGAAGTATTTCCGCAACGTTGGATAGGTAGACGTTCAAATATTCCTTGGCCAGCCAGATCGCCTGACATCACACCCCTGGACTTCTTTTTATGGGGCCGATTAAAAGAAATGGTGTATAAGCATAGACCTTTTCAGGATATTGACCATCTTGAAGCAGTAATAACAAACTGTGTCCAAGAAATCACTCCCAATATGATACGGGCGACAGTATCAGAAGTAACAAGACGTACTGTAGTTTGCATGGAAAAAGAAGGAGGGCATGTGGAGACATAATCTTTTATTTTAAACTATCTGTTTTTAGATCACTGATGTTTAGATGTTTTTGATGTTTCTTATAACAATTTACTCTAAAATAAAAATTGTCCCTCTTAACGCAATTCTGTGTTTCTATAGTTTTTTGTCGCCCTGTACATGATATCTTAAGTTTTGATATGTCAATATTATTTGCGCATCAAGCAGAACATGTGTGCAATACTGTTGTAACGAAAATTGACATGTTTACGTAATTACTTTCAAACAAGAGGTAATAAAAATGCTCAATGTATTTTTTATGGTACCCTGTAAATTAAAATAGTTCAACGAAAAATTGTATCTGACCTCGTTTTGTAGTCCTTAGTAAAGTTTTCTTATAACAATTTGCTCTAAAATAAAAATTGAGGGTACTTCTCTCTTATCGCAATTCTGTGTTTCTGCATTTTTTTGCCGCCCTGTATAAGATATCTTAAGCTTTGATATGTCAATATTATTTGCGAATCAAGCAGAACTTTTTATAAAGAATAACTTTTTTTCGTAAAATCAACAATAAAGAAAATTCCCATATGTCTAGAACTTTTCTGGACACGCTGTATATATATATATATATATATATATATATATATATATATATATATATATATATATATATATACAGGGTGCTTCATTAAGGGTGATGAGGTACCATATCT
This sequence comes from Philopedon plagiatum, assembly GCA_963971165.1. Taxonomy (NCBI): domain Eukaryota; kingdom Metazoa; phylum Arthropoda; class Insecta; order Coleoptera; family Curculionidae; genus Philopedon; species Philopedon plagiatum. The sequence goes on along the minus strand of OZ020190.1, from coordinate 142,891,614 downwards.
CAGGAATTGATACTCCAGGAGCTTTGGGAAAAAAATCCTAAGAAGGAAAGCGGCCAAGAGAAATTGCTGGAAATAATTTTTAAGTTCCTAACTCTGCCGCTAGGGGGCGTAATTGCTGTGGTCATGTAAGAAAAGACATTTTTCTGGAAATTATCCCTATAAAAGCTATCAAAAAAATATTACACTGATAATTCTACTAGAATTCTACATCTTTTTGGTTTAACACTTTTTGCTGTAAGATGTAAAATTAGGGCGGAAGGGGAGGGGGAAAGTCTACTGATAAAAGTGTCCATAACTTTGGTTTGACTCAACTTTAAGTTTAAAAATTTTTTTTTATTTTCCATGGCACGCTTGACCACGGACCTATAAAAACAATTGCTTTTTTCAATTAACATGATATTAATTATTCTTTTGGCTATAACTCCGAAACTAATGAAGATATCGAATCGAATTTTTTACATTTTTTCTTGCAAATTTATTCCACTTTTCGATTATGATATAATAACTATGTCATTCCATTTAAAATTTTGGAGAAAAATTGGAAAAACAAAGAGTTTCTCAAATAACGCCCTCTAGCGAGTGCCGCGAAAATCAATGTAACACAGCCATTATTTTGTTTAAATTAGCAAGCCTTCCTTTCTTAAACGAGACCAAGTTCATCAAATTCGGTTGAGTCAAACCAAAGTTATGGACACTTTTATCAGTAGACTTTCCCCCTCCCCTTCCGCCCTAATTTTACATCTTACGGCAAAAAGTGTTAAACCAAAAAGATGTAGAATTCTAGTAGAATTATCAGTGTAATATTTTTTTGTGGCTTTTATAGGGATAATTTCCAGAAAAATGTCTTTTCTTATATGACCACAGCAATTACGCCCCCTAGCGGCAGAGTTAGGAACTTAAAAATTATTTCCAGCAATTTCTCTTGACCGCTTTCCTTCTTAGGATTTTTTTTTCAAAGCTCCTGGAGTAACAATTCCTGAGATATGGTACCTCATCACCCTTAATGAAACACCCTGTATATATATATATATATATATATATATATATATATATATATATATATATATATATATATATATATATATATGCGTTAAATTTTACGTCTTAAGGCACTGTAGTTACGTCGATAGTCGTCCTCTACATTTTCCATTCGATTCGACTACAATGCCAACTTAAAAAAAAATATTCGTTTCAGGTGCGACGCTAGCGATTGTGACATCGAGTGGTTCCACTTCGAGTGCGTGGGCATAATGGTACCTCCGAAGGGCCAGTGGTTCTGCCCGGATTGTCGGAAACGGAAGCAGCAACAGAGGCGAGACCTGTTAGCTTAAATGTATGTACGATAGAAGCGTCAGTTTTGTTCGGGTTTGCTATTACATCGGGACAATGTATTTAATATTACGTAAAAAAAAACGAGGTATACAGGATGGTTCTATTTAATTGTATACAGAGACGTTTTAAAAATAACAAATAAATGTACAGCGGTGCCCGACATAAAGTTTTATTTTTCTCTAAAAAGAGCATTAAAGTTGAAACTTTATTTCGGCTTTAACTGTACCGGTGTGAGTGCGCACAAAGATTTCCATAAAAGAAGAGTGGCCGTAAGAGTGCTTACATAAAAAAAGTAATTTTATTTTCTCACCCTGTATTTACGTAATACAGGGGGTTTTTCAATTTTTTTTTTTCAAAAAGTACCCATGAACGGATATTTTGCTAAATAAATTATAAACGGTAAAAGATACGAAGAGTAACAGAAGACCAAATAGAAGCGAGGAATATAACGATGTTATCAATCTAAGTCAGTGGCGTCCTGGAAAAAAGCTTAGGCGGGCCAAAGGTTACGTGACCCGCGAATTTCTAATTTTTACCTGCAGTTTAAGAACGCTCTGTATAGGATTGACGCGAAACATTTATTGTAACAAATGGTACAATTTTATCATAATGCACTTTAATTAAATTAATTAATTGAAATGAAATTTAAATAAATTTCATTTCAATTAATTAATTTAATTAAAGTGTAAATTATGAATTAAATAATTCATAATTTACAACTTAAGTTTATATATATATACAGTCAACTTCGGATATAACGACCCCCGCATATAACGAACCACCGGTTATTACGAACAAAAATTATGGTCCGGCCAAAACGCCATAAGAATGTATGTATTTTTTGTTCGTTTATAACGAACCCGGCTATAACGAACTATCGGCTATAGCGAACCCTATTTTGATTAGTTTTTGCTTGTGGAAGTTCGGTTATAACGAACTGTCGAAATTTCACGTACGTATCACTTCCATATTCGTAAAGTAACGGCCGAGAATAGCAACCATAGAGAAGCGACAAAGACAATACAAGATTTCACAGGGCATGTGCGACGATAATGTGGACTTCTGTCTATACCGCATCATTAGTGTGACGAAATATCTTTCTCCGTTCAATATTGTGGATACGTGTCTGCCCAAGGTCAGCAGAACTGGTTACCCTAAATATCAAAGGCACCGACACGTTTTGTCGCTTCTCTATGGTTGGTATTCTCGGATAACGGGTCGAGTAGCGACCTGTCAGGCGCCATTTCAATTTGTAGTTTAATTTCGGCAATAGGCGAGGGAATATTGTTCTAGCATGGAGCCGAACGCGCCAAAATTCAGCAAGCGAAAAAGCAGAAAAAGTTGACATAATTACAAAACTGCAAAATGGGGTTGTAAATGCCTAAATCTGTAGGGACTATCAGTTACAAAAGTCAAAGACTATTAATATTCGTAAATTTTAATAATAATAATTTTGACAACAAGAGTGTTGATTGAGTCTGGTGATTACTTACAAATTAAAATTGAAAAACATGTACTAGAAAAAAGAAAAAATTTCAAATTACTGATTTTGTATAAATTATACAAATATGTATGTTTAATAAGTACATAATTTAAAAATACTATTATGTATTGATTATAATAAACGACTCATAAAAAGTACCATACAGTACATAATACATATTTGTTTTATTCTCTGCACTTCGGATATAACGAACGCCCTGCTATAACGAACTATTTAAAGATCCCCTTGGTGGTTCGTTATATCCGAAGTTTACTGTATATATATATATATATATATATATATATATATAGATTTAGAAGGAATATAAGATCAAAATTGTTGCAAATTTCTAGTGATGCGTTAATATTGCTGGTCAGTGTATTAACGCATTTATTTTCGGCTTAATTTTTGTATTTTTTCAACACCCTGTATACAAAATCAAAACTATTTCTCATCGCATGTCTTTATTTTTTTATCAAACTAAACTTTTATTGAGAATGACTTTTTTGGTATCTTTGAAAAATTGGAGCGGTTAGTGGATATACTGTATAGTATATTTTTAAAAAATCACTTTATACTTGGTTAATTTATATTTTTTACAAAAATATTTTAGTTGTTATTCCAAAGGCAAAACTGACGTTATTTTAATTTTTAGAGATATTTTTATTGTAAATAAATATATAAATTATTGTAGTTGTAAATAATTCTGTAATAATTCTACTTCTGTGCTATAAAAATATTTTACTCTCTTTCAGTTTGCACATATAGGATATTTGTAACTTATAGATTTTAGAATTTTTTTCCGTTTTTTAGTGAATAGTCCCTACTACTACTACAGTCGTGTACATTTTTTATTAGTGTATTTTGCCAAATTAGTGTAAAATTTGTAAATAATTTATTAAATGAAAGTTTGCTCCCGTTTAAGAGACGTGATTTTTCCAATTTATAATTTTTAAAATGGATTTCTAGAGTAGTAGATCTGAAATACTCCTATTTGATTTCGGAATATTTACATTTCTGGTATCCGTTAATAAATGTGACAAGTGAGAAAATATACCTGGTTTTTATTTTTTTACGAATCCTGGGCATGGTTCTCCATCTTGAGTGAACGCTTCGTGATCGGCTGGAGCGTCAATTTCAGAAACCATTTTAGCCACGCCCCTATTAGTTCATTAGATGTGGAACAGTCCTTTTCGTTGTATAAACATATTTTTTCTCCCCTAACATCGCTGTATCGTATTTTCGCATTATAGCCGAATAAACTTTTATTCCCTTCTCACTGTGATAAATTATTAAGTAAAAGTGGCAGCGCTGTTTTACCGTGTACTACCGGTTTTACTAGGTGTTGAGAAGTAACGTAAGCGGCCATTCATATAATTTGCTGACGATTGCGACGTTGTTCGAGAGTGAAATTGTTTTTTTTTTGTGTCTGCGAGAAGCGTTCAAGTGTTTTTCTGTAAAGAAGCTGACATTTTGCGGAAAAATCATTTAAATATGGTGGGCCAGTGTCAAGTTTGCAAAAAATTGGACTATTTATTCCGCAAAAATTTAACTTTTTTCGCAAATTACAAAATATTTTTTCCTCTATTAAAAACCTGAACTTGGCATGGGTCCCGTAAGTAGCAACAGAGATATTATACAACTTTAAAATTTCACGAGCCGCCACTGGGCGACATCAGATCTATTTAAAATATAAAATCAAATGACAAAAATACAATTTTTATTTATAGAAATAAGTACAGTAACATGGTAACCTTATTAAATGTAAATGTAGTAAAAAAATAAACCTAACCTATATAAGCGCATAAACACAAACGAAAAAAATAATAATAATAATAACAAAGTGTCATAGTTTTTAAACACAGCATAGAATCCTATATTCCCTGTTATTATTACTTAAATTGTAAAGGGCATATTAATAATAAAAAAAAACCTGAGCAACGTAATTTACATATTTTGGCACTTCTCTTTTCAAATTGAAACAAATAACAAGAAAATTAACATAATAATACTTAACATACAGATCTTAGTAACTCAGATGTAACAAATAACATCGTTTTTCTTCACAAGAATAATTCGTATGATGCTGCCTAGCTGCCAGTCTGCATGATGTTTACTGACAAAATTTTACAGATAATTCGTCTTGGTCAAAAATAAGAAAAAGGTTCGTATTAACATCCAGGTCCAAAAACGCTTGGTTCCTTCATAGGTTTCTGGACCTACGTTAATAGGTCCTTTTTTCTATCATTTTTGGCCCTTAAAACCACCTCTAAAATTTCGTGTGGATTTTTGCAACACCCTGTATATAAAAACCCACCGAATCTTTATGCCCCCCTCTTAAATAAAATCCTGGCTACGCCCATAAAAACAGGCAGGTATTTTTAGCACGTGAGTACACGACACGCTATCAGCTGTTTACTGATTCCAGCCTCCCGTGCTGTGTTGCCAGATTATCTACTTCATGGCTTTATGACTCATCCTTCACTGATAAATAAGAACCCGTATCCGTCCGTCGAATATTATATTTCTTAGGCCGCAAAATGTTAATTTAGAATTTATAAAATTCTCTTAAGGGGAGTAAAAAGCACCCATCCCTACCATTCTGTTTTTTTTTCGCATTGTTGCCACAGTTATTTGCTCCAATGACTTTCCAGTGCGGGCACGTAGAAATGACATAACGATGACATCAAAGAAATAAAACTTTATTTTGTACCTTTCCTTTTAAAATGTGCCCCGCGAGAAGTCGATACGTCTGTTGAATTTTGAGAAAATTTCAAAGAATATATATATATATATATATATATATATATATATATATATATATATATATATATATATATATATATATATATATATATATATATATATATATAATATATAGGAAATATGAATGTTAAAAAAAATGAAAACAGGGATGGGAGCTAAATTATTCTTCTTAATTCGTGACCTAGCTAGTAAATAGTAAAGCAACACCAACCAGAACATATAGCGACATAAACTTACCCTAATAATACTTTCAGTACAAACAAGTCAATAATATTTAAAAATCCATACCCTGGTATCGCAACACGCTGATCAAATGCAACAAATTGTACAACAAAATCAAATTGACCGTCGGTCCATCGTTTCTCATCAAATGGTCGATTAGCGCGCACTGTTTATACGCTTCTTGTCGCGCGTCTTCCTCCAGTATTTTTTGACTCTCTACTATTGCCCTCGTGGCTTCTATGACTATGTAAGCTCGAGAATTCAGACAGAGAGATCTGGTCAGTGCAGATCTGTCGAACGTAGGCCAGTCTTTCTCACATGCTACACATTTGCAGGTGAATAGGTAGTTTCGAGAAATGGAGAAAAGTCTTTGAAGTTTGTGGTGTTCGTGGAAGAAATGCCTGAAAATAGAGTTTTTAGTAATAGAAATATTTCCCTATTACTGAATAAGGACAACAGAGCCATATACAGTATGTACACGGATGGGGTAGACAAGAGGACAAAAAATCGACCAAAAAGTGAGAGATACAAAAAAAGGTCATTCTTTATAAACAAGTATGCAGAAGTTCAGCACATAAGTATAAATCAAATTTAAAAAAAACTGTTAGTGATTTAAAGAAGACTAAAAAAAAGATACGACGAAAACGATTCTTCTACAGTATTAATTTTGCAATCTGTCGATGAAAATACTATTTTGTCTTTAAGAAAATTAGCGCGATGTTTTTTTTTATCTTTGTACAGCCCACGAAGGTCTAAACCTAAGTACCCTATGTACCGTGGGTGTACTACTAAGTTTACAATAATTGTGTAAAAAAAAACATATTCAGAATGTAAAATTCGTCCTTTTAAACCGATTTTTAACCAAACTTTGGAAGATGGAGACAATTCTAAGTAACAAAGTGAACTTTTATAAGCTGATAATGTTCTTAGATGAGCCAGCCTTCAGTACAAACGGCACTGTAGCTTTACGGCATGTGAGATACTGGGGTAGGGAAAATCCAGTTTAGAATTGCGAAACGCAATCAGTATTTTAAAAGAGTAAATGTTTGGTGCGCCATTTCCTGTTATGGGATTATAACATATTTTTTTGATAATATATGTAAGACATTCTTATTTACATATGCAGTCATTTTTGTCAGACATGTCAGAAGAACTGCATCTTCAATATCGCCGAAATGTGTTTTCAGCACGATGGGTGTCCTGCACATTAGGCTGCCGCAGTAAGGGACTGGCTTAATCGCAAACTTGGAAATCGATGGATGGGCCGAAACAGTCCAATTTTTTGGCCCCCTAGGAGCTCCGATTTGACTATTTGATATGTTTCTCTGGGGGCGCGTCAAACAACTAACATATGAAAGACCCATTGAAAATGACAAAGAAGTTTTAAAGCAGAGAATTTTAAGAGCGATAGAATCGATTTCACTGGAAGAAATAAGAAGCTTTAGCATTTTCGGCGTCAATTAGAATGATGCGTATAATATGGAGCTTTTGAAAAATAAATTGATCTGCCCTTAATTTTTTAAAAGTTTAATAAAATATTCATTAATCTTCATTAATGACCTCACCAATATACTTAAAAACTGCCAATTTTCCTGCAGGCAGATGACTTAATATATACTTCAGAAAATTACCGATACGAACGACTTCTCTCTTTTAGCAGATCAAATCAGTTACAAGAAAAAAAAGAGTCTATTACACACCGTTATTTTATTTCCTATTCTCCTTTGCCTAAGATTAATTTAATTAATGACTGAGGTGTCATTTTTGACTCAGAGCTAAGATTTAATAACCATATTAATCATATTTTAGCAAAATCATAAATCCTATCAGACTGAAAAAAGTGGCGCACTTAGGTATATATTTTTTAAAATTAAACCTCTGGCGTTACCCCTGTGTACGCCACTGGTAAAACGACAAAAACAGTTTTTTGCTTAAAATACTCCTCTTTATGCATTAAAAATTGTCACCAACTTTCGACTTGATACTAATTTGCGTTTTCTAAATATTTAGGAAAAACCTTAAAAAAAAAATTCAACGCCCTGTGTATTAAAAACAAACTCGTTTAGGACCTATATGAACTTTTTGTCTTAAAATTGAGTAAGGAATAACACCCTGAGGTTTGGTCACATCTTTATTCACACCCTGTATTATAAATAAAAATAATTTACCCTTATTAATGTTACAATTTTTCAGGATCCATCCCAGGATCCCGGGATTTTGAAAAAAATTTGAAATTTAGCACAGAGATAGAGTGTAGCGACCCAATTATAGACGTGAAGTACAAAGAGTTGAATTTTGATTCTGGGGGTTAATTTCAGGGGGTAAAATGGGACATGAAAAAAATTTTTCAATGGCATCGTGTAGGGTATCAAATGGAAGTTTATTGAAGCATTAATTCAACAATATATATGATGTATTTTTTATGTATTTTTATAAACATTTTTTGTGGAATACGCTTAAAAATTACTGTCCCCCACCCTTATCACCAGAAGGATCACTCAGAAAAACCTGAAAAAAATCATGAACATTAAGAATTAGGTGTGGATTGAACGAAAATCAGAATTGAAAAATTTTAGCACAATCAATTAATTGTTATAAACAATGTAATTGTTTATTTCCTTAACAGCTGAACTGTTGATTTTAGAGAATAAGTTGTTCGACAAAAAATATTTCTCACGATGTTAGGAACAACTTTTGTCCTTACACGTTTTTCAAAATTTTTAATTTGGCTCAGTCGAAAAGCTCCCCACTGCTCCTCGCATACGCGATGTGATACGGCGTTGGTGCCGTCAGCGGCGGATAGCGCGGCAGATGACCGAAGATCGGGCGGCCGAGGTTTGCTCAGGTTAAGGTCTCGCGGTCGCCCGAGTCGCCTCGCTTTTCGGAGCCACTGAGAGCAGACCAAAAAGTACCAGCCTTGCTGATCACATACCTTTGTTAACCTTCCACGGCGTTTTTCTTTGACTACATCTAGCGGCATGTCAAAGAAATGTTTTATTTATACGATAAATAAAAGTTAATCAATAAAATCAAACGTAGGGCAGGGGCGGAACATAGGTACCACTCAGAAAAACAAACCCCAATAAAAACTTACCCATAGTTAACAAAACACTGCTTCCCCTTCTCGATATTCCTTATTGCTCTCATAACCATGGTAGTCCCGTAAAACCCATATCCCACATTCTCAACACAAGAATGATTGAACATACTATAAGAAACATACAATCCTATACCAGTTGAAAAGTTCGACTGATCATTAACGGGCTCGTCAAGTTTATACTGCATCGATGCTATATTAAAACAACATATCAACCTGTTCCTGAGGAGGTGATACTTCAAAATGTCCTCTTTATCTTTGAACTGAAGCTTAGACAGAAAGTTAGTATGGTTCTTTAAAATTTGAAATTGTTTCGCCAAGTTAAAAGCTAGAATCATTAAAGCGGACTTGGATAGATTATTTCTGTGTGTTTGTAGTGTGCTAATTTGGTCGTAGAGGTCCTCGGTGTCGTCACCACCGTGAGCCCGATAGCCTTTAAAACCTTTCAGCGTTATTCTTAGAGCAAGTTGTCTGATTTGCTCTTTATTTATGTTGGAGTTGTTTCTTTCTTCTTCTGGTACATCTTCGATATTAAATATCTGAAATAATGTAGCTCAGCTATAAGTTTAGTTACAGGGTGGCAAAAAAAACTGCAATTGCAGGAAAGAGGCGGAACTGAATTTTCATAAAAATAATAAGACAACATATTTATAATTCGATGTAAAGATTGCAAAGAACATCAGTTATATTATTTGTAGCCATTTGTGTAATCCCATTTTGTGACTTTTTATCGTAATTTTTATTGTAAAGTGGAAAAAAAAGAATTATAAGTACAGCGTGTCCAGAAACCATCTTCACAGATGGGAAACGTTTTAATTTTTGAATTTATGGAAAAAATTTATTCTTCATAAAAAGTTCTGCTTGTTGAGAAAATAACACCTAAAACAAAAATTTTGACCCAGCATATACAGGGTGTCAAAAAAAGTCAAAACGATAAATTCCATAGAAGGAAAATCATCTTTAATTTGAAATGAATTTGAATTTTAACTTTGCATATAGTTTGCTTGGGTCTACGTCTACCTGCCAAAGATATTTATATTGTTATCTGATTTTAAAATAAGTTTATGTTGTGCGTCCTGCGAGTGCTGTGATCTTTTTTCTGTGTTACTGCGATTAGCAATGTATTCTGTTCTATGTTTTTATAATTTTGTAGGGCACTTGTGTTTTAGACTTTTTATATATGAACTCGACTTTTATATATGTATATATATTTTTTGTATGTACTTATATTGACGATTGTATGACGTTCTGATGTCAAAACGTGAATAAAATGTATCTATCTAATTTTAACTGAAAAGTACAATAACGTAAGAAAGTGTCGTATAGAACTGAAAAGTAATCGAATATTTAATTTGACAACTAATTGTTTTATTTGTAAATGCTGACAGTTGTTTTCTTTTTATTAAATATGGTGGTTAAACTTACCATGGAGGAAAAAACTGAATTGGTAGTAACTGTTGAGGGCCACTATAAAACATAGAGAGAGGCTGCTCAAATTTTTAATAAAAGATATCCGAAATAAAATAATAAACCATGTGACTGTTAGAGATATTGTTAATAAATTTAGAAGTACCGGATCTGTAAGCAACAAATTTTCTGACAAACATCAGGTTTGGCGGACAGACGAAGATACCCAATTAAAGGCTTTGCAAGCTGTTGTGAAAAATCCAAAAATCTCATTGATAAATATTTCACAAACTGTTCCACGATCTGTTACAAAGCCTATGTTATTTTAAGGAAAAATCATTTCCATCCATACAAACCAAAATTTCTTCACAAACTGCAGCCTCGAGAGATTTTAATTCACGATTTTTGTTTTGCTCTTGGTTTCAATGCGAGGTAGATGACCCATTTTTTGCAAGAAAAATATTATTTTCAGATGAGGCCACGTTCACATCAAATCAGGGTTGAGCTGATTAAAATCAATTGATTTAAATCTAGATAAAGGTTATGATTTAAATTAAATGATTTTTGTTAAATCACAATTTAAATCAGAGCCAATGATAATTTTGAACGATGAGAAAATTTATTGAACGAATATACTTAAATAACTTAGTCCATCTTTTTTAATTACAGATAAAGATAGAGAACTCGAAGTATCTACCTGTGATGATATGTAACTTACTCTATGTTTAAAAAAAAAGTACCTTTTTTATTTGTTTTTATTTTAAATCAGCATAAAAGAAAGTTTATCATATTATAACAGTACCTATAGGTAAAAAAACTACATAATAGTTTAAAAAGCAGAAAACTGATCTTAACTACACGAAGATAAAAAAATTAAAAGGTCTTTTTAAATTTTTTTTTGACAAGGTTGCGATTTTGGGCGATTTACAACTTTTTTGAGTAGGTTTTTGAGTTGTTAAGATGGTTTCTGGATATGCTGTATAAGTTCAGGAAGTGTATACTGTATCTTGAGAAATATGAGTAGTAACTACATATTTAAAAAATTTACAAAAACACTTACTTCAGATGGATAATGGTTTAAAACTATACATTCATACTGATGATATACATCAAAAGCTTTATCTCTACACTTCTCACTGCAATACATTTCAACAGAACACTTCTTACAAGGAATGGGGTTGAAGCATAAATTTCCACAATCTCCACAGTGAGTAGTTTTATAATCCTGAGATATAACTAGAGCATAGGGATCCTCTACTAGTATAACTTCTCCTGCAGCTATATCTCTAGTTGCTTCAATGTACCTGCCAAATTTTTTATCCTCCGATACTTTGATTGCTTCACTAGCCCCTCGCAAGGTGTTATTTTTCCTGGATAATGTGGGAACAACCTCTTGAATAATCTTTTTCTTCTGAGAAGAAACCAGTTCAGTTGCTTTTTCTTTACGAGTTATGAGTTGAGGTTTTTTGTCTGCAGGGTAATCTAGTTTCAATGCTTGCTCTATGTCCTGAAATTTTTTTTTAATTCTACACACTAAAAACTACTTACATATGCATAGGTATATATAAATCTCACTTAAGAGCTTATCAATAACTTATGTATTAAAAAATATATAGTTAAAATCAGGAGCTTCATGAACAAAATATAAGTACTATTTTTCATGTATAGGTAACCTTTAATGAGTCTAAAATCAGAATGAAAACTTTATTCAAGGTTTCTCTTATGGTTACCCGATATAAGCCAAGGCCTTACCTCCAGGCATTCCTTATAGAAACCTCTGTGCAACAATAGAGCCGACCTATTGGCATAAGCAAAGCCTAATTCAGTGCTTCTATTCGTAGCTTGGGCAATGCTTTTTGAATACTTTTTCAAAGCTGCAATCCATTTCTTCTTTTTGAAAAACTCGTTGGCTTTTTCTCGAGTTGCAGTTGATTTAGCATTGGACTTCTCTGTAGCCCCAGTTTTCTTTAACATATCCGAGCGTTGTTTCTTTATCCCTTTTAGGGCTTTGGTTACGAACTCCGGGTCTGAATCAATCGTAATATCATCAAAAAAATCGAAACCGTCAGCGTTTGTACGCGCCCAATTCTCGTCTTCGATAAATTTATCTCTGTATGCGACTTTTAAAAAACCTGGGAAATTATCCATTTTAATAAGATTTTGAAAAACAACTTATTTTTTATTGATCCAAAAGTCAAATAAAAAACACAACCGTTAAAAATAAGTGCTACCAACAACAAGGAATGACAAAACGATTGTCAGTGACGTCATACCTATATGTTCCGGCATTAGTTCGCGCAATGTTAGGTCTGGTCTGACTGTTACTCCAGGCAAGCATGCCAGTGACGGCACTATAGATAAGTGAGCTATCCTATAGGTGATCTATGACAAGTCTGATAAGCTTTTCTTTGTTGTATTAGCTTGAAAGATGAATAAAGAATACTTTACTTTACTTTACCGCCCAAGCCGGCACTCTGATGAAAGCATCATTTCTCTCGAGTATCCCACTGCCCCACTGTTTTTTTTTTAGTCTGAGGCAGCCCACGCAGACTTCAAGCCTAAGTACTAAGGTACTAACCATAGACTTTAAAAAACTACTAACTTACCGTGGGCGCCTGAGGAGAAGGGAAATGTAATCTATTGACATGGGATTTAATGGATTGGAGATTGGGAGGGACGGGAAAACATCTGCAGGCAATCCGTTCCATAATCTGGAGACACTAGGTATCAATGAGCGAGAGAAGTAGGATGTTCTAAGCTTTTGTAGATGGACAGTAAAGGGATGCATACATAACGCGTCTCTTGTAGTTCTGTTAGGAACAGTCACGGGGGAATTATAGCGGCTAGATCTTCAAAGAAAAATTTGTGGAAGTATCGGTAGAAAACTGATCAATCTCCAACAGCGCGGCGATGAGCGAGAGAAGGGAGTTTTCTTGCGAGGACTAGGTCATTGAGGAGTCGAATGGTTGTTTTTTGGATAGAATCAAGGATGTTAAGGTCGAAGGTGATCCCGCTGGTTAATAGGGGGTGTCTGTACAAAAAGTTCGATTGTGTCTAAGGATTGACCCTTGTGGCGAACCCTCAAAACAAACACGAGTAACATTGGAGAATGCCAAAAAAATATTTTGGGTGATGTACAGTCTTGGTAGACTTTTTCCAATAACACCAAACGAAGAAGAAAACGAAAGAAACGTCAAAATCAGCTGAGTATAAATCAAAAATCATTTAAAAACAGAAAAGTAAATAAGCCAAGCTTTCTCTGTAATACATTGTTAAAACTATTAAAAGGTGAAGCATAATTATTTACAGTGTGCTAATATGACTAATTCTTATCATTCTTTTTATTTCAGATCCCATAATGGCTGGTTGTGTGCCCTGTTTTGTAATTCCACTGCTACTCTTCATCTTCCATAGATATATTCAACCAATTCTACTAAAATTTTGGAATCCGTGGGCAGATAAACAGATAAAAGACGGGAAGCCGAAAGAGGAATGTAAATTTAGCTGTGAATGTGCATGGAATAAGAATAAAAACAAAACCGTGGAGGAAAAATTGATTACCGAAGAAATTCGTGAAGCCCCAGCCATCGATGATAAAGTGAAGGGACTTTAAATGAACATATTTTAGTTTAGAAAATTTAAAGTCATCTGCATGCACCATAGAGGTTATCAGTAATATCAGCGATTTATGTAAAACCCACACCTTCAGTGCTGTACTATTTATAGGAAATGCATTTACTTTAATTCCACTATGATGTTAGATTTTCCGAATTTAAATTATTAAAGTTCTACTTGTGGTTAATCAAGTTTGTAAAAATATTCTTTAATATCTAGTCATAATTATATATTCTTATCTCTAAAAAGAAGAAACTGATTGACCGACTGACATATCAACACACAGACCACACCGCTGGATCTAGAAACTTGAAATTTTGCACAGAGGTTTCTTACATAATGTAGGCATCCACTAAGAAAGGGTTTTTCAAAATTCAACCCCTAAGGGGTGAAACGGTGGTTCAAACTTTGTATGGAGAAAAAATATTAGATTGGCCTATTAACTCGAAACTTCATAGAAGTACTCTAAAAAATAAATGTTTCAGATTCAGATTCAGATTGTTTATTCATGTTAGTATTGTAATACAATGTACACACGTCAATAAAATATGAATAATATAAAATTTAGGTCAATACAATTAAAAAGCATAAAATAATTTAAATTTACAGACAATTAAAACTCATAGAACTCAAATATAGTGAATAAAATTACAAACAAAATATTAACACATTAAAAAATATTAACACATTAAGAAATATAGGTACTAATTATCAAATATAAGGTCACTATTTTCATATTCGTCAAGTGAATAAAAAGATTTCGAAATTAAAAACAGTTTTATAGTTTTTTTAAATTGCTCTATTGGAAGATCCCTGATAGCTCTGGGAAGAAAGTTTGGTCCATTTTGGCTTTTTTTAAGTCTGAAGAAGGGAACAGTTAAATCATCTTTGTGTCGTGTGTTATATGAATGAAAATCGCTATTTAGATTGTAATTGTTATAATTTGTCTTTGCATAGAGAAGATTTTCATATATAAAAACACACGGAAAAGTAAGGATACCGAGACTGACAAAAGCATGCCGACAATCCTCCCTATAAGGTAGTTGAGCTATGAACCGTACAGCCCTGCGTTGTAGGGCAAAGATCCTATAGGCTGTAGCAGCTCGTCCCCCACACTATTACACCATAGGATAGCAGTGAGTGGCAAAGGGCAAAGTATGCTGTTCTAAGCACACTAGAAGAAACAGCACTAGCCAAGCTGCGCAAAACAAACACTCCCCTACTGATCTTGGCTGCCAGGCTATTAATATGGCAATCCCATTTCAATTTTGGGTCCAAAGTAACACCAAGGAATCGCACCATTCGCACCTCGTCCTCCGTCTCCAAGTCTGTCTCACAGTTTCGCAAGGAGAAAATCATCTTTTTAGTCTTTGTCTCGTTCAGGACAAGGCTGTTGTCGCGAAACCAAGCAGCAACAGCCGACTGCGTCTCCCCCGTTCTCTCAGCAAGAGCCTCACTGTCACAAAGCCGAAGGCTGATGGTCGTGTCGTCGGCAAAAAGGTTGAAGGATGCAGCATTATAGCTTTCAGGCAAATTGTTTATATAGATTAAAAATAAAAGTGGTCCTAAGACCGACCCTTGTGGAACGCCGACCCTCAACCGCAGGCTCCCCGACAACACGTCCCCCACCCTCACACGCTGCGACCTGTTGACTAGATATGATTGTAATAGTCTTAGGCTGTTATTGTCAAAGCTGTACGTTTCTAGCTTTTTAATGAGTAGGTCGTGAGAGACACAGTCGAATGCCTTGCTTAGGTCACAGAATATGGTGCTGGTATATTCC
Organism: Philopedon plagiatum; assembly: GCA_963971165.1. Classification (NCBI taxonomy): domain Eukaryota; kingdom Metazoa; phylum Arthropoda; class Insecta; order Coleoptera; family Curculionidae; genus Philopedon; species Philopedon plagiatum. The sequence goes on along the minus strand of OZ020190.1, from coordinate 142,875,909 downwards.
ATGTCTTCGAAACCATTAAGTATTAATGTGATAAATTCAACTATGCTCGAGATGGTGCTATGATTTTGTCTGAAGCCATGTTGGGCTCCGGTAAAAAGATTATTATTTTCAAAATAGTGCAGTATTTGAGCAGCAATGCACCTCTCGAACACCTTTGACACCACCGGAAGCAGAGATATTGGCCTGTAGTTTCCCACATCACCCTCATCTCCCTTGTTTTTATAAACTGGCACAACTAAAGCCCGCTTCAGCACATCAGGAAAAACTCCCTCCTTTAATGCTTCATTGATCATTTTTGTTAACGGATATATTATGGTTTCACGTATTGATTTAAAAAGTGGCACATTAAGGTAGAATATATCCTTGCTAGTTTTGTTTTTTAATTTATTTATTACATCCCTGACTTCAATGTAGGTGACAGGTCTAAATGAGAAACCTGGACCCCTTTTTGTCGCAGTTGTAATACCCGTGTTATTTTCTATGTTAAGAGAGTCTATTAATTCCTGTGCAATATTTACAAAATATTCATTAAAATTATGTGGTAAAATATTGATGTTTGAAGAATTTTCTTCTTTCCTGCTACCCTCCCTAATGATATCCCACATCACTTTTGGAGGATTTTTTGCATTCTTAATAGGGATGTCATTATGCGTCTTTTTTGCATTAGCAATAGCTTTCCTGTATTCTCGTCTATAAAAATTACGTTGCTGAAGCAGAATTTCAGTTGGGCCAGTCTTGTACAGATCATTAAAAAAGAACACCCATTCCCTAAATTCCCTTAAATAGTTATCAAACCAAGGGCAAGGATTCCTGTGGTTTTTGTTCTTGTATATTTTTTCAGGGAAAACAGACTTGAATGCTTCCGATAATTTAAAAATGAAAAGTGATAATTTTTCATCTATCCCAACCGACACACTATCTACAAAAACCCACGAGATACTCTCGACAAGATTAAAAATTTTTATTTTACCGGTGACAGTTATAGGCCTACAGATCTTACTTACAGACACAGATTCTACAACATTATACACAGGTATGTGCAGCCTCAAAATCTGAGCCATATGATCTGAGAGGTTAAAATCGATGCTCTCTGCCACACACTGCTCCAGTTCATCATTAAAATTTAGAAATATATTGTCCAGACAATTTTTACCTCTAGTTCCATTGAAAAACATTTGTTTAAAGCCATAAGTTCTTATAAAATCTCGGTACTTACATTCATCAGTGCTATATCAGAGCCAAAATGAATGTTAAAATCTCCAGCTAAAAGAATTCTTTTACCAATACCTATTAAACTTAAAGATTCCTCTAGAACACTTAAAAATAGGTTGAGATTACCAGAAGGTGACCTGTATATTGACATTACATAAAGTTCATACGCTTTTACATATATACAACACATTTCTACATTTTTCTCTACTGAAAGTTCTTTAATGCCCAGTTTTTCTTCAGTCTCCATATTTGACTCAACATAAATTGCTGCGCCACCCCGCTTATGATGTGTGCGACTAAATTCACTCGCTAACCTGAAGTTAACCAAGTTCGCTATGTGTATTTCATCCTTTTCCATGCTATGCTCACCAAGGCAAAGGAAATGAATGTTATTTTCCTTGAGAGCTAATTCCAATTCATTAGTTTTATTTCTCATTGAAGAAATGTTGAATTGCATAAAATTTATTAGGTCCCCACCCGCATTCCTTGCTGGGTCTTCTTTTTGTAGTTCGGGTGGCTCTGTAGATTTATAAAATGGTTAATCGTAGCTCCTATGGGCCAAAAGGACCCATCATTTATATCTTCAGCTATGGAATTTGGAACGCCAAGTTTAAATGAGCTTCTCTGATTGGATTTTTTCGTCTTCATTTTATCACAGATGCATTTTTGGTTATGTCCATTATCTTTAATATACTGAAGGATCTCATCACTTGTGGTTCCTGGATCAAAGCCAGAAACAAACAGCCAGGCATAGTGTTCAGCAATTTTTAAAGACTGGTTCGTTTCTTAATAAATCAACCCCTAAGGGGGTGAAATGGGGGTTCGAAGTTTATAATGGAGTAAAATTCTTATACCTACCTACCGGTAACGAAGTCGCGGGCAAAAGCTAGTTTTTAATAAACTGATTACCTATATCAGTAATTTTATATAATTCACTAGTGTCCATACTTCTTTGCCTACCTAGTTTAGTTTGATTATTAGAAATTTGCCTTTGGGCTTCACTTTTAGATCTTCTAGTTGATCAGTTGGGTTTTGGCAAGTTTTTATCTCGTCGTCGTTAAAAAGTTGTTATAGACCGCCAACGGCGAAACACGAAATTTTTAGTGCATGGCAATGATGACAGCGCCGACATTATAAGCCCCTCGGGGGAGGCGGGTTGATTGGGCGGTCTATACCCTAATTATTACTTCTAGGATTTGATTAGTGTCTAAATGATTTTAATTTTACAACTTGTTGCTAAAACGGTTTTAAATCTTACTGTGTCCCATACTGTAATGGTTGGTCTGACCTACACACTTTAATGGCTTAGAAAGTTCTTGGTTCTGCGTACGTTACCAGAACTTTTGCTGCACACACCGAAAACGGATTTTTTCTAACTGGACGAAGCGTAATACATAATAAATAAAATGAGCTCCTTTGCTGTACTTTTCTGCCTTGGTCTATTTTCAATTTCAATTAAAATTCGCCTACTAGAATCGAAACAAATGTTAAGAACTAAATTATATAGTGGTTGAAATAGGAAAACAACGTGCTGGATATAAATTTCTTTATTTTTGAGAAAAATTCCTTACAAAAACTAAGTATAAATTGTACCGCTCTTGGACATTCTTAGTGGCCATATCCTGTCGTCTTCATAACGGAACAATGGCAACACAGCCCAACATACTGGAGTATGTCCAATGCGTATATCTATGCAAAATTTCATAAAAAAAAATAGTTTCCATCTTTCCGAATAATTAGGAACATATTTCTATTTATTGCATAAATCGTTAAGGAAGTCATTACAAACCCAAAAAAAATATTTTGAAGAAAATTGCTAGGATAATTTAGCTACAAAAAATGTTTACTTTTCGGTATAATTTATTACAATTTAAAAAGCAGCCATTTGTCCTCGGTGAAAAGTGACGTCAGGAGATCAGCAAAAATCTACAGGTTAACGTAAAGCTTAACTTAAAGTCGAACAGGTTTGATTTTCTCGGAAACAGTCAGGGGGAGAGAAATCGAATTTCTTGGGTTGATAGAGGAATAGTTCAACTAGCTTCGGTAAAAAATTCAGTTATACAGGATGTCTCGTTTCGGAGCTATTAAACGTCAAAGTCGAAATTTCCGCGATTTCCGTTGAAATCGGGTACAGGTCGCAAATGTGAATTAAATCGATGTAAATTTTCGGAGATTGTAGGGGACCCGGAGCTTCAGAACTCCACTGAAACTGGTGAGGATCAGAAAATGGCAAGTAATTCTTTTGAATTTTTTTAGGTCGAAAAATGCTATTTCCAGACCCCTCTTTGGTACATAACTCGAAAACAAAACGTCAGATCGAAAACCGGATTAATAAGTGAAACTTTAAATCTCAAATACTTTTTTTGCGATAGACTTACCTAAACCTAAAATGACTGGAAAATGGAAATACATATTTGGAAAAAACTGGAAATTTACATTTTTGACCCAAATATTTCACGGTTTTTAATTTTTTATGGGGTCAAAATGGTTCAAATTAAAATCCCATATACGTCATCGGAAAGAGCTCGTCGAAGCATATGGTATCCATATTTTTTAGTTTCTTCGTTCTCTATAGGAAGGAAGCAATCGCTGATTAAATTTCGATTTTTTAACATTTTTTGCCCTCGACATCGGAACATTTGAATCACTCTGTATTTTTTCCTGTCTAATTTTTCCCCATTTTTCAGCCGTATATCTTATAAAGGGATAATCACACTTTAAAATGAATACCGAATGGGTCATCCAGGAGCGTATTTAAGGGGTAAAATTAGGACTTTCTTGATTTTTTCCGACAAATCCCATTTTTAACCGACATTATTCCACACTATTTACCCTATTTAGTAATTCTTTTTGGGATTATTTTATCCGTTAATTATCTAGGAATACCTCCCACTAATTTAAATCGCTTATTTTTTCGGTAAAGTTATAATTAAATAGGTTTATATATTAAAAAGTTCTGCTTGTCCAAAAAATGAGTTTACCATATAAAAATTTTAGATCAAATATACAGGGTGTTAATAAATTAGTACAAGATGAAAGTGCTTTTAGAGAGAAGTACCATTATTTATTATTTTATACAAAATTTTTATAAAACAAAGCTGTTTATAACTAGGGTTGCCAGACGTCCCGATATTATCGGGACAGTCCCGATTTCAAAGGGTATGTCCCGCGTCCCGACGCGCTTCAAATCGAGACGCGATTTGTCCCGATTTTTAAAATTTTCTAAAAAAAATTTTAAACTAAATAATTTCAATTATTTATCATTAATTTAAGATGTATAACTTTCACAGCATATACCATATTTCTTACGTTGGAATTTCATAAATGTATGCTCTATATCTGTTCATTTATTAAATACTAGTGCAAAAAAGTATATTTACTTCGTGAGTCAAGTATTGATATTTGGCTTATTCAAGCGCCCCCTAGCCCCCCCGACGGAACGCCACTGTGATGACAGCGCAGACATATAGTAATTTACTTCCATTGCATAGTGACGGAATTTAGAGTGAGAGTGGCAACGTCTGCATCACTGAGAAATCTGAAAGGTCTAATTTTGTTTGTGCTTTGCAGGCAGCTCGGAATATATGTGTGTAGTGATAATTTGCGTGATTTTTGTTTTTTCCTGATATAACTTTATTCATAAATTTTGCGGAATAATGCGTCAGGGCCAACTGTGTGGCAAAATGGATTATTTTCATCCGGAACTGTCTTTTCAGAGGTTTGCTTGGTGGACTACAAACGCCCCGGAAAGCCATTAAAGTGGCGCGCCGAGACGAAATTTGAGCGGTTGGTCTTTGTCCTACACACGCACGATTTATGAAGCAAACAAAAGGCTAATTATGAATGAACGGCTGCGTCTTCTCTTGCTGAAGGTCATAGGAAGTACCCATTAGATAATAGAAGTTGTCTTGAAAATTTTTCTCACCTATTTTCAACATTTCTCTTACTATTAAAATATTGCACTTTACACCCACCAATCTCATACTCCATAATAACAATTTCATATCCAGTCTTATCAGGATGTTCCTTAACTAAATGTGTCTGGAATATCTCGAAATTTACGAAGAAAGTTAAACAAAAAGTACATTCGTACAGAATAGGGGCACCACTTGTGCTATCATCTAAATGTTCCTGCATATGCTGAATCAGTTCATGTTTAGTCCTAAACTTTTCAATTTTACAGACAGTGCAGCATAAATATAGAGAGTTTGCTCCGATGGTATGTGTTCTTTTTTTGTGCTTGTACAGATCCTCTCGGGTATAAAAGGACTTATTGCAAGTATCGCAAATATATGTGTCTCCAATGTTGTGAATTTTCTTTAGGTGACTCCTGAAATTTACAAGAAATTCAGGGTTTCCAGTTTATTTTCAATGATCCACCTAATAATTTATTTTTTAAAACCAAAAAATAATTATCATTTCTCCCCAAGAAAGAATCAAGCCTAGCTTGCTCCGGACTCGCCGTATTTTAAATTGACCTCATAGGTGTATATGGACTATATAAAATGCGTTAAAGCTAAGAGAGAAACAAACATACACGCTTCAGGAAGTTAAAAAGAGACAAATTTTGTCGACGGCCCACCAGTAATATCGCTTTCGAGGCGCGCGTGTCCGTTAACGCCGCCACGCCGGTTGTCGCAAATTCTGGCTCACTAATTTATATCAGACCAATTTATTATTAGAACAATATTCGCGATACATTTATACATTTAATATAAGCTTACCTAATTTTACTTTAAGATATTTAGGCAATTAATAATAATAATAATAATTGTAACTCTGTGCCTATAAACCATTAAAACCTACAAATTACGACTTTTTACAATAACTTGGCAACGCAGCATCGGACCCGTCTATCGATTTAAAGCTGCGGGCATGCGCTCTAGGTTGTGATATCTTTCAGCTATGATTTACTCGATGTATCATAAATATACATAGCACAGTGCACAAGACCCCCTGTGTTTACAATGGCTTTAACAGTGCAAGAAACTGTTTGCATGTAAGTTACAAAAAAGTAACAGAAAAAATGCAATTTTAGTAGTATTTTATGTTTTTTTGCGGTGTTTATGCGATATCTCTTGGCAGAACTAGGCACATTATTAAAAAACTTCTTTAATTCAGAAAGTGTATTTTGCTTGTTACGTTGATATCACTAGTTGCCCACAAAATTTGCCCCACCTGTAAAAAAACTCACGGGCCGCACCTGGTAGAGAGGTTTAATTACCTTTACTTATTCATATTTAAAGAGAATTATTTTAAATTCAAATTTGGATTTTATCGGAAATCACGAGCAACAACAGTGGTGAAAAAATCAAAATAGTGGCAATGAACACGAACAGAGGCTCCAAGGGATTCGTTTTCAAGGTAGAGGACATTAAAATAATTGTAAAAAATATCATAAAATCAAATATTGATCACTTCTTTTTAACTACAAATACAAAATACTTACTTTAAAGGAACCAGATTCTTAAATGACATATCGCATTCTGTGCAAGAATACTCTTTGTTTTCATGCGCCCGACGTCTGTGGTGTATAAGACTAGTTCTACTTGAATAAATTTTGCCACACACTGTACATTGTTTGGGGACTTTTGGTTCAACTAAAAAACATGTATACGTGAAACCAATCTTATTGAAAAACAAGAAAAACCGAGAAAGAGAATCAGTTCGATGATCTGAATTAGAAAAAAGAAATACATTTTTAAAATTCGTTTATTTAAAAACATTATGAAAAGCGTGAATGGCAAAGGGTTTGCGCACAGCCGCCTGTAACTCTCGAGCCATGAAGCACAAATGGCAACGTCGCAAACAGCGCCGCACTGATTTAATGTCATTAATAATATGTATTATAATCTGGAATATCACACAGGGGAAAATAGTGAATATAAATTATATAAAAACAAAATACAGGTGTTTCGGAACCTTTTTTAATTCTATCAACACTTAAATAAATTCATAAAATGCAAGAAACAAATTAGACGAGAATATAAATTTACTTATTTCTTCCTGAGCGTGTTTGGCAAATATTCTTGAAATTTCCTGGGTTTATCAATCAATTGGTTTAGAATTAAAAACTATTCTGTTGACGTTTCGATTTATTTAACTTTTTAATCATCTTCAGAACTTATTTATAAGTAGGCACTACACCAATGTGCTTTCTTAGAACTTCCCCTAGAAGCCAAAATTATGATAAAAATCATACCATTCAATTTAAAATAAGCGATTCGATGCTCAATAATTGTTTTGCTGATAAGATGTATGAATAATGCATAAAAATCCCCAAAACTTTCATATTTAACATTTTTCCCATCTTTAAAAATACAAAAGTTATAAGGCCTGTTCACTTTTATTTGGATATCCCTCTACATCACATCATATAAACCAAAGCCATTTTTTTTACTACACAGTAAATTTTCTATTCTTGTACATACCAAATTTATCATCATTTTCCCCCGGATGACAATTCCTAATGTGCTGTATCAAGTTTGTTTGGTGGACAAAACCTTTACCACAATGCTGACAAGTGCAGACAATTTCTCTTGTGTGCTGCCTTCTTATATGGGTCAGCATTTCTTGTTTGGTAAAGTGAGGTTTGGCGCAATATTCGCAGCTAAATTTGGGGTCTTGGTGTCGGATCATGTGATTATTCAAGCTCAGATGTTGACTGAAAATAGTTTAGTTGTAAATCATACTGTGTGAGATTTATATAGGAGGATTTTAAAAATTTTTAATACAAGTTAACTCACATACTTAGAAAAATTAATCCTTTATCGTCCTGAAAGCAACAACCGACTACCACATCGGAATTTCGATCGAACATTTCAAAGATCAGGAGCAATCTGACCTCTTGCATTGATACTCATAATGGGGAAAATCTCCCCAATCGAAAAGAAACTTCCTAAATACTTTATTATATAACAGTAAAATTACTTTCTGTCTTGTCTGATTGGCACAACAAAAGAAAGTGAAACGCCCCGTGATGACATGCATAGTTCTGGTAAACAAGGGTTACTAAATATAGCGCTATCATAAAACCTAAATTTATAGCTATAAGTATAAGACACGCGCTAATAAATGTCTCTAGAAAATTCAGGGATGCAATAAAGCTACCTACGCGAAAATAAAACAGGCGTCAATGTCCGATAAATACCGTTCTTTTCCTTCATTTGCCGGCTAAAAACAAGGTTGCCCATGTAGAAATTCGTGGAAAGTGCAGGCGAAATCAAAATTTAGTGGGGTTGTAAATGTCATGTTGTCACGTTAGTTCCGTGAAATACTTGTTAAATGGGGAAATGTATGGGAATTCTCCCTATATAAGCAGGAAGACTCCGGCTAGGAAGGTTGTTGAAAGATACTCACCGATGTAAGGTGTTACGCTGCCGGGTCGCGAAACGGGATTCTGTCTACGGGAAAGTTCTAAAGTCTGGATTCAATAGTATGGTGTATCACGGTAGTCAAACCTTAAATTAATTTCTGATGTGTTTAAAACAGGTTTTAAACATGTTTTTTTCATCAACAGTTTAAAACAAAAAAAAAACAATTTAAAAAAACATGTTTTTAGGCTTCACGAACCCTACAGACGACATTATACTCAATATGTCAAAGGAAAAGATTACTCATTCGCTCCTACCTTCTCGGCCTAATTTTTTGAACATTTCCTGTGCAAAATTGGATTCTTTGTCCCCAATTTTCCCGAAAACGTTATTGAACATACATTATTTTCACCCCCTGCCTTTAGTTTTTTTATCATCAAATCTTAATGATAAAATTTACATGGAATCACTGGGCGAATATACTTTTTCAAATAAAAAACGAATCATCAAAATCGGTACGCCCATACCGAAGTTAGGCGTTAATAACAGTATGTAACACTGTTATATAGCCATTGAGGAGTTCCATGTTCCATGGTCTCTTACAATATGTAAAATTCAATTTACATAGATGGTGGAAGTGTGCATTTTTACCTACTATTTACAGTAGCGGTCGTAGGTAATCATTATTAACTTACAAGAATTTTTGTCCACAGATATCACACTGGTATTTCTTTGACCCTGAATGTCTTTCCATATGGGTTTTTAGAGTGTATCTGTTAAGTTTTTTACCACATATATTACAGTCTGCTTTCTCCTAAAAACGTAAATATTATGTTTATATTTACATATTCAAAACTTAGTGCAAAATTAAACACCTATTGAATGGAACATTGTATCAAGCATAAAATTTCAGACATTTTTTAAAGAAACATTGTTTTCCAGTTTTTTGGAAAATTTTTAAATGTACAGCCTATCTAATCTGAAATTACCTTAATCATCTTTAAACTTTCTTCCTCTTGAAGCAAATTATGGACACTCATTATATGTCTTTTTAACTGTGACTAGCTTAAACATTTTGGGGCATTGTGAACATTTTATTTCTTTGGCTTTGTGTACAGTTTTTTGGTGATTTTTTAATAAACTAGAAGTAACAAAACCTGAAAAATGGTTTATTCCATCATTAACAAAAATTCAATAGTACCTAATACTTGCACAAGTAACACATTACTTAAACCTCTAATAGAACTGTAAAAACTTTAGATTTCTTTTGGTTCAAAACTCACCTTTTTTACATAAATTACATTTATGTGAGCTTTCACCTTTATGTAATAGAATGTGTCTCTTAAAATCCACCTGTAGGAAAAACTGCTTTCCACAAGTTGAGCAAAGAAGAGTTTTTTCATTTAAATGTACCCTTCTAATGTGATAATCCAGACTTTGTTTGTGTACAAATTCTAGAATTATGTATTTATTTATTTCAGTGGAAAATCCATTTGACAAGAATAAAGAAAATACAATACATGAATTAATTATACTAAACATATAGGTAAAAATATAAATATCTGTAATATACAACCAAATATACCATTAAACAATCAAATTGGCCAAAAGTGTTTGCCTAGATTGCATGCAGGACATTATGTAATGTCCTTTTAAACCCTATCAAAGTTTCACCAAAGGGGTCCAAATTAAAATCATTAAACAATCGAACCATGCGCGACATGGGGTTATCAAAGCCCTTAGTTAAATGAAGTGGAGTGATAAATATAGTAGGTACTTGATATTTCTTGTTCCATGTACTAAATTAAAGGAAACAACTTGAAGCAAATGGGGGCAACAGATGCTAAAAAGATTAAATATAAACAAAACGTCAGCAGAAAGCAGTCATTCTTTCAACAACCTTATACCATATCTATCATTTACATTATAATTAATTAATGTAATAATCAAAATCGTTATAAATATTTACATACATTTGTGAGCAAATCTGTCACTGTTGACTTGCCCTAAACAAACCCATGCTTAGTGTTTAAAGTATCCCATTGAACAAAATTTTTTGGCCTCTTTAATGACTTATCGATAGCCTGATCTATATTTGGTAAAATAATAAAAGAAATTTATGTCGTCTGTATATTTTCTAAAAGAGTGCAAGCATCTCAAATTTTTAGTTGAAACTTTAATTCCCTGTGTGATTCATGGGTTTTTTCATTTTACATTTTAATTTTCTTATAGTAAAATTTTCATTAGACTAACTAGGGTATTGTAGAAGGAACAAATAGGGTCAGTTAAATTTAAAATATTATCCCAATCAACTTGATGCTTATGCTTATTAAAATTTGATTGGGGCATTATTAAATTCTATGGAAAAACAAACATGCATGGCCAGACAAAGCTGCTGGGATGATGGAACAGAGAATATTTTCATAATTACAATTTACACATAGTCTATTACAGATGAAGAAAACCTTCTTCTTACCTGTATCACATACATCACATATAAATTTCTTTTCTTGTACATCTGAATTTGCTTCAATCAAAATTTGGATATTTTCAACCACATCATCTCTTGTTCCTTCTACAGAAGTTTTAAGATCTTTATCATCACTATTTGGAATATAAGCATGGTCATGTTTTACAAATAAACTATCTTTTTGTTCCCCTTCACAATTATTGCTGGTCCCTATACTTCCTTCTTCAACAATTCTATCATAGTCTTTTGATTTTGATATATCTTTACTACTCAAATCATTATTTTCTGTTACAGTTCGATACTCGTTTTTACTTTTATCACCCAGTTTGGCTAGCCCTTTAAACTTTTCATTTGACTTTCTCAACTTTTCCAAAAATAAATACGAACAAATTAACTGCTTTATACAAATAAGGCACATCTTGAAAGAATATTCTATAAGTCTGTATTCCTAAAAGAGTACTGAAGTATACAAAAAAGTACCCAAATTACAATTTTTATACCTTAATGGAGGGAAAGTAATCCAACATTTGAGACACACTTGTACTTCTAAAAGTGGCATTTAAAATATTTATTAAATCACAATTTTTAGAGTTATAACAGATCTCACACTGTGAGAACAGTTCAAAATTATTGTAAATTTTATATTCCGACAGATTTATAGATAGAATTTTGTTATCTAAAAGGCATTCAGTAGCCATAATTATTACAAATTTTAAATTAAATTTACAATAATTGTTTGAATAATTTCAATATAATATAAATAAAAGCTTAAAATTTAAAACTACTGTTTATTTATTAACAAATATGATAGGTTAGGGCTTCTTTCCTCGTCCTTTTTATTTCTAACCCTCGCACCTAGGCCAGCCATGTATCCTAATACCTGTCTAACAAGAAGAACTCATTTGAAGAATTTTTTATTTGAGCCAAACCACTAAACCACTGTAGACTTCAAATCTATAACCTAAGTACTAGACCCTAGAATACCGTGGACGTCTGAAGAGAAGGGAAATGTAATCTACTGACACGGGATTTAAAGGATTGTTGTTGGAAGGGAAAGGGCGGAAAACATGTATGAATGAGAGAGAGAGAGAGAGAGAGGATGTTCTCGGCTTTTATACCTGAGTAAAGGGATGTATGCGTAACGTGCCTCTTGATGTTCAGTTAAGAAAAGTCATCGGTTAGTTCTTCGGAGCAAAATTCGTGGAAGTATAATAATATAAGAGATAAATCCCCAAACAGCACGGCAATGAGCGAGAGAAAAGAGTTTTCTTGCGAGGACTGGGTCATTGATGGTAAGTGCCGAAGGCGATGACGCTCACCAGGGTGGGAAGAGTACTCTAGGTTAGGTCCTATTTGGTAAATATAGAGAGTGTGCAAGTTGAAAGGAGAGAGAAGTATTTTCTGGCTCTAAACAGAAAACCAAGCATTGAAGTATTGAAGTAATGTGTTTGTGCCAGCTGAGATAGCAGTGAAACTCGGCGAAGTCATAGAATTCTATTTGTACAGATAAAGCGATATTTTTTCGCTCTATTTTACGTTCGCTGTCGAAAAATCAGCAGACAAAAACAACACGATCGCTTTGTGTCGATTATAGAAAACTATGATCACCCGGAGTAGGACTGCATGTTCGAAAGCGATGCCGATAAGATCGAACGTTTTATTTATTGTTCTGTGAGGCTTGACCATTCATGTGGATGGGATAATTACATTAAGAACAGAAATTTGTAGATCACACTAGGATTTTATCGCATCGCCTTTGCTTAGAAAATCTTGAATCTATTATTTAATTTAAAATTGAAACTTTTACCTCTACTACAGTATCGGTAGAAATGGCCAAACTCCGAGGTCATTGCAACCAAAAAGAAGACGACTCTCGTATTTTATGCCGCTACTCAAAAAGAGGAGGTCTTTTTCGGTGTTTGTGACAGTTTGTGTTTCTGTTATCTTTTATCACGTGTATCAATCGAAATATAAACAGTTCACGTTTCAACACAAAAATTTTTTTAAAATGCCTGAGAAAAAGAAGGTAAGTTCTTATTTATTTAGCATTTATATAGCTTTTACTCTTGTGTATGCATTATTTGTATTTATGTCTTTTTGTAAGAATAATAGTAAGATCATAGTACCTCCTGGAAATGGAAATAGAAGCAAAATCATCTCGTATCCTTTTAAATTATGAGCATTTTGTTATTCATTGGGTAAAACACAAATTTAACATATTCTCACAATGTTTTATACACAGCCGTAGCTACAACAGTCATAATTCTTTTTAGAGTGGCAGTTCAACAGAAACAAGTTCTGGGTCCACTTCTGGGTCCTCTTCATCTAGTTCCTCATCTAGTGGATCCGATTCCAGTTCTTCCAGCGATAGCGAGTCTTCAAGCTCTCAGGAATCAACTAAAAATTCTGGATCTGAGTCTCCAAAAAAGACAGCACCAGTACAGGTTTGTTTATTATAATTTAATGAGTGGGAAGTTGCATTTCATATAGAGATTGGAGGGCTATTTAAGTTTTTAAACTTTTTAGAAGAGTCCTAGAAAGAGCACAGATAGTTCCAAACCTCCACCAAGCAACAAATCGGAATCAAAGCCTTCATCAAAAGGCAAAGCACTACCTACAAAACAGACTGGCAAACAGCCCCCTTCCAAGCTGGCAAATACGTATACTACAGATGAAGAAGATGACAAACAAGTTGCCAAACAAGTAAGAATATTTATATTATATTATTTTCGGCAACATTCAATATGCTTTGGTGAGTTCTACATACCTCCTGCTTCACCACCTTCCCTATATGAAGCACATGTTGAATCTGTTATATAATGGACAATATTCCAAATTCAAGAATGGTTATTGTGAGCGTTTATAATCTGCCAAACTTTGATAGGTCATTTATTACTGTGAACTGGCTAATACATTATAATATATTTAAAGTATAGCAAATACAACACTTTAACAAACATGTAGACAAAATTAAATATAAAACATGTATCTGAATTGATTACTGCAAAGTATGTAAAAATTAGTCAAGTGGCTTGAAAATTTTGGTGGTTCTGCAGTTCTGCAGCCAGGATCTGCGATAAAAAAATCTTAATTTATCGAATTTTCTTGTCCTTGAAATGGTTTTGAGTTACTTACCATTTCATTCTTCTTTTAGGTAAAACGTAAGAGTAACGTTAAACCTAAAGCTAGTGCTACAATAACTCCAAAAGCATCCTCTCAAAAGCTTATAACAGGAAAAGCACCTCCAGGTGCGAAAGGTCCACCAAAAATTGCTGCAACCAAAGAAATTGCAAAGTCTAAACCGAGTCAGAAATCCGCTTCAACAGCTAAAATTGTTGATTCGAAAAAGAAGAGCATATTTTCACCTGAAAATAGCTCAGATTCTGAGTCGGGGAAGAATGGAACTAAGAGCCAAGGGAAAACAGTGACCCAGGTAAAATTAAAGATGTTTTTGAGCCTTAATTATTCTGCTTTTAAATCAACAATATTTACATTTTTGTGTGCATATTTTAGGCTAAATCTAAACCTGAACCGAGACCTAAGGCAGCGGCTAAACCTATAGAAAAGCCTAAGGCTGAGAAAAAACTACCTGATAAAAGATCGCCGGAGAAAAAGCCTTCTGTAGAGAGCTCAGCAAGTTCAGCAACGTCTACTTCTGGTATGTTCTTGTTCTTCGTAGGTTTTACCACATTATCGTGTAGCAACATTTTCTCTTGCAGGATCTAGTAGTAGTAGTGAAAGCGAATCTAGCGCAGATGATTCAGATAAGGATAGGAAGAGTGTAAAGAAACCAGTTAAGAAACCTACAGTGGTTCCTAAGGAGGAACCGGCTTCAGAATCGGAAGCTGAGCCTGATAAATCCAAACAGGTAAAATTAACCTTATGTGCGCACACCCTCATATTACCTCATATTTTACAGTTTTCACATAGTGACACGGTACTACATTATTCAAAAAGTGTTTAATTTGTAGGTAACCACTAGAAAACTGACTCGTTCTGCTAGTACGCGCAAATCCAAGCATGTCCTGGGAAAAAGCGTATATTCCGACACCGATTCCGACACGGAAAGCACCAAGAGGTCTAACAGTCGGTCTCCAGTGAAGAGGGCCCCAGCACCAGGAGTTACAAAAGGAAAAACCAAAAATAACAAGAAACATGAGGGCAAATCGAAAGCCTGCGATAATGTTATAGTGGAGAGGACTTGTCCTTTGGATGGATGCGATAGCTTGGGG
Source organism: Philopedon plagiatum (assembly GCA_963971165.1). Classification (NCBI taxonomy): domain Eukaryota; kingdom Metazoa; phylum Arthropoda; class Insecta; order Coleoptera; family Curculionidae; genus Philopedon; species Philopedon plagiatum. The sequence continues at coordinate 142,860,682 of OZ020190.1, read as the reverse complement.
CATTTGAGTGGAAAGTTCGAGAAGCATTTCGTGTTGGAGGCATGTCCTACTTATCATAATATATCCGTGAGTATTTAACATTCTCTGTCTGCGTTCATATGTAAACATCCTAATGTCTTATTCAAAATATAAGAATAGGGTGATTGCCCCAAAATTGAGTATCCTGTTTTCACGTTTAGAAAAAATTGATATAATTAAATTACAAACAAAAAATACAGTGTCACAATATGTCAGATGTGATTTATTCTTATTTTTTGCTTTAAACCTTTTTTCAAGCAAATTAACGGTAAAATGTCAGTCCCGTGCTCATCTCAGCCACGAATTGAAATAATAATGAAGAATTTTTCTTAAGAAAGGAGTTATATATAGTGATTTCTTTTTAATACCTCCCCTTACAGAACATCTACAAGATTAAAAACAGGCAACAATTTCCAAAAATAAAAAAATCCATCACAATCAAAAGTATGTCGTTAGTTAACAACGTCAGTTGACTCGTGTCACCATGTGAAAACCGTAACCAATCTATTTAAATTTAAATACATTTATTCCCAACCAGCATTTACAATTGCTTATTACAGGGAAATAATTACAAACTATAAATAAAAATCTAAAAGTAAAATTTACAACAAAGTAAAACAAATTAAAGCAGTATAACAGTAATAACAAAGAAGATTTTAATTAAAGGCTATTTTTCCAGATAGTATTTTTTTAAATATCTTTTATATTTTTTAATATCGAAAATATTTCTTATTTCTTTTGGAATATTATTGTAAATAATTATTCCATTGTGTAATAATGATTTCTGGGCAAAGTTACTTTTAACTTGAGAAATAATCAAATCATTATTATTTCTTGTTTCATAAGTATGAATATTTATTGCTTTTAATAATTTTAAATTTAAAATCTTTTTTCCATTTATTATTGAATGAATTAAAATAGAAATTTTTAATTTATAAATATTTTCAATATTCAAATAACCATTTGGTTTATATAAATTTTCAGTTGGCGTAAGAAAAGGTAATTTATGAATGCATTTAATACATTTATTTTGTAATTTTTTTAGTGGATTTAAAATATATGCACAAGCAGATCCCCATAGCGAAATAAGATACTGTAAATGGGAATAAATTAATGAAAAATACAAAGATTTTAAATATCTAAGGGGTATAAAATATCTAATCTTATATAATATACCAACAATTGGTGATATTTTATTCCTTAAATTTTGAATATGTTGTTTCCAGGAAAGATTTTCGTCTAATGTTAATCCTAAAAATTTAATTTTTTTTGAATACTTTATATTTCTACCCCTATAGGATAATGTCAAATTTTCAGTTTGTTTCTGATTTTTACAAATCATCATAAAACAAGACTTTTCAAAATTTAAAGTTAATTTATGATATTGCAGCCAAATAAATATTTCATTTAAGTCATCATTAATATCATTTATAATTTGATTATATGTATTACCAAAATAAATAATAGTGGTATCGTCTGCAAATAATCTTATTTTACCCTTTAAATTTAATTTTGAAATAGAGTTAATATAAATGAGAAAAAGAATTGGTCCCAATATCGAACCTTGTGGGACACCGCATGTAATATTTTTTAAAGAACTTTTAATATTTTTTATTTCACACGCCATAACCGCTACCCCGTCAGTTCCGTGCTAGTTAATATTTATTGCAGTAAACTATCAGTCCCGTGCTAGTTAATATTTATTACAGAAAACTGTCAGTCCCGTGCTTGTCACGAACTAACCTTATCATCAAGAAATGCTTTTAAAACAAAGAGTTTTAGTAATTTATTTTAATATTTTCTTCTTAAAGAGTGTCAAAAATTTTAATTATGGGCAACAATTTTTATGAAAGTTTGTCCTTAGTTAATAGCGTCAGCACCGTGCCACCGTGTAAAACGGGGATGATAGGAACGCTGCATCGTGTATTCAGGTTAGAACACGTGTTATATCATTAAATCATATAGGATTTTTTTTCCATCGCGGCCGAAAGTCATAGTTAATAGAGTCAGTACCGTGCCATTATATGAAATCGGTAAAATATGGGAGAATATGAAGGCTACATTGCGTATTTATATTAAAACGCGTTTTATATCGTTTCATTGCCTTTATTCTGCAGGCGAGTGCGCATGAAATTAATTTCATTATCAATTTGCGCACAAAACAAATCTATTTTACTTGCCATAATCGGCTGATTTTGTTTTCTATCGCGACCGAAAGTCTTAGTTAATATAGTCAGTACGGTGTTACCGTATAAACTGTAAAACGGAGGGAATATGAAGGCGACATCGCAAAATCGCGGCCGAAAGTCGTAGTTAATGAAGTCGGTACCGTGTCACCATATGAAATCTCTAGATATGGGAGAAATACGAGGGGTACATCGCGTATTTATATTAAAAAGCGTTTTATATCGTTTCATTGCCTTTATTCTGTAGGTAAGTGCACATAAAATTATTACATTATCATTTTTCGCACAAAACCAACCTATTTTACTCATCACAATCCGCCTTAGTTAATAACGTCAGTCTCGTGCTACCGTATAAACTGTAAAACGGGGGGAATATGAAGGCCACATCGCGTTAAAACGCGTTTTACATCGTTTAATCGCATTTATTCTTTAGGTGAGTGCACATAGAATTAATTTTGTTATCATTTTTGGCAAAATATTTTACTCACCATAATTCACTACCTCGTCAGTTTCGTGCTCGTTGATTTTCATTATTTTTTTCCATCGCAACCGAAAGTTTTAGTGAAGAACGTCAGTACCGTGTCACCGTATAAACTGTAAAACGGGGGAATATAAAGGCGACATCGCGTATTTAGGTTAAAACGCGTTTTACATCGTCTATTCCCCTTTATTCTTTAGGTGAGTGCACATGGAATTAATTTCGTTATCATTTTTCGTACAAAATCAGAATATTTTACCGCGTCAGTTTCGTGCTCGTTGATTATTCATTATTTTTTCCATCGCGACCGAAAGTTTTAGTTAGGAACGTCAGTACCGTGTCACAATATAAAAAATGTAAAATGTGAGGGATTATAAAGGCAGCATCGCAAGTCAGTTTCGTACGCGTCGATATTTATGATTTTTAATATGTTTAACCATTTTTCTCAGGTAAGTAACAGTAATTATGGTTCTTGCATTATTAGACACATTCTAGTAATGTATTGTTTCCTAGTTTGTTTATGATGTCTAATCAAGGCAAAAAATGTCAGTTTCGTAGTCAATTTCGTACCAAACTGTAGTCACATAACTGACGATTTATACACGATTTACGAAAATCAATAAATTAGCTACCTGCATTTGGTTTATTATGACTCACTCTGTGGCAATCACCCTTTTACATCTGTCGAGTGAGCAGCTGTTAATGACAACACCTGTCATTGCTCTGTTACAGCTGGCAAAGTGTAAAAGTGAATTAGCAGAACGCAAGAAGCGGGAAGACGGGCGCAGGAAAGCCGTAGAAAATGCAAATAAGTCGCCGAGATCTCCCACTCAGGAACACAAACAATATATGGCTAGGGTTAGAGATTTGAGGAATAAATTCAAGCAGGAGCCTGAAGGTGCGCTTTGTTGGTGCTGGTTCACTTTATTTGTGAGATGTGTACAGTCGTGGCCAAAGAAAAGTTTAATTTTTAATGCTTTTTCTTATGGCAAATCTATATAGTTAAAACGCAAAGATATTTTGTCTGCCTTATTTTGAAGCTTCTACAAAACATAGCTTGATGATTCTTTTTTTAAAGGAAAGGACTCTTCTACCCTTTGAGCCATCGCTAAGAATTTTGTGCCTAAATAAGGCATAAAGTACCAAAAAGTTCAATTAATTTTAACGTAATATATAGTTCTTGACACTATGGCGAAAGACCTGTAATATTTTCAAAGATATCCTGTAACTTACATATATTCTGTATGATTCAAATCATTAATCTGATATAACAAATGTAGGTACATATATATATTTCCGTGGAATTTCGACGGGTTCAAACTCAAAACTTTATTTTGGCCACAACTGAACATACTTGTGAAAGTTTATTATTATTATTCTTTACTTAAACCTCTTTTTTTAAGAAATTAACCGCATAATGTCAGTACCTTGCTTGTTCCAGTCACGAGTTGAAATGATCCAGAATTTTGTCTTACAAAAAATGCATTTCGACAAATAAACATACAGTGTTGCTATATATAGAAAAAAATTCAGTGAATTACATTTTAAGCACTTTTCAAAATAATATTTATTTTTTCTGTTTTTGTAGATGTTAAACCGCATGTAGACAAAACTAAAGAGCCGGATTTAAACAATTTCGTGCCCGAGTACGATTTGAAACTGTTTAGAGATGCCCAGGCATTGGCTAGTGAGAAGATCGAGGAAGAATTAAAAAGCTTACCCAGCACCAAGGGTAAGACGAGTTCGTTTTTTAATTTAAAAAAAGTAAAATATTTTTTTTTTCTTTTCTAGGTACGAAATACATTGAAATGGGCAAATACGAAATGGAAGTGTGGTACCAGAGTCCGTACCCTGAGGACTACGCGCGTTTGCCGAAACTTTACATTTGCGAATATTGTCTGAGATACATGAAATCGCGGACGATATTGGAGAGACACGTGAAAAAATGCGTCTGGCGACATCCGCCAGGAGACGAGGTTTACAGGAAGGACAAAGTCAGCGTCTGGGAGGTAAGGTTGTTAATTTTGTTCAGTTTTTTTCAGGAATTTTACCAAGAAGAAAATTTTAGCCGACTTAAATCTGGATAAGGTTCTCACTTCCTTGTAGAGCATCCTGCAGGGAGGTTCTAGTATATTCAGGGTATTATGAAATTCACTGCACATATTGAAACTGATAAATCCTGGTATGATTTCAGATTGAAGAAAAATATTCATAGATGGCGGTTTGCAATAATAAGCTGGTAATCGCCTTTTTTCTAGCCCGCTGTATCCGCCACTGGCAAGCAGCACATGATACTGAATAAGTTGCCAATTCTATCTGTAAATTTTTTCTTTGCAGCAGGTCAGCATAAGAAATAATGTTATTGTTACCTTTGTAGTAAAATCCCTTTAAAATACACTTCTTTTGAAAATGTTTAAGATTAACAAATACCAATATACCAAAAAACTGGCAACACAGTACGGTCATGAATTTAGGGCAAGAAATCAGCTTTTGACTAATAATTAACAATATCAAGAGTTCCAATAACCAATTAAACACAATACTGAAAAGGTTCCACGGTATTTTGTCACTATCCGCACTATTAAGACCTGAAAACTAATGTTTTTGTTACTTTTAAAGTAATTTCTCTGTAAAATTCACTTCTTCTAGAAAGGAATACAGCACCAAACAAAGCAGTAGGTGTAGTAATTAATGAAGAAAATGGTCCACTAACTAATTAAATACAATGCTTAAAAGAATCCACGGTATTTTTTAATACTAGCACTATTGAAAAACTGAAAACTAAAAATTTATTTATTTATTAAAAAGCACAACTCTTTTAGGGTACGCCAAGATTTATACATTGACATTCGTGACAAAGTATAGGCAACCCATAATAACACTTATTAATTTTTGTTGCATAAGCGAAAAGGGGTTATTTAGTGGCGGTTGGTGCCTTATGTATCAGGGAGGAGCAAAAACCAGTTCCATACCTCCCTATTTGAGGAGTTTTTTCTCGTCCTGACCGCGAAGGGCAAGATTACATGTTCCGCAAGCCTGTGCATGCGTAAAAATTTAGCATTTGATGCAATGCACAAAATATCACTGCTGCAGTCTTAGAAAAATTATAGTGTACAACACGTTTGAGAATACCTTTTCACACGTCTCACTTGTGTGAAAAGAGTTTAATTTCTATAATAAAATGGTATAATATACCATTTTATTATAGAAATTAAAATTTAGTCTCTGTTTTTCTGCAGGTTGACGGCAAAAAACACAAGCAGTACTGTCAGAACCTGTGCCTTTTGGCGAAGTTCTTCTTAGACCACAAGACGTTGTATTATGACGTGGAGCCGTTCCTGTTCTATGTAATGACTTTGGTGGATAACGAAGGCTGCCATACGGCGGGGTACTTCAGCAAAGTAAGTGAAAAATCGGTATTTAAAAGGAACAGGGGTTTTGTTGTGGTTATTTTTGGAATCTCCGGAATATTTGCTGTCGGATGAAGCAGTATTCGCGGGAATTCGCTTTAGATTAAAAGACAGAAACATAGTTTCTGTTGATTGAGTCTCAGCCAGTCCCCTTAGTGCAGGGATGCACACACCGCGGCCCGCGGGCCGCATGCGGCCCGCTGTCGATGTTTATGCGGCCCGCCAACGAATTTTAAAAGCGATATTTGTGCGGCCTGCCATCGACTTTTAAAAGTATTCGTCGCCGCGCTCCGGTCCAAGCATATTGTTACGAGACTAGAAATCTGTAGCATCAACTAGATTACAGATTCGCGAAACACGTCGGTAGATCCCCGAAGAAAGTGGATGGTTCTCGATGTTTGGTAACTCGTATAAATTCGACGCATCGCCGGCTACCGGGGCAGTTAAGTTTTGACTACAGATAAGCGAGCGAACGTTATACTGTTTGAGAACTGTAATCTGTGACGAGTAAATATTTCGTCGTTCGAACTTTGCTTTTACCGACTGTAACAATATAATATTAATTTTGATATGGATAAACCAGGCCCCAGTAAGAAACGTAGTCGTAAGGTTGAAGATGAAAATCGACAGTTTCATGATATTTGGACCGAAAAATACTTTTTTATTTCATCGCATAACAAAATTGTCTGTTTAATATGCAAGAGTAGTGTTTCTATTCCGAAGGAATATAATGTGAAAAGACACTATGAAACCCAGCATCCTACTTTTACCACATTAACTGGCGAAAATCGAACGCAAAGAATTTCCACTTTACAACGGGAACTAATAAGCCAGCAATCTATGTTTACAAAACCAATTCAAGATGCTGAAACAGCCACTGAAGTTAGCTTTGAAATATCTCGAATAATAGCGAAAACTTGTCGGCCTTTTAAAGATGGTGAGTTTGTTAAGCAATGTTTGGATATCGCCGCAAAAAAAATTTGTCCGGAAAATGTAAAGAAGTTTGAAAAAATTCAGTTAAATCGGATGACTGTTCAAAGAAGAATTACCGCATTAGCAGATAATATAGAAGAGCAATTAGCTACGAAATCGAGAAGTTTTGAGTATTTTTCTATAGCGCTCGACGAATCTACAGATATAAGTTCAACTGCTCAATTAATATTTTTACGAGGTGTAACGCAAAATTTTGAAGTGAGTGAAGAACTGATTGGTATGAGTTCTTTGACAAGTCAAACCAAGGGAAGTGACATGCTCAAAGCTCTTCTAGAAAAATGTTCTATAAGGGATTTGGATTTAACGAAAATATCTGGAATTACAACTGACGGAGCACCTTCAATGGTTGGAAGTACATCTGGGATAGTAACTATGTTAAAAACATATTTACAAACTAAAAACATAAATACCAAGGAATTAATGCAGTTTCATTGTATTATACATCAAGAGGCCCTCTGTTCAAAATTATTGGGATTTGAAAATGTTATGAAAGTTGTAGTACCTACCGTAAACTTTATAAAATCACGAGGTCTCAATCACCGACAATTCAAACAATTTCTCGAGGATATTGAAAGCGAATATGGTGATCTCCTGTTTTACACTGAAGTAAGGTGGCTAAGTCGTGGGTTGACACTACAGCGGTTTCTTAACTTAATTGAAGAAATCCAACTATTTCTGGCGGAAAAGAAAAACGACGTCCCCGAACTCGACAACCCTGATTGGCTGTGTGACTTAGCGTTTCTTGTAGACATCACAAATCACTTGAATGTCTTAAATACGCGACTCCAAGGCAAAGATCAATTGATTTCGCAGCTATACTCTCATGTTTCGTCCTTTCAATGCAAATTGAGTCTTTTCAGGACACAAATCAATTCAGCCAATTACGGCCATTTTCCGAACTACAAAAAAATTATGCAGAAGTTCAATAAAACTGACGTCAATTTCGCTCATGTTGAAAAAATTGATATTTTGATACAAGCTTTTGAAAATCGTTTTGTAGACTTCAAAAAAGTTAAACCGCTATTGGACATTTTCAGCAATCCTTTCACCATTTCACCCGAAAATGCACCGGAATCAATGCAGCTGGAATTAATAGACATGCAAAATGATGATAATTTAAGAAACAAATTTAATGAAGGTAATTTACTCAACTTCTACCTTTGCGTTGATAAAAACGCTTATAAAGAGTTGCGAATAAATGCATTGAAATGCGCAAGCTTATTTGGATCGACGTATATTTGTGAACAAACGTTTTCAGTGATGAAACTTAACAAAACGAAAAACCGAAACCGCCTGGCAAATGAAAATTTGGAAGCAATTATACGTGTGGCTACAAGTAATGTGGAGCCAAATATAAAAAAACTTGTTAGTTCAATGCAATGTCATGCATCAAAATAATAAAACATGAAATATTACATTGTAATGATTACATAATTATTACAACAAACATTTTTGAAGGTTCTTTTATTTTTATCATTGTATTTCATACTATTTAAAAATAAAAATTTTTGTGTTAATAAATATTGTTTGTAGTGGCCCGTCCTTGGCTTATATTTTTCCCGAGTGGCCCCTGCTCCCTATAAGTCTGTGCATCCCTGCCTTAGTGGACCGAAAAAATTTATAATTCTATAGGCCAAGCAATAGAGCGATTTGTCGTGACATTAATCCTGTTAGAAAACCGTCTGTGCCATCATCTAAAAGACGATCCGTAGACGATTCCTGTTATATTTCCATCTCTGAAATTTTTTCCATTAATTTGTTATAAACATTTTTAAGCAAAAAAAACGAGATTTTTTAGTTTTTTGCTTATAAAATGGAAAGTAATGAAGCAATCTTAATGGTGTAAATGGACTATTGTAGAGAATAGATATACGGACAAAATGAGAGATCGAACGTCCCGATCGGATAAGTAGCAACGGAGAAAATCCGGAAAAACCGGAAAATTAAGAGTTTTTTTTAAATTCATAAATAGGCCATTTTTAAACGTAGAGGGCTCAAACTTTGGAAAAAGGTAGTAATTTATAGCTACTTTATGTGTGCAAAACCGCGACGCAGTCCGATGATTGGTTTTGCCACAATCGTCATTTTAATTTTTCAATACACTATTTTGCAACAGGTCTGGATCCTCTATGGATCGTCCGATTTTAATTATTGAAACGGATTTGAAAAGTACAAGTTTAATTGAACAAAATGTATATTTTAATTTTTCCATAAAATGCTACGAAACCGGTTGAAAATGCACGTAAAAATGCGTGAAAATGGCCGAGCGCGCGAATATTGGCTCCCCTTCGCTGCCCTGCTCTCCCCGCTACTCGACCGCTTTCGCGCACTCGGCCATTTTCATGCTTCACGTGCATTTTCAACCGGTTTCGTAGCATTTTATGGAAAAATTAAAATATACATTTTGTTCAATTAAATTTGTACTTTTCAAATCCGTTTCAATAATTAAAATCGGACGATCCATAGAGCATCCAGACATGTTGCAAAATAGTGTATTGAAAAATTAAAATGACAATTGTGGCAAAACTAATGGTCGGACAGCGTCGGGGTTTTGCACACATAAAGTAGCCATAAATTACTACTTTTTTCCAAAGTTTGAGCCCTCTACGTTTAAAAATGGCAGATTTATGAATTTTATAAAAGAAACTTAATTTTCCGGTTTTTCCGGATTTTCTCCGCTGCTACTCATCCGATCGGGACGTTCGACCTATCATTTTGTTCGTATTTTTATTCTCTACAAATCGTTCATTTACACTATTAAGATTGCTTTATTACTTTCCATTTTATAAGCAAAAAACTAAAAAAATTGCGTTTTTTTGCTTGAAAATGTTTATAACAAATTAATGGCAAAAATTTCAGAGTTGGAAATATAACAGGAATCATCTACGGATCGTCTTTCAGATGATGGCATAGGCGGATTTCTAATAGGATTAATGTCAATGCTCTTGTTGCTTGGCCTAATAATAAATTAATAATTTTGCTTATAACACCGAACATATAAACAAATCGAACGAAGTCGCGGGTTTGCTCAGGCCTCAAGTTCACTTATTATTACGGTATGCAATGGCCAAAAAATAATAATATCCCAAGCCAAATAATACAGGAAAGGTTAACATCGCTAACTTCTTAATCATAGAGTAGGTACGTGGACGCCATCGCCACGGACCTGCAGTTCCGCTCCTTTTATATCGACGACGAGGTTGGAATTTCCGACGCAGGGTCGGATTCAATAAATTAATGTATCATTTACGGTCAGCGGAGGCTCGGTTGGTTCTCCGCGTTTCGATCGTCCATAAGGTCATTTGGTAAATGACCCACCTAAATTTATTTCTAATGATCCACCGAATAATTTATTTTTTAAAACCAAACTTTTCTTTCAAAAAAGTGCAAGTTCCATCGGAAAACTCCCCAAGAAAGAATCAAGCACGATACCCTTACAACGGTATGCTACGTTATGACTAGGGGTGGGCAAAATAATCGATTATTAATCGATTAATCGATTGAACGATTACAAAAAAATTTAAAATCAATTTATTGATTAATCGACTTGTCGATTAATCAATTTTTCGATTAATCGCTTTTCTCGATTAATCGATTTTTCGATTAATCGATTTTTCGATTAATCGATTTTTCGATTAACCTATTTTTCGATTAATCGATTTTTCGATTAATCGATTTTTCGATTAATCAATTCCCTAAATCTGGGGGGAAAAGCCAAGCAGCAGGGAAAAAGGTACGATAATTTCGGGAATTTTTATCATAATTTATAGACACTCGCTAAAAAATACACCACCTTAAAAAAAACACGCAACTATTTATCATTTTTTATAAAAGAAAGAATTGTATTTACCGTTAAAAAGCATGGTTTGGGGTGCATCTGATCAAAAGAAAATATTATAGTTGTGTAGTTTTGCTCACTACAGACATACACCCTAAAAACTTTCTTCAAAAATTATTAAACAAAATATTCCCCATATTAAAATTTTTAGGGAAAAATCGACAAATTTGGGGAATTTTTGGCCATTTAAATAGGGAAAAAAAAATTTGGACCTGGCAACACTGCGCTCCGTGCTGGGTCGTATTTTAAATTGGCGTCATAGGTTTATATGGACGATATAAATTCATGAAAACTAAGAGAGAAACAGACATACGCGCTTTAGGAAGTTAAAAAGAGACACAATTGGTCGACGGCCCGTCAATAATATCGGGCCACCCCCACTATGGAAATACACTCGAACCGCCCCGTGAAATATACTCTTTCAAAACATTTGGGTTGGATAAAGAAGAACTAATTATGTACCTAATATGCGCATCATTGTGTTTGCATTGTATTAATATATTATTAATTAGCGACTAAACATAGAAATACGATCTCTCAGCCACGCCATTGTTAGTCATCAAATATATCGACATCGGAACGGGTTTTCTGAAATTAGAATTATAATGCTTTAGGTAATTTGGAGTATTATAGGTATACTTGAAAATGTTTATTTAATAAAAATAATCTTGAACGTTCAGATTCACTAAGAAAGTTTAAGATTTAGTACTGGTTTAAATTAAGATCTTATAGTTGATCAGTTATGTTTTGACAGGTTTTTGTCCTGACGTTGTTAATAAGTCGTCATTAAAAACTTATGGAATTATTGTGATATTTCAGCGATTTACTTGGTTTCCAAATGATTTTCATCTTGGAACGAGTTGCTGTAATGAATTGAGTTGTATTCTTGTTGAAAGTACGTACCGAAATTGTCATTTTCTTGATAAATTTGAGAGAAAGCTCAGAAATAAGTTCATAGTGTAAACTTTAACGAAACTTAAATCTTGCTTCAAAAATATAACAATTATTATTCTGCGAATAATATAATAATATTCATCCTCGTTCGCCAACAAGCAAATAGCTACAATCTCACTCTGGCCGCTTCCATCATTTACCATTATTATGTAAGTCGCAAACCTTAGATTTACCAGGCAATAGGTACCATTAGAGACTATAATGGATAGTACCATCAACAAAAATAATTTTTGGAAAACATTCCATTTATTTTTTCATTCCGTCATCTTGGAAAAATAAACCCTTGAAAAGCCCATTTTAATCAACTAAAATCTCAATATCAAAACAATGGTATGAATTTCTTAAAATATTCATGCATTCTTCAAAACTCTTTGCCTTAGTCTTGCTACGATTTCCAAGATTAGTGAGGTCATTTTACAATCTGTTTCTCTAATTAAGTTATCTAAAATGATTTTTTTATTTGCCCCAGCCTTCAAGGCTTCTTGATTGAGTAGTAAAGTTTGACATTTTCTGGCAAATTTAGTCTTTGTTTTGCTATAAAATTGAAGTAAGCTCTGGATGAAGTAGGATCGTGATTTTGTTCAAGCTCTATGATGCATAGAAATTGTTTATGTTCACTTACTTTCAAGATAATGTTAGCCTGGCAGCCTTGCTTATACGTGGAACACTTCCTTGTTGATTTTCATTTTTTGTCTTGAATGGTCTTCCACCTTTAACACAGGCTAACCGCAGATAATAGTATTTCAGAGCCGGATTAATATCCACCACAGTATTAGGATTTCGTTATCTTTGATTGTCAATTGTTCTGCTATTACGCAACCAAAACTAATTGTTTGTGGCTTTCTTATGGTCCATCGAAACGCAATTAAAATTTTCGTATGAAGAAAATTGATCACCTACTTTCATGTTTTATAGTTTTTACGCAAAATTAAAACAACACAATGGTTACATATCATTTAAAAGGCGTAACTATTTTTATTTTAGGTTAGAACTGCCGGCACCCGAGAAATTTTGTACTCGGGTGCCGGCGCCGGTATCCATGCATCAATATTTTGGAAACCGGCGCCGGCAGCCGAGTCACTTCCTATTCTTTTTCCATACAAAGTTGGTATGGTATTTCGATCGTCCAGTACAATAATATGATAAAATGTTATTGAGGAAAGTTGTGTAGAATTAAGAGTTCTGCTCGAAACGGCAAGTTTAAACTTATCCCAAAAGAATGTTTGGCGCTGCCACTGTCGCATTATAATAAATAAAAGTCGCCTTTTGCAAATGAAGCAATTATTCGAAGATAATTTACATTTTGTATGATTAATTTTTCTTTGGGTGGAATAATTATTAGAAAAGAGAGACATAAAGTTCAATGTCTTCGGTGCGACGTAATTAGCTAGACATTGTAAAGGTCAATGTTTTCTAGTTTTTGCGTCTCGGAAAGAAAAAAATATTGTGAAAAAATCTTACATTATTATATTTATAATATGTACTATAAAAGATAAAGGGGCACTCATTTCTTAAATATTCACAACCCGCTTATAAAAAAATATCTACCGAGTAAGTAGTATTTATTTCCGATGAATAGTGCTTTAATTAAAGCATGGACAGCATTAAATTTTTTAAAGTTGTGCACGATATATCTGGGGTCCACAAGGGCCAGTATTTTAACCAACGGTAGAAGTCCTAGTTACATAGAAAATGTAATATTCGTAAATCGTTTTTACGGTACAGCAACAAGAAATAAAATTTATTTCTGTGAGGTGCTCATCCTGTATATATTTTACCAAAAATAGTGAATTTTGTCTTCGATCTAATTCAAAGAAATATTTTCTTAAATTGGAAAACCCGTGTTTCCTAAACCTAACGATAAACCCCGGGTCAGGGAAAACTGTAAGCTTTCACGCTAGTTGGGGATCACCAGACTGCCGCAACCCCTTGGGCATCTTCCCCACTAGCAATCTCGCATATTCATTGCGATTTCTTATGACAGAAACGGTAGAGGATATGCAACACCGCCACCTATAGGAATTACTGTAATACAAGAACGGTTCACACTAATAGACGTACGGTTGCTACTGTTATATAGGCAGCCCATAAAACAACAGGAGCAAGATTCTTGGAATCGAGGTCGAATATTAATACAATCCTCCCAGATTTCCATGATGGATGCCCCGTGCTTTATTGAAAGAATTTTTTGGTCCACTATGTGTCACTAATTTTTTCATTCTTTGATTATAAATAAGGGATGATTGTTTTGTGTGTTTGAGCCCCATGCTTACGACCGCTCTGCATGCAACTTTATTACCCTCTATTTGTTAGAAAACAACATTAACAAAACCAGCCATTATCCACCGCAAAATCTACGAAGTAGTTAATCCGATTCCTGCGAATAGTGACTATAAGACAATTTTTTTCGGAATTCGACCTCAAAATGTCGTTCACAGACACAAATGTACTGTTCTTCGTGTGCAATCTTCCCACGCATCGTGGCATGTTGGATTTATGGGGATCGATAGATCTTGGAACGTCACCGGAATAATCGTTGGCAAATGATTCATAGAAAATAATAAAAACGATCTGTACACGGCAGTAAAAAGATTTCAATCGCCACCTGGACTACAGAGGCGTATTAAGGTAGATTTATTTAATAGTGCAATGGAGAGATTATCGAAAAAAAGTAACTTGTTCGAAATGTCTAAACTCTACATGTCTTTATGTCCGCGGATAGGGTTTAGAATTTAGAAGAGGACAAATGAACCAACAGCTTGGGTAGTTCTGCCCTTTAGCACGTCAATATTATTCGGTATGGGAGTGAACCAGTTATTTGGAACTTTTTTTATTGTGTTGTAGATTGTCATTTCAGTTATTGGGATTCCTACAAATTTCTCGCTAAATTGTTCCATGATATATCGGTATGATACTTGGCCATCCCCATAACACTGGAATATAAAAATTCTTTGTTCAAGACATAGCATTTTGATGAGAAGTATTTTAAATTAAATAATTGCTTCATTTAATAAAGACGTTGACAAACATGTCCATAGGTGTCATTATTGTTTAATATGTAGAAACTAGTACTCTGGTTAAAGGTGTGAGAGAAAATAGTTGGGACTTTAAAAAAAGTAATGTCGTGATAAAACTCGTAACTTTCAATATTTAAATTTTTTAATGAAATCTTGTACTTCGGGTTTAATTTGAAACATATTTCGTATATTTTGTTCTTTTGGTAGAAAATGATAAACAAGGTATGTTTACGCTTGCGCACAATAACGCTTTCGTATTTTTTATGCTTCCTGTGTAAAAAATGAGATTTTTATAACGTGAGTTTTATTTAGTTTACAAGCAAAACCTTTTTACGTATTTTACAAAATTTGGCCTACTATACGGGGTGTTACAAAAAGATGTTAAAAAATTTTAAGGGCAGATTCTGCATCTAAAAATATGAAAATAAGTTTATATAAACATGGATCCTTGAACGCTTCTTTTTCGAGATACAGGGTGTTTAATATTTTCTTTTTTAAATGTTTCTTTTTAATTTATCAAAAATGCGCTAAGATATTGACATGAATTTTGGTACACGCGAGTATGTAATCAAAGGGTACCTTTACGTGCAAAAATATATTTTCTAAAGTACTTGCATCAGTGGCGTGCGTGCGGGTAAGTCTTTATTTTTAGCGAAAAAAATAGCACGCTACTGATTATTTGCAAAATTGATATCGATTTCTTTAAGCCCAATTAATTCTGCGTGAAAAGTGTCTCTTTAATTTAAAATTAATTTATTTCTTACAATAAATGCCAATAATGAAAATGAATTTTTAAAAAAATATTTTTTTGCTCAGAAAACGGTGCTTTTTGATTTAAGTTTATAGTGGATGCTAGAAATGGTTTCTCCGTGTCTCAATACATGCTCTAGATTTCTCTTAACTCTTTGGAATGCTAGAGGTGTCATAATATTAAACACCCTGTATCTCAAAAAAGAAGCGTTTGAGGATCCATGTTTGTATAAACTTATTTTCATATTTTTAGATGTAGAATCTGCCCCTAAAATTTAACATCTTTTTGCAACACCCTGTATACGCAAGCGCACTATAATGTCGACAAATAACTAAAAAAGAAAAAGAATAAATTATCGCGACATCTGGACCCTTACCCTTCATCAGACAGGCTTACACCCAGGGTAGCTGGCAAACGACCCCTTTTTAACCACGTGAAAATTGTCATTTTTGGTCATCTCTCGGATTTTCCTAAACATCGGTTTCCAGGATATTCCGAGCACGAAAAACATGAAAGAATCCACTTTATTCGCAGTTTTTTGGAGATCGCGAGTATATTCTTACATACCCTCGAAAATTGAAAATTATTTTTCAAGAAATAACAGAATGACTTTTTATGCCGTTCGATGGATATGGATCATTCTATATATATATATATATATATATATATATATATATATATATATATATATATATATATATATATATATAGTAGAAAAATGGAAGATTTATTGGCCTATAGGTAATATAATAAATGTAAATGCGAAGATTTACTTCTTCGCTAGTGCAGCGATAAGGCCGTGAATGAAAAATAAAAATAATGAGAACTATCTTTGATTCTGGTCTGGGTGACCTCCTGCTATCGATTTCTGGGCTCTTACCCATCAGCGGGCAGGCTTACACCCAGGGTGGCTGAAGAACAGACCACGATTTGACCAGAATCAAAGAGAGTCCTTATATCCAAAATGTTCGGAAAGGATGGGTAAGATGTAGTGGCTCGCGCCAACTAGTTCACCCAGTGTTGCTCCAAAAATGTTTGGCTGCTAACACAATAATACTCGAAAGTATGTCGATGTCGACTTTCTCGACATCGACGGTACAAATGCACCATTGTACAACAATAGTAGAAAAATGGAAGATTTATTGGCCTATAGGTAATATAATAAATGTAAATGCGAAGATTTACTTCTTCGCTAGTGCAGCGATAAGGCCGTCATTATTTTTATTTTTCATTCACGGCCTTATCGCTGCACTAGCGAAGAAGTAAATCTTCGCATTTACATTTATTATATATATATATATATATATATATATATATATATATATATATATATATATATATATATATATATATATATATATATATATATATATATATATATATATATCCAAAATTTATTAAGCTAGCTTTGCTAAAAAAAATTTATGAGCTCTCAAAGTCGATCTATTTTTCGAGTTTCGCGATCCATCGGAAAATCCCGGCATATGTGACTTTTCACGATGATCCTAGACCTATACGAACTTGAAAACACCTGAGAAAACCTAAACAAAACTGAGCATGTTCTTTGTTTCCTGAAAATAAGAAATTTGTGGCAGAAAAAGCCAACAACTCCTTTTAATCTACCGCTTTCTTTAAACCGTGCAAATTATGACCAAAACGGCCCAACGACTTCCGAAATTTACGTGAGGCGACTCATTCCATCACCTTCCGCGGGCCCTGCACTCCCTGCAGCCGCAGTGGCCCCACCTGGCAGACGGCGTAGAGACCGACGGCGGGCCGATTCCACCGCCGCCGCCGCCGCTCGGGTCAATGACACGCGCGCGTCTCGACGCCGCCGCCCTACAGGCGCCCAGGGCGACGCCGGCCACCGCCACCGCCCAGTGGACCACCGCAATCGCTGAACGTATATGCAAGGATGACGACGTTCGGGAATTGACCCGCCAAAAGGCAGATGTTTAGACTGCAGGATGTTGCGTGTGTGAAGATTTTTGTTCTAATAATTTAGAATAGTCTGTATTAGCGAAAAGTCATTCATTTCACTAAATTTTGATGTCATTGTAACGACCAAGAAAAAATAGATATTTGGCGTTCTTATTTCTTGATTTTGTTAAGTATTTTCCGATTAAACAAAATCAGTCTTCTTATAAAATATCGCAAAAGTTTATCCTACGTCACATTACTATATTTACTTTTCATTCAACTCCTCGAGTGCCTTACGAGATGGAGCCACTCTAAGTATCTGAAACGAAAAGTGGCTTGCAGTCCTATTCAAGAGCTTAAAGCAGTTTCGGCGCTTTTGAGGGCTTGAAGCCCGTTTTGAAAGTGCTTGTAGGACAATTACTTTTAAAAGTAATTGGTAATTTGAAGTCCTTCAAACCAGAAATAGACCATAAATACCGCATAGAGCTCTCACACCGATTAAATCCATAATTTACTAAACGTACAACAATTTAATTGGCTTGTCAATAGCAGGGAAATAATATGATGCAGGAATCCGCTCAAAAAGTCGCCTTTACCGTATAAATATAATTGAGCGGTTCTCGGTACTTTATTGGCGCGACTGACCATTCGCGGTGATCGGATTTTCATTCAGTTTCAGAACAGGTAACATTATTGCAGGAAACAACGAACCAACTCTTTTTCTCCTGCTGTAAGCAGCTGTTTCAGCGCTTTAAATTGTCTAGGAAGTGGTTTTGACAAGATGTTACGGTTTTTATGGGGATGTTATTTGCTTACTTATACATCCATCCATGGTAAAGGGTGTCCCAAAACTTCGGGATTTATTTTTTAAATAAAACCAAGAATTTTAGAAAAATAACATATTGTTTATTTTATCAAAAAGTAAAGACATGGCAGGTATGTTTTAAAAATAATAATATTCAAATGTCGGATTTGTCAATAACATTGTGGCGCAATTGCGGGTCAGTTTCACCAATAACATGACGAATGTTTTGCTTCAGGTCGTTAATCATTTGTGGATCGCTAGAATATACTTTGTCCTTGAGGTTTGTCCTGTGAGGTGTGACCTAAAGCACAATGAGCTAAGCGCAACTTGAAACAGCAAGTGTTAGCCTGGCAGAAAAATACAAGGATGATTTGTTGATTGATTTGGCAAACCAGATCCTCCAATTGAAATATACTTTCGGAGCTCAGCTGTCTAAACTAAGATCAGTATTTGACCTAGCCAAATTTTTAATTATTAAAAATCATCTACTGGCATCTAATTTTTCTGATCTATGTACTGCTTGTGTGCTCTTTCTGACCATACCTGTAACAATGACTAGGGCAGAAAGGTTATTTTCAAAGTTGAAGCTCATCAAGACCTACCTTCGCAGCACTATTTCTGAACATCGCTTATCAAACCCGGCACTGAGAAGCAAAGAGCGAGAAGTGTTCATACATCAGACATCATTACCGGAGGTGGTACAAACTGTTATTTTTTAATAACAGTTCCGTTTCCTACCTGTTCCGCTTACGGAACAGTTCCAAAAACCTGTTTCTTTTTAACAGCTCCAAAGTTGGAGCCTTGATGTTCTCGGAATAGCTTGTAACATGCGACGGTATTGAAATTTAAAATAAACAGAAGGCGGAATAGGAATAGTACTTACTTAGATAGAATTACGACGGATATGTAACTAACTTCAGATTTAAAATTCGTTATGTTAAAAGGATTATATTGATACTTGTTATGTACATATTATGTGTATATTATTTGGATTGTTTCGTGAATTAATTCTTAGTACTGTTATTCAAGTATAATAATTGAAGGTAATTAATTTTTTTTAAAATTTAAGAAATAAATTTGTCGATCATCATAATGATATATTCAAAATAAACTTTTATAGAAAATAAATACCAAAAAATGGATTTTAACACTATATAAAAAAGTGATATAGAAAAAACAGTATGGTCATCCTGACAGGAAACGTCTAAGTACTAAAAATAGCAGATCAACTGGAACAGGCCAGCAAAAATTTAAAATGCAAAAGGAACAGTTCAGCAGAATGCGACAAAACCAAATTAATGTTATTTCAGCACAGTGAAGAATTCAATATTATTTACTTTCAGTAGTAATCAGTAATGTGAGTCGGTCATATGACCGCGTCAGTTGGGCGGTCATGACGTCATGACAGTCACGTCACATTAATAAATGACCATCAGGTCATTTAGCCTAACCTTAAATTTCATGTTTCGACGCAAGAGTAAAAATTAAGCTACAAAAAGTCACGAGCGTCATAAATGAAGACATTACGCGTTCTAGAATATTCTTGGCTTAATTCTAAAACGAGACAAAAACGAAATAAGTGACGAATTTGCACATGACGCCGAAGAACATGATGAAAATTAAGGACATGCTCTTCTTTTTTAAATTTTGTAAGAATATTCTTTTTTAACTACAAAGTATTTTTTAAACTTTTAGTTTTATGACTAATTTAAATTAAGGGTATTTTTTATAAATGACCTATATGACCGTCATATGACCGTCACATGACGGTCATTTGTCACGAATGATAAATGACCGTCATTTCACATCACTGGTAGTAATTGATAAATGCACGATTTCGCGTGCGAGTGTGCGAGACAAATACCAAATATGTATTAAATAATAATGGCGGAAAAGCGTGAAACGATATTCGGCTATATTGACTTTCAGTATGCAATAAGGCGCGATGTCGTATGCGACGCATGTTAATGTTATGGTGTGACACCAAAATCGACTTTATTACGTGCAATGTGCGCTAGCCGTAGTCGGCCGATGAGATGAAGATGAGTAACTGTTGCAAGTTGCAATACCAATGCAATGCCAATTCAGAACGGTTTCTTAATGCAGAACGTTCGTTTTGTTACTCGGAACAGTCGAAACCTTGGCTTGGAACAGATATTTTATTAAATCGATAATTGTTATAATCTGTTCCTCGTTCGTAACTGTTCCAAAATAACTGTTCCTAGTATTTTGTATCATCTCTAATTCATTACATCTTTCGCTAATCAGAAGTCTAGAGGATATCTTCTTGATTGGCAGATCAGCAGTTACCTCGAAATGTACGGAAGCGCCGAATTGCGGAAATAATTATGTTTTTGTTTGTTCCTTTAGTGCGTACAGGATTTATATGTACACATTATTATTTTCAATAAAAAACGCGCCTCTCGCTGTTGTTCATTTTGCTTGGATGTTTCTGTTTATGAACTTAAAAAAAATTGAAAAATGATAGTCAAAAATGCTTCGGCAGGAGTAGGACTCCCACTTGGCAATTAAGGGGCCGGGTGAAATTTGGAAGTTACGCCACTGAGTAAATGGGTTAGTTACTTGTACCAGTAACTTGCAAGACAGCTACTAATCCAACGTAAACAGATCAGGTAAACACCTACTAACCTCAAGTTGTATAAAGTGAACTACCTTGGCTAGTTGCTTGTACTCAGTGGCGCAACCAGGGAGGGGGGGCTGGGGGATGCAGCCCCCCAAGACAAAGTCCTGAGTGCGCCACTGCACTTACAAGTAACTGGTACAAGTAACTATATCAATGTAAACGCAACATTAGAAATAGCGAATGCTTTCTGTTGATTTTGTATTCGGTACAAATAGATCCTTCTCCCACAAATAACAAAGTATTCAAAACGCATGTCGAACTGCAACCGTCATAAATGCCAAGAACATAAATATCTCACACAAAACGCGAAGGGAAATAAAAATGTAAAATAAATTATTAACATACCTCGTAACTTTTGCCCACTTTATGTACGAGGTCGGTTTATAATTTATTTTTCTTGAGATATTTGCGTCTTTCTACCAAAAAATCTCTTTCACTGTTTCAGTAAAAACAATAAGATTATTTTAAAATTATAAGGTATTTTTTAAAGCTCCATTATTTCGGTTGACACTGTGTGTATTCTTAAATGTATTCATTCAGTTCTTTGGTGATATCAGAATTATCACATATAATATGTCCTGTCCTTGTCATAATGAAAATGTTAAAAATGGAAGTAGTTAAAGCTCGTTTCAAGCTATTTCGTTGCCTTTTGACAAAATGGTAAGTACTTCAATAAGTGTAAATATAAATATTTCAAGCTTCTTAAAAGGCACCAGAGATGGAGTGGTTTAAATTCGGAATAATTCTGGAAAAAAAAAATCTTGTTAAAGTACGAATGATTAAAACATTGTTTATTGATTTATTTCATTACATTTATTTGTACTGTAAACAATTATTAAGTTAAATTTAATTACAGATTTAACTCGGTTTCGCTGCCACTGTAACTTACAGTATAAGTATTAATATTTAAAAGAAATACCAAATATTATCGAAGTCTCTCGAAAACTTTAAAATATCAAAAAGAACTAAGATAGAGAGAGAGAGAGAGAGATAGAAAATAACCTTGTTAGATCAGCAATCGTTTGGAACCTAGATCAAGCAACTTCTTGCCGCTCCAACCTGCTCAATGACGTGGCCGTGGCTGCTCGTAACTTTGATTTTTCGAACAAAACGAGCAGAACCAAACGAACATCCCTGATGGTTGAACAGTTCGCAGCACCACCCTCGTATCTCTGAAGGCATAGCAAAGAATTTATTCATTAGCGGACGAGTATTGTCCATCGGTATTCCTGAATGTGATAAGCTGATTGCGATGCGCTTTACGGCCCATTGTCGGCAGGAGAGTGCAGCAGGGCCACTCGGTGGGGTCAATGGGACCGCCAACACTCGGTATAAAATCGATTACCGACGTGGCAAATTGGTTTTTTAATTGTCGATCGTAAAACGTCGGAGGTGCGGTACAGTGACGTAAGGAATATTGCCGACACAAAAGGAAAGTAACCTAAGATAGAACGATCTAAGTCTTTACAATACAATTTGGATAGTACCCTAATACGGCCGGATTCGCTAAAGAGCTTAAGTGTAATGAATGATAAGACAACTAAGTTTTGTTCCATGAATTCTAAGGTTTTTCGCTACAGACGGAATCTGTTATGAAACCTTAATAAGTTACACAGGGTGTTAATAAACTATGTAGCCAAACTTCAGGGTATAATTCCTTACTCAATTTTAAAAGAAAACGTTCATATAAACATGGGTCCTAACCGACCTTATTTTTAATACACAGGGTGTTGAATTTTTTAAAAAGTTTTTCCCAAATAACTAGAAGACGCAAATTAGTATCGAGTTGAAACTTGGTGACAATTTTTAATGCATAAAGAGGAGTCTTGCTAGTTGGCAAATTTGTTTAAAGAATTGTTTTTGCTTCCATGGCTCTTACTTTTTTGTTATTTTCAACAAATCACATTAATAAATAATGTTATACATAACTTTACATTTTTTCATTTTTATCGAAAACGGGTAAACTGAGCGAAAAAATTTAACAGATGATTTTTGTCTAGTTTTATTTGCTAAATCATAAATCCTATCAGATTGAAAGAAATGGCGTACTTATATATATATTTTGTAAAATTAAACCTCTGACGTTACCCCTGTGCACGCCACTGGTAAAATCAGAAAAACAGTTTTTTTAAAAAGACTCCTCTTTATGCATTAAAAATGTTTACCAAGTTTCAACTTGATACTAATTTGCTTCATACCTACCTATAGAGATTTCGGAACCTTTTTATAAAAAAAAACACCCTGTGTATTAAAAATAAAGTCGTTTAGGACCTATGTTTATATGAACTTTTTGTTTTAAAATTAAGTAAGGAATAATATCCGGAAGTTTGGCCTCATACTTTATTAACACCCTGTATATTATTGGAATCTCCAGAAAATTTACTATCGGATAAAGCAATATTCACGGGAATTCGCTTCATACTAGAAGATACAGGCGATTAAAAAAAAACTTTTTTATGTGAGGTTCGTCAAAATTTGATTTTTTTACCATCATTCAGTTTTTATGAATTTCTCGATAGAATCTTTAATGAAACCGTAATAAGTTAGATGTTTTTGGAATCCCCAGAAAATGTTCTGTCGGATAAAGTAATATTCACGAGAATTCGCTTTATACTAGGAAATACAGGCGATTAAATAAAAATTTTTGAAGCGAGGATCGTAAAAATTTGAATTTAGTACCTTCTTTCAGTTTTTATGAAATTCTGGATAGAATCTTTAATAAAACCGTAATAAGCTATATATTTTTAGAATCTCCAGAAAATTTGCTATCGGATAAAGCAATATTCACGGGAATTCGCTTTATACTAGAAGATAGAGGCAATTAAATAAAAACTTTTTGAAGCGAGGTTCATAAA
Source organism: Philopedon plagiatum (assembly GCA_963971165.1). NCBI lineage: Eukaryota > Metazoa > Arthropoda > Insecta > Coleoptera > Curculionidae > Philopedon > Philopedon plagiatum. The sequence goes on along the minus strand of OZ020190.1, from coordinate 142,836,813 downwards.
AATTTGATTTTTACCTTCTTTCAGTTTTTATGGATTTCTGGATAGAATCTTTGATGAAACCGTAATGAGTTATATGTTTTTTGGAATCCCCAGGAAATTTGCTGTTGGATAAAGCAATATTCACGGAAATTCGCTTTATACTAGAAGATAGAGGCAATTAAATAAAAACTTTTTGAAGCGAGGTTCATAAAAATTTGATTTTTACCTTTTTTCAGTTTTTATGGATTTCTGGATAGAATCTTTGATGAAACCGTAATACGTTATATATGTTTTTGGAATCTCCAGAAAATTTACTGCCGGATAAAGCAGTATTCACGGGAATTCACTTTATACTAGAAGATACAGGCGACTTAATAAAAACTTTTTAAAGCGACGTTCATAAAAATTTGATTTTTTACCTTCACTCGGTTTTTATGAATATATTGATAGAATCTTTAAAGAAACCGTAATACGTTGTATATTTTCTGGAATCAATAGAAAATTATCGGAATTCGCGGGAATTCGCTTTTGATTAGACAATACAGTTGATTAAATAAAACCTTCTAAAAAAAATCAGTACCGAACATGAAAAATATTGGTCTGGCAACGCACTTTAACGGTAGTTTCGGTTACTCAATTCATTAATTGGGCCGATCATTACGAGCACAGGTATTAAAAAATATTTACAATTAATTTAATGACACCCAAAAAAGTTCATGAGACTTCCGCGGATGGTCCGTTCACATCTGTCTCCCTGACGCCATACGCACGGCAAGCTTCACTCGGGCGTCAATGGCCAGACACGTGTTACAAAAAGTGTGTAATTGTACTAGATTTTGGTACATTTTGTATCAAAAAGTATGTGGGTGCTCCATTGACCTTCAGCAAGGGGAGATCATACCATTCATTCTTCACTAGACTTTTGTTTCGTTTATTATATTGTGCGGGTGTAGGACAAAGAAAGAGGAGAGAGAAGGCGCTAAACATCCTACTTCGCGCGCTGTGGCTATAGGTTTACGAACCGTCTGTATTCCACTGAGCCAACCTGTGATAGACCGTTTCGGATGAAATTCCGATTAAATAAAATCTTTTTAAAGCGAGGTTAATAAAAATTCGATTTTTTACCTTCGTTCAGTTTTTATGAATTTCTGGATAGAATCTTTAGTGAAACCGCTATAAATATATATTTTTGGAACCTCCAGAAAATTTTCTATCGTATAAAGCAATATTCACGGGAGTTCGCTTTATATTTGAAGATAGAGGCAATTAAATAAAAACTTTGTGAAGCGAGGCTCATAAATATTTGATTTTTACCTTCTTTCAGTATGAAACCGTAATAAGCTATATATTTTAGGAACCTCCAGAAAATTTTCTAGCGGATAAAGCAATATTCACGGGAATTCGCTTTATACTAGTAGATAGAGGCAATTAAATAAAAACTTTTTGAAGCGAGGTTCATAAAAATTTGATTTTTACCATCTTTCAGTATGGAACCGTAATAAGCTATATATTTTTGGAACCTCCAGAAAATTTTCTATCGGATAAAGCAATATTCATGGTAATTCGCTTTATACTAGAAGATAGAGGCAATTAAATAAAAACTTTTTGAAGCGAGGTTCATAAAAATTTGATTTTTACCTTCTTTCAGTATGAAACCGTAATAAGCTATATATTTTTGGAACCTCCAGAAAATTTTCTATCGGATAAAGCAATATTCATGGGAATTCGCTTTATACTAGAAGATAGAGACAATTAAATAAAACCTTTTTGAAGCGAGGTTCATAAAAATTTGATTTTTACCTTCTTTCAGTATGAAACCGTAATAAGCTATATATTTTTTGAACCTCCAGAAAATTTTCTATCGGATAAAGCAATATTCACGGGAATTCGCTTTATACTAGAAGATAGAGGCAATTAAATGAAAACTTTTTGAAGCGAGGTTCATAAATATTTGATTTTTACCTTCTTTCAGTATGAAACCGTAATAAGCTATATATTTTTGAACCTCCAGAAAATTTTCTATCGGATAAAGCAATATTCACGGGAATTCGCTTTATACTAGAAGATAGAGGCAATTAAATGAAAACTTTTTGAAGCGAGGTTCATAAAAATTTGATTTTTACCTTCTTTCAGTATGAAACCGTAATAAGCTATATATTTTTGGAATCTCCAGAAAATTTGCCATCGGATAAAGCAATATTCACGGGAATTCGCTTTATACTAGAAGATAGAGGCAATTAAATGAAAACTTTTTGAAGCGAGGTTCATAAATATTTGATTTTTACCTTCTTTCAGTATGAAACCGTAATAATCTATATATTTTTTGAACCTCCAGAAAATTTTCTATCGGATAAAGCAATATTCACGGGAATTCGCTTTATACTAGAAGATAGAGGCAATTAAATAAAAACTTTTTGAAGCGAGGTTCATAAAAATTTTATTTTTACCTTCTTTCAGTATGAAACCGTAATAAGCTATATATTTTTGGAACCTCCAGAAAATTTTCTATCGGATAAAGCAATATTCATGGGAATTCGCTTTATACTAGAAGATAGAGACAATTAAATAAAAACTTTTTGAAGCGAGGTTCATAAAAATTTGATTTTTACCTTCTTTCAGTTTTTATGGATTTCTGGATAGAATCTTTGATGAAACCGTAATAAATTATATGTTTTTGGAATCCCCAGAAAATTTACTGTCGGATAAAGCAATATTCACGGGAATTCGCTTTATACTAGAAGATAGAGGCGATTAAATAAAACTTTTCGAAGCGAGGTTCATAAGAATTTGATTTTTGTTACCTCCATTCAGTTTGTATGAATTTCTGTATAGAATCTTTAATGAAACCGTAATAAGATATATATTTCTGAAATCTCCATTAAAGTTTCTATCGAATAAGGGAATATTCACGGGAATTTTCTTTATATTAGAAGATACAGGCGATTAAATAAAAACTTTTTGAAAGGGAGGCTCATAAAAATTTAAGTTTTTTACCTTCATTCGATTTTTATGATTATATTAATAGAATATACGTGTGAGGTGAAATGTTAAGTGATTTGTAGTTAATCTGACAGGAGTTTATTCATAAACTTGGAGAAATGATGCGTTAGCGCCAAGTATGCGAAAAAATGAGTTCTTTTAATTCTGCAAATCGGCATTAAGTCTCCATCCTTTTTAGAGAATCCCGGAATACATTTTTCTTTAAATTAAAACCTGATTCATAAAGGTAAAGCATTAAAAGACAAAAGAGGGGGAAGCCGGGAAGCATCAACTAAGAACGAAATGGTGACCTATTAGCGTAATTTGTCCTATGTTTAGGGAATTTTTAATTGGCAACATCACAAGAATATTCAAAAATAGTTGTAAAAATGCAAGAGCACTGGCGATGCTTTTTAAACATGGTACATTTTCATCATAATTTTTGTACAATTTTTAGTCGCTGGTAACGCCACTGCTGGGTTCCATGACTTCAGTATATTTCGATCGGTCTTTTTATTTATTTATATTATTTCTTGTCCGTGTAAATCATCGATGTTTTTATTTTTTGACCTTTTATTTTGGCTCCTTAATGGTTTTAAATTAATTAATGAGGTCTGGGTTTGTTTCTGGCCACAGGTGAAAACCCAGACAACAATGGCAATCATTTTACAATTTGTGGTTATTTAGAAAAAAATAAACAATATAAAACGTATTTCAAGAAAAAAAGAAACGTGTTGGACTCGTATATATAAAATGGAAAATTGATGCTTTGAACCAAGAATGTTGAACATTTAGAACTAATTCTAATGGGCTTAACGCAACTCTTCACTAATTGGTTAAACAGAAGTACTTATCTTTTGCAAAATTGTCACTAGTCCCACTCTTCTATTTAAAATGGCTCAGTAAAGACTCAGCCTCTACTTAAGTGGGCGGAACCAACTCTTGACCTCACCACAAACGGGCAGAGCTACCATTTGACCTTGTCGTAAGTGGGCGTAGCTAACCTATGGACCCGCCTAGCGTGATAAATCTACAGGGAGACGTAGAAGCAGTCATAGACACGGAATTTTAAAGACTAATCTTATTTCTCACTTTAATATTGATATTTCTGAAACTAATTAAAATAATGTATAGTCCTGTGAACATCAGAGTAAAATCGGTGAAATAGTCTCGTAGCAATAAGCGCAAGAACGTCCCCCCTACTCATTAACAGCTCAGGGTTGCAATTTACGATTTAAAAAACTGTAAAGTCAACAACCTCATCGCATTGTCTTACAAAAGCATAATAAATAATTTTTTAATAAATAATTGCAGTACTTTTCAAGTAGAAATAATTACCAAAGTAATCCGCCAAGTTTAAAAAAAATGTAGGTAAACTGGTTCACGGGTAAATGGCATGAAAGACGAGAATCTGATGAGTAACCGAGCAATTATTTGATTTATTAAAATGTTAATTTACTCGGGTAAAAGAAACTGCAAATAATAATAAAAAGAAAAGGTGTGACCTCGATTTTGACGGTAAATGTTTTGCGCATAATTTAAAAACATACAAAGTTACTTAAGAGTATTCTAGAATCTTTGAAAGTTAAAATATTGTTTATTTTTTGAGATTTAAGCATTCTTTGAAAACTATTGTGCGAATTCCTTAACGGTAAGCAAACGGTTTCCCATAGAAAAATGTGAGGGGTCACGTCGCCTTGGTTGACTCACTAGTCTGTGGCCTGGATGTTACGTCATGGTTTATTCTGCGAAACGGCGACGGCGGCGGATACTTAGTCACGTGACGTCTCGCCAAGACGCGATCAGCTTGCTTTCATTTCCCTCGAGCAGTTATTGCCACATACAGGGCGGTAAAAATTCTATTGGAATACGTAATATTGAGAAAAAATTAAAATTAATTAAAATTGCTTATTAATGAATAAAATTGAGTTTTTTTAATATTTGCTGCATAGCTCCTAACACATTAGTCCCGATGTTTCGCGTTTTCTTAGCTTCAGAAATCACTTTTTGTACAAGATGGAATCTTTTATTACTTTTTATAGAAATCGACTTCAGAAATCTGTCTCAAAGCCTCAAAGGTTCTGTTACACTGAGCGGAGTTAACGATTAGCCACGCCTACCGGGGCGGATCTTTAATTGGTCTGAAGGGCAGGACTTCAAATAAGCCCCGCCCAATCGTACCCTGCATAAGAGTTCGCTAGATTGGTCTAGAGGGCGGGACTTTAAAAATTAACTCCCCCCAGTTGAACCCTGGCTAAGAGTTACGCTTCATCGGAATGGATCTTGGGGGTGGCATTGCTAATTTGGGGCGGGGCTAAGGGTTGGATCCGCCTATATCTTGTGCGCTATTATGATTTCTAATTTTTATTTTCGTATTTGACTTAAAAACTTAATATTAAGTAACCACATAGCATATTTTAACATTTTTATATCATAAGAAAAGTGCAAGATCCCTGTTACAATGGATATTGTAGGATTTTTAAAGTCCCCTAGCACAGGAGGCCCACGTATACCTCCTCTTGATCAATTTTTTTTAATAACTACCTATTCTTATGGCATAAGTAGAATGCTTACAATTCCTTCCTCTATATATTCGTCAGGTGTGTGAACGTTTTTAAAAACACATATATTTAAAGTTTGATTAATATTCTGAAAAAACTGCTTTTACATCAGCAGCTGCAGGTGTGTCTCTACTTAAAAATCCCAAATTACTCGTTTTAAAGATATGGTTATAAGTAGGTATAGCGAAAGATTTGAAATGTGTTGCGTAATCAGTTGTTCCCAAAGAATTGCGAAAAGGTGCAACCCTATTCGGGTTGAAACATCTGCTTATCATCAGATTGGCACAGGTGCAAAAATATACTAAATGGACTGTTATGACAAGACCAATTAAATAAATATTTTACGTTCTGTAACATTTAAAAAAATTAACCATAGCTAGCCATCGTCCACATATTTTAACACTAGACCCATTTTTCTACATCTCCGCTCTCTTATCCCCACCCTGTCGTTTGTCCATACGCTGCCGACTGAGCCCAGTCCCTACCCTGGCGATTGTCCATTGTCTTGTGATTTAAGGCAGGTACAAAAAAATACGTTTTTTTTTTCAGGAACTCTAAGCGGATAAGCCAACTTGTCGAGAGTACATACATTGCCCAAGCAATCCCAAACAAGCGATTTTGCGAAAATTTCAACACGAGTTTCTTATTACTTTTTTGGCCCATCGTCATAATGAGTATATCGTTTAAGATAAGTGCAAAATATTTTTGCTAGTTTAAGAGTGGGTAGGTAGGTAGGGGAAGGTGGGGCAGAATGGCCCACCTAAGGTTTGATTGGTTGTAAAACTTGAAATAAAATTTAAAAAAATAAAATAGTAGCAAATAATAAAAGGATCATTCTGCCCAAAATAACAAATACACCTATTATTTTTTTTTAAATTACAAAATATATTAAAAATATTAAAAAATTAATCAATGCAGATATGAACAGCTTCATCATCTTCACTGTCAATGCCGACACACGAATTATGTGCCCTCTTATGACATTTTCCACATGCAATCCACCCCTCAGTTGATGCTGAATAGAAATCATTGCAGTAGATTCAGCATCGCTTGCACCAGAAGTGTCACTATCTTCTTCCACTCTTTCTTATTTGAGGTTTCGTTTTTTTAACAATTGTCTTTTGCCGAAGAATCAAGTTTTAATTCCTTTGTAACAGCGTTCTTCTCCTTTTCTTCTTTCTTTTAGCTTGGTCAAGAGATTGCTGAAGTTCATTTTTATAAGGCGACGCAGTTAAGTTATCAGCTCTTCCTTTCTTTCTATTAGTTTTCCGCTTTTCCTTTGATAATACTTTTGGAACAGCCGTGACTTGCACGGGAGATGCATGAGGAAATGAGGATGAGATAGGCGATCTGATGATGATTTCAGTATTGTGAATAATTACAACAAAAATCAACAATCGAGTATAACACGTGCTTACAACGTCTGAAGTAAACTTTGACTGTCAAACACATCATACATTTCTGCTGTAGTACAAGTGGATTAGTTTCTATACATGCCGCGATTAGGCGCCACTATCCAGCGAAAATACCCAAGTAGTTCCATTCTGCCCCCTGGTTCCGTTCCGCCCTGCTATCCCCTATGTAGGTATAATCGCCAGAACGTACAAATAGCGAAGTATCTCAATAACTATAAATTTTCTTTATTAGTGCGTAATGTAATTAAAATACTTATACTTTATACTGACTTATACTTTCAGTTATCTCGATCTTCGCTTTTCCTTTTTTTACACGAGAATAATAACTAGGTATTTGTAATGTATTCTTCGATTCTATATTTTTGAGTTCGGGGAAGCAAGAAAATACATTAAATTTTTAAGTCGAAAAGGGACGATTTTAAACAATGAATACGAAAATTATTCTAGTTAAAACTTAAACAAATTGGTCAAAAGAAGCTGATGTTATCTCGATCTTCGCTTTTCCTTTTTTTTTACACAAGAATAATAACTAAGTATATGTGTATTCTTCGATTCTATAATTTTCAGTTCGGGGAAGCAAGAAAATACATTAAATTTTTAAGTCGAAAAGGGACGATTTTAAACAATGAATACGAAAATTATTCTAGTTAAAACTTAAACAAATCGGTCAAAAGAAGCTGATGTTATCTCGATCTTCGCTTTTCCTTTTTTTTTACACAAGAATAATAACTAAGTATATGTGTATTCTTCGATTCTATATTTTTGAGTTCGGGGAAGCAAGAAAATACATTAAATTTTTAAGTCGAAAAGGGACGATTTTAAACAATGAATACGAAAATTATTCTAGTTAAAACTTAAACAAATCGGTCAAAAGAAGCTGATGTTATCTCGATCTTCGCTTTTCCTTTTTTTTTACACAAGAATAATAACTAAGTATATGTGTATTCTTCGATTCTATATTTTTGAGTTCGGGGAAGCAAGAAAATACATTAAATTTTTAAGTCGAAAAGGGACGATTTTAAACAATGAATACGAAAATTATTCTTGTTAAAACTTAAACAAATCGGTCAAAAGAAGCTGATGTTATCTCGATCTTCGCTTTTCCTTTTTTTTTACACAAGAATAATAACTAAGTATATGTGTATTCTTCGATTCTATAATTTTCAGTTCGGGGAAGCAAGAAAATACATTAAATTTTTAAGTCGAAAAGGGACGATTTTAAACAATGAATACGAAAATTATTCTAGTTAAAACTTAAACAAATCGGTCAAAAGAAGCTGATGTTATCTCGATCTTCGCTTTTCCTTTTTTTTTACACGATAATAATAACTAAGTATATGTGTATTCTTCGATTCTATAATTTTCAGTTCGGGGAAGCAAGAAAATACATTAAATTTTTAAGTCGAAAAGGGACGATTTTAAACAATGAATACGAAAATTATTCTAGTTAAAACTTAAACAAATCGGTCAAAAGAAGCTGATGTTATCTCGATCTTCGCTTTTCCTTTTTTTTTACACAAGAATAATAACTAAGTATATGTGTATTCTTCGATTCTATAATTTTCAGTTCGGGGAAGCAAGAAAATACATTAAATTTTTAAGTCGAAAAGGGACGATTTTAAACAATGAATACGAAAATTATTCTAGTTAAAACTTAAACAAATCGGTCAAAAGAAGCTGATGTTATCTCGATCTTCGCTTTTCCTTTTTTTTTACACAAGAATAATAACTAAGTATATGTGTATTCTTCGATTCTATATTTTTGAGTTCGGGGAAGCAAGAAAATACATTAAATTTTTAAGTCGAAAAGGGACGATTTTAAACAATGAATACGAAAATTATTCTAGTTAAAACTTAAACAAATCGGTCAAAAGAAGCTGATGTTATCTCGATCTTCGCTTTTCCTTTTTTTTTACACAAGAATAATAACTAAGTATATGTGTATTCTTCGATTCTATAATTTTCAGTTCGGGGAAGCAAGAAAATACATTAAATTTTTAAGTCGAAAAGGGACGATTTTAAACAATGAATACGAAAATTATTCTAGTTAAAACTTAAACAAATCGGTCAAAAGAAGCTGATGTTATCTCGATCTTCGCTTTTCCTTTTTTTTACACGATAATAATAACTAAGTATATGTGTATTCCTCGATTCTATATTTTTGAGTTCGGTGAAGCAATAAAATGCATTTAATTTTTGTCAAAAAGGGACGATTTTAAACACTGAATACGAAAATTATTCTTGTTAAAATTTAAACAAATCGGTCAAAAGAAACTGATGTTATCTCGATCATCGCTTTTCCTTTTTTTACCACGAGAATAATAACTAGGTATATGTAATGTATTCTTCGATTCTATATTTTTGAGTTCGGGGAAGTAAGAAAATACATTTAATTTTTAAGTCAAAAAGGGACGATTTTAAACAATGAATACGAAAATTATTCTAGTTAAAACTTAAACAAATCGGTCAAAAGAAGCTGATGTTATCTCGATCTTCGCTTTTCCTTTTTTTACACGAGAATAATAACTAAGTATATGTGTATTCTTCGATTCTATAATTTTCAGTTCGGGGAAGCAAGAAAATACATTAAATTTTTAAGTCGAAAAGGGACGATTTTAAACAATGAATACGAAAATTATTCTAGTTAAAACTTAAACAAATCGGTCAAAAGAAGCTGATGTTATCTCGATCTTCGCTTTTCCTTTTTTTTACACGATAATAATAACTAAGTATATGTGTATTCTTCGATTCTATATTTTTGAGTTCAGTGAAGCAATAAAATACATTTAATTTTTGTCAAAAAGGGACGATTTTAAACACTGAATACGAAAATTATTCTTGTTAAAATTTAAACAAATCGGTCAAAAGAAACTGATGTTATCTCGATCATCGCTTTTCCTTTTTTTACACGAGAATAATAACTAAGTATATGTGTATTCTTCGATTCTATAATTTTCAGTTCGGGGAAGCAAGAAAATACATTAAATTTTTAAGTCGAAAAGGGACGATTTTAAACAATGAATACGAAAATTATTCTAGTTAAAACTTAAACAAATCGGTCAAAAGAAGCTGATGTTATCTCGATCTTCGCTTTTCCTTTTTTTTACACGATAATAATAACTAAGTATATGTGTATTCTTCGATTCTATATTTTTGAGTTCAGTGAAGCAATAAAATACATTTAATTTTTGTCAAAAAGGGACGATTTTAAACACTGAATACGAAAATTATTCTAGTTAAAACTTAAACAAATCGGTCAAAAGAAGCTGATGTTATCTCGATCTTCGCTTTTCCTTTTTTTACACGAGAATAATAACTAAGTATATGTGTATTCTTCGATTCTATAATTTTCAGTTCGGGGAAGCAAGAAAATACATTAAATTTTTAAGTCGAAAAGGGACGATTTTAAACAATGAATACGAAAATTATTCTAGTTAAAACTTAAACAAATCGGTCAAAAGAAGCTGATGTTATCTCGATCTTCGCTTTTCCTTTTTTTTACACGATAATAATAACTAAGTATATGTGTATTCTTCGATTCTATATTTTTGAGTTCAGTGAAGCAATAAAATACATTTAATTTTTGTCAAAAAGGGACGATTTTAAACACTGAATACGAAAATTATTCTTGTTAAAATTTAAACAAATCGGTCAAAAGAAACTGATGTTATCTCGATCATCGCTTTTCCTTTTTTTACACGAGAATAATAACTAAGTATATGTGTATTCTTCGATTCTATAATTTTCAGTTCGGGGAAGCAAGAAAATACATTAAATTTTTAAGTCGAAAAGGGACGATTTTAAACAATGAATACGAAAATTATTCTAGTTAAAACTTAAACAAATCGGTCAAAAGAAGCTGATGTTATCTCGATCTTCGCTTTTCCTTTTTTTTACACGATAATAATAACTAAGTATATGTGTATTCTTCGATTCTATATTTTTGAGTTCAGTGAAGCAATAAAATACATTTAATTTTTGTCAAAAAGGGACGATTTTAAACACTGAATACGAAAATTATTCTAGTTAAAACTTAAACAAATCGGTCAAAAGAAGCTGATGTTATCTCGATCTTCGCTTTTCCTTTTTTTACACGAGAATAATAACTAAGTATATGTGTATTCTTCGATTCTATAATTTTCAGTTCGGGGAAGCAAGAAAATACATTAAATTTTTAAGTCGAAAAGGGACGATTTTAAACAATGAATACGAAAATTATTCTAGTTAAAACTTAAACAAATCGGTCAAAAGAAGCTGATGTTATCTCGATCTTCGCTTTTCCTTTTTTTTACACGATAATAATAACTAAGTATATGTGTATTCTTCGATTCTATATTTTTGAGTTCAGTGAAGCAATAAAATACATTTAATTTTTGTCAAAAAGGGACGATTTTAAACACTGAATACGAAAATTATTCTTGTTAAAATTTAAACAAATCGGTCAAAAGAAACTGATGTTATCTCGATCATCGCTTTTCCTTTTTTTACCACGAGAATAATAACTAGGTATATGTAATGTATTCTTCGATTCTATATTTTTGAGTTCGGGGAAGTAAGAAAATACATTAAATTTTTAAGTCGAAAAGGGACGATTTTAAACAATGAATACGAAAATTATTCTAGTTAAAACTTAAACAAATCGGTCAAAAGAAGCTGATGTTATCTCGATCTTCGCTTTTCCTTTTTTTTACACGATAATAATAACTAAGTATATGTGTATTCTTCGATTCTATATTTTTGAGTTCAGTGAAGCAATAAAATACATTTAATTTTTGTCAAAAAGGGACGATTTTAAACACTGAATACGAAAATTATTCTTGTTAAAATTTAAACAAATCGGTCAAAAGAAACTGATGTTATCTCGATCATCGCTTTTCCTTTTTTTACCACGAGAATAATAACTAGGTATATGTAATGTATTCTTCGATTCTATATTTTTGAGTTCGGGGAAGTAAGAAAATACATTAAATTTTTAAGTCGAAAAGGGACGATTTTAAACAATGAATACGAAAATTATTCTAGTTAAAACTTAAACAAATCGGTCAAAAGAAGCTGATGTTATCTCGATCTTCGCTTTTCCTTTTTTTTACACGATAATAATAACTAAGTATATGTGTATTCTTCGATTCTATATTTTTGAGTTCAGTGAAGCAATAAAATACATTTAATTTTTGTCAAAAAGGGACGATTTTAAACACTGAATACGAAAATTATTCTTGTTAAAATTTAAACAAATCGGTCAAAAGAAACTGATGTTATCTCGATCATCGCTTTTCCTTTTTTTACCACGAGAATAATAACTAGGTATATGTAATGTATTCTTCGATTCTATATTTTTGAGTTCGGGGAAGTAAGAAAATACATTAAATTTTTAAGTCGAAAAGGGACGATTTTAAACAATGAATACGAAAATTATTCTAGTTAAAACTTAAACAAATCGGTCAAAAGAAGCTGATGTTATCTCGATCTTCGCTTTTCCTTTTTTTTACACGATAATAATAACTAAGTATATGTGTATTCTTCGATTCTATATTTTTGAGTTCAGTGAAGCAATAAAATACATTTAATTTTTGTCAAAAAGGGACGATTTTAAACACTGAATACGAAAATTATTCTTGTTAAAATTTAAACAAATCGGTCAAAAGAAACTGATGTTATCTCGATCATCGCTTTTCCTTTTTTTACCACGAGAATAATAACTAGGTATATGTAATGTATTCTTCGATTCTATATTTTTGAGTTCGGGGAAGTAAGAAAATACATTAAATTTTTAAGTCGAAAAGGGACGATTTTAAACAATGAATACGAAAATTATTCTAGTTAAAACTTAAACAAATCGGTCAAAAGAAGCTGATGTTATCTCGATCTTCGCTTTTCCTTTTTTTTACACGATAATAATAACTAAGTATATGTGTATTCTTCGATTCTATATTTTTGAGTTCAGTGAAGCAATAAAATACATTTAATTTTTGTCAAAAAGGGACGATTTTAAACACTGAATACGAAAATTATTCTTGTTAAAATTTAAACAAATCGGTCAAAAGAAACTGATGTTATCTCGATCATCGCTTTTCCTTTTTTTACCACGAGAATAATAACTAGGTATATGTAATGTATTCTTCGATTCTATATTTTTGAGTTCGGGGAAGTAAGAAAATATATTAAATTTTTAAGTCGAAAAGGGACGATTTTAAACAATGAATACGAAAATTATTCTAGTTAAAACTTAAACAAATCGGTCAAAAGAAGCTGATGTTATCTCGATCTTCGCTTTTCCTTTTTTTTACACGATAATAATAACTAAGTATATGTGTATTCTTCGATTCTATATTTTTGAGTTCAGTGAAGCAATAAAATACATTTAATTTTTGTCAAAAAGGGACGATTTTAAACACTGAATACGAAAATTATTCTTGTTAAAATTTAAACAAATCGGTCAAAAGAAACTGATGTTATCTCGATCATCGCTTTTCCTTTTTTTACCACGAGAATAATAACTAGGTATATGTAATGTATTCTTCGATTCTATATTTTTGAGTTCGGGGAAGTAAGAAAATACATTAAATTTTTAAGTCGAAAAGGGACGATTTTAAACAATGAATACGAAAATTATTCTAGTTAAAACTTAAACAAATCGGTCAAAAGAAGCTGATGTTATCTCGATCTTCGCTTTTCCTTTTTTTTACACGATAATAATAACTAAGTATATGTGTATTCTTCGATTCTATATTTTTGAGTTCAGTGAAGCAATAAAATACATTTAATTTTTGTCAAAAAGGGACGATTTTAAACACTGAATACGAAAATTATTCTTGTTAAAATTTAAACAAATCGGTCAAAAGAAACTGATGTTATCTCGATCATCGCTTTTCCTTTTTTTACCACGAGAATAATAACTAGGTATATGTAATGTATTCTTCGATTCTATATTTTTGAGTTCGGGGAAGTAAGAAAATACATTAAATTTTTAAGTCGAAAAGGGACGATTTTAAACAATGAATACGAAAATTATTCTAGTTAAAACTTAAACAAATCGGTCAAAAGAAGCTGATGTTATCTCGATCTTCGCTTTTCCTTTTTTTTACACGATAATAATAACTAAGTATATGTGTATTCTTCGATTCTATATTTTTGAGTTCAGTGAAGCAATAAAATACATTTAATTTTTGTCAAAAAGGGACGATTTTAAACACTGAATACGAAAATTATTCTTGTTAAAATTTAAACAAATCGGTCAAAAGAAACTGATGTTATCTCGATCATCGCTTTTCCTTTTTTTACCACGAGAATAATAACTAGGTATATGTAATGTATTCTTCGATTCTATATTTTTGAGTTCGGGGAAGTAAGAAAATACATTAAATTTTTAAGTCGAAAAGGGACGATTTTAAACAATGAATACGAAAATTATTCTAGTTAAAACTTAAACAAATCGGTCAAAAGAAGCTGATGTTATCTCGATCTTCGCTTTTCCTTTTTTTTACACGATAATAATAACTAAGTATATGTGTATTCTTCGATTCTATATTTTTGAGTTCAGTGAAGCAATAAAATACATTTAATTTTTGTCAAAAAGGGACGATTTTAAACACTGAATACGAAAATTATTCTTGTTAAAATTTAAACAAATCGGTCAAAAGAAACTGATGTTATCTCGATCATCGCTTTTCCTTTTTTTACCACGAGAATAATAACTAGGTATATGTAATGTATTCTTCGATTCTATATTTTTGAGTTCGGGGAAGTAAGAAAATACATTAAATTTTTAAGTCGAAAAGGGACGATTTTAAACAATGAATACGAAAATTATTCTAGTTAAAACTTAAACAAATCGGTCAAAAGAAGCTGATGTTATCTCGATCTTCGCTTTTCCTTTTTTTTACACGATAATAATAACTAAGTATATGTGTATTCTTCGATTCTATATTTTTGAGTTCAGTGAAGCAATAAAATACATTTAATTTTTGTCAAAAAGGGACGATTTTAAACACTGAATACGAAAATTATTCTTGTTAAAATTTAAACAAATCGGTCAAAAGAAACTGATGTTATCTCGATCATCGCTTTTCCTTTTTTTACCACGAGAATAATAACTAGGTATATGTAATGTATTCTTCGATTCTATATTTTTGAGTTCGGGGAAGTAAGAAAATACATTAAATTTTTAAGTCGAAAAGGGACGATTTTAAACAATGAATACGAAAATTATTCTAGTTAAAACTTAAACAAATCGGTCAAAAGAAGCTGATGTTATCTCGATCTTCGCTTTTCCTTTTTTTTACACGATAATAATAACTAAGTATATGTGTATTCTTCGATTCTATATTTTTGAGTTCAGTGAAGCAATAAAATACATTTAATTTTTGTCAAAAAGGGACGATTTTAAACACTGAATACGAAAATTATTCTAGTTAAAACTTAAACAAATCGGTCAAAAGAAGCTGATGTTATCTCGATCTTCGCTTTTCCTTTTTTTTACACGATAATAATAACTAAGTATATGTGTATTCTTCGATTCTATATTTTTGAGTTCAGTGAAGCAATAAAATACATTTAATTTTTGTCAAAAAGGGACGATTTTAAACACTGAATACGAAAATTATTCTTGTTAAAATTTAAACAAATCGGTCAAAAGAATCTGATGTTATCTCGATCATCGCTTTTCCTTTTTTTACCACGAGAATAATAACTAGGTATATGTAATGTATTCTTCGATTCTATATTTTTGAGTTCGGGGAAGTAAGAAAATACATTAAATTTTTAAGTCGAAAAGGGACGATTTTAAACAATGAATACGAAAATTATTCTAGTTAAAACTTAAACAAATCGGTCAAAAGAAGCTGATGTTATCTCGATCTTCGCTTTTCCTTTTTTTTACACGATAATAATAACTAAGTATATGTGTATTCTTCGATTCTATATTTTTGAGTTCAGTGAAGCAATAAAATACATTTAATTTTTGTCAAAAAGGGACGATTTTAAACACTGAATACGAAAATTATTCTAGTTAAAACTTAAACAAATCGGTCAAAAGAAGCTGATGTTATCTCGATCTTCGCTTTTCCTTTTTTTTACACGATAATAATAACTAAGTATATGTGTATTCTTCGATTCTATATTTTTGAGTTCAGTGAAGCAATAAAATACATTTAATTTTTGTCAAAAAGGGACGATTTTAAACACTGAATACGAAAATTATTCTTGTTAAAATTTAAACAAATCGGTCAAAAGAAACTGATGTTATCTCGATCATCGCTTTTCCTTTTTTTACCACGAGAATAATAACTAGGTATATGTAATGTATTCTTCGATTCTATATTTTTGAGTTCGGGGAAGTAAGAAAATACATTAAATTTTTAAGTCGAAAAGGGACGATTTTAAACAATGAATACGAAAATTATTCTAGTTAAAACTTAAACAAATCGGTCAAAAGAAGCTGATGTTATCTCGATCTTCGCTTTTCCTTTTTTTTACACGATAATAATAACTAAGTATATGTGTATTCTTCGATTCTATATTTTTGAGTTCAGTGAAGCAATAAAATACATTTAATTTTTGTCAAAAAGGGACGATTTTAAACACTGAATACGAAAATTATTCTAGTTAAAACTTAAACAAATCGGTCAAAAGAAGCTGATGTTATCTCGATCTTCGCTTTTCCTTTTTTTTACACGATAATAATAACTAAGTATATGTGTATTCTTCGATTCTATATTTTTGAGTTCAGTGAAGCAATAAAATACATTTAATTTTTGTCAAAAAGGGACGATTTTAAACACTGAATACGAAAATTATTCTAGTTAAAACTTAAACAAATCGGTCAAAAGAAGCTGATGTTATCTCGATCTTCGCTTTTCCTTTTTTTTACACGATAATAATAACTAAGTATATGTGTATTCTTCGATTCTATATTTTTGAGTTCAGTGAAGCAATAAAATACATTTAATTTTTGTCAAAAAGGGACGATTTTAAACACTGAATACGAAAATTATTCTAGTTAAAACTTAAACAAATCGGTCAAAAGAAGCTGATGTTATCTCGATCTTCGCTTTTCCTTTTTTTTACACGATAATAATAACTAAGTATATGTGTATTCTTCGATTCTATATTTTTGAGTTCAGTGAAGCAATAAAATACATTTAATTTTTGTCAAAAAGGGACGATTTTAAACACTGAATACGAAAATTATTCTAGTTAAAACTTAAACAAATCGGTCAAAAGAAGCTGATGTTATCTCGATCTATGGTTTACTTCTATATACAATCAGCTGTCGCCGCCGTCGAGAAAATAAGGCACACGCGAAAATTAAACTAGTTTTTGCGGACGTAATTATTTTACCGGACGTGTTAATCGTTCCCGTGTGCGAGAAATAAGAAGAGGAAATATCGAGATAACCTAAAGTGAGCTTAAACATTTTAATTGCCCTACGCCTAAGGAGGAAATTTATTGACTCGCTTAGACACTTGGCAAACATGCGGTTCTTGTGGATAATAAAGTTGTAGCTGTTTTTCTCCGGATGCCGCGAAATAAGAAGTTATTCCATACAGATATGGTTTACTTTTAAGAGCCGTATTCCACCCTTCTAAATAGTATTTTGTTTTTTTAACACGCGGTGTTAGTTATTTGGTGTGTCCAGTTATGACAAAGAATGTCATTTTCGTGGCCGTCAGTTTCCCGTCAAATTGTAGTCACAAAACTTGAAGATTAATAATAATTTAATAATCTCATAAATTTAATAATAATTTAACCAAATTTTACGTTTTTGTATTTTTTGCAGACCCTGTACAAAAAAAATGTTTTGGCATGGTGGATCTTATTTTTAAGGCAAGCAAAAACTTAATGATTAAATAATGACCCTTTTTCGTGTCTTTCACCTTTTTTTGGTCCATTTATTTGTCCTGTTGTCTACCCCATATGTGAACATACTGTATATGTATTTCTTCGGGGTATTTTTAGTCATGTCTCAGCACTTTTTCTGATTCATTAGAAAGTCTAGGTGCATTGTTTAAAACACATCATGATTGTGTGAAATTTGAAAAAGGAACGGACGACGCGACTGTGTGATTAAGAATATAACGTGTAACGGCCCACCATCTGACTTACGTGTAAAAGCAGGTGGGAATTTTTTAAATGCTAATTAAAACAGTTAATTTTAAAGTGTAGCGAATTATATCGGTATGCGCTGCCTATAACACATAATAGGGAAATATCCGTTCTAATACGTAGTTGATTTATTTAGACGAAAAATATACAGGGCGTTGTCGAAAGTTGTTAATAAGAAAATGAAAATGTTTGTGGCATAGCCGACAAAAACGACAGTGTGCTCTGCTCTCGTATTAAGACGCGGATTTATGGGGTGGCGCAGCTCCCTCCCCCCTAAAGCCTTGTACAAAAAGAATTTCAATAGCGAATTTTATAAAAATAATGTAACATAAACATTAGCCATTCCTACATATTCTACAAAATATAAACAAAAACAACCATTTGCCATCTATGTAAAGTCTTTGATATAGTACCACAAAAATATTAATAATAGATCAATATTAATATGTAATATAAAAAATGCAAGCTTTTTTTGGCACTTTTGATTTCCATGCTTTTGTTTCTGAAAACATTCCTTACATCTCCCTGCACAGAAAAGACACTATCGTATATTGAATTGGATACCCATTCACTCAATGACACACTCTATTCCGTATTGCACAATACAAATTCGGTTTATTTCAATTATTAGTTTATCATTATTAACCAATAGGTTAAGATTGCTTGAAATATAAGGTTTCATTGGTTTTTAACCGATCGTTCAAATGTAACAATTATTTGATGCCAGTAATACCCTATTCTAAATTCAATGCAAACTATCATTGGTTTTACTAGAATTTTATTTGTAAGAATATGCACCTCATTTGATGCAAAATAGCTATTATTGTTTCAATTACAACAGTAATTAATTGAATGTAACTTCTAATAGAAAGAACACATTTTTGTTTAAATTAGGAAGTTTCCTATGTCAGAAATATCGAGTAACTTCAACATCATTTAATAGTCTTTCACTTAACTTGTCAAACAAAAAAAAATTATCTCGATATCTTCAAAATTGACTAACTTATTCAATTTCTTATTTAATAACTTCGCGCGCGGCTTTTATCGGCCGTGACGTCAAAATACAGAACTCTGTCGCCCCATGGTCGCCGGGATTAGTGATGTAAGGATACGTATCCAAAAATCCGTTGGATCCGAATATTAAAAGAATCCGGATTATCCGTAACCGGCCCAGAACTTGATTCGGAATCAAAATAAATTCGCATCGGCTGGTTACTAATGCAAAGTGCAAAGAGAAAACGGAATCGACTGTAAGCGAACAACACGGTCTGCGATGTGGCATATTTCATCTTATGCTTTCTCTTTCTAATGACCTTTCCTAAAAAAAGATAGCATAGTTATCGGGGTAACGGGTATCATATGGGATGAGACCCATTGGTTAAACTAGTCCCGCCTCACCCGAACCGAATTCAAACGAGAACGGCGCGACGCGGTGTCTTCCTATCCCTAACCTTCGACTTCGACTGATATAATACCGCATCGACCTACCTAAAGTATAGACATCTCGAAGATAGACCGATGTAAATATTAACCCTACACGTCATAGTCAGACGATCTCGTCGAGCCTCCACCAGCTTCCTATTCGTATTGGCCGACCGAACATTAAATTGAAAGAGGCGTGCCAGACAGCTCTCGGCGGTATTTCGCAGGATTGTAATTAGGCTGTCTAGTGAAAAAGGCTATTCGACTTTTTTTCGAGTTTTGACTTGTTTTGTAGTTTTAATTTTTTGCGTTGATTTTTAATCGCTGTTTTGTTTGTTCGGTTGTCAAGGCTGGCAATTATTTTAGTTTTTATTTAATTGTAAACAGTTTTGCAGTTTAAAGTTTTCCTTCTCGTTCTCAATGCGGCCCTGTTCAATTTCACCGTTTGAACCGATCACTTGTAGGCAGCGTGCATCTATTTATATTCGGTCTATCGTCGAAATAAATAGACTTTAGCGGTGTATCCGGATAGAAAATGTTTTAGTATTGCTTGCATACGTATACATGATCTGTAACCGCTTTCGCGCGGGTCAAGAAATGGATACGTATTCGGATAATGGATACGGATATTAGCTGATTGCGATTCCGTATGATTCGGATATCTAAAGAATACGGATATTTACAACACTAGCCGGGATAGCTGCCCGCTGCTGCTTTCGCGTGTTTACTTTAATGCATTGGATCCTGGCCGGTAAGAATAACACTAAAGATTAAACGGGCGCCTAGTCCGCTGTTGACGGCGTTGTGTATTTTGACGTCATCGTGCCTCAGCCAACGTGAGCGTAGCATCTCAGACTTTGAGGGACGATAACTTTTTTATTTCTACAGATAATTAAAAACAAAAAATACATATGTTTTTTACATTTTTAGGACTATTTATTAAGAGAAAATGAAAAAAATGGAAACTTCCTAATTCAATCAAATTCGTGTTTTGAAGTACAACTACTCTTATTTAAAATAATGAAGAATTTCTATTACATCAAACAATATCCTTATATTGCAAACAAATGAAACACGCGTTATTATTATAAAATAATTTTTATTTAGTATTATTAAACATACATTGTTTAGATATTCTGTGAACATTTAAATATAAAAAAATACATTTTATTACACCACACTGACGCGAACACCGTAAACTTTTAAAATTTATTTCACTCCAAATATAGGATCTGCTTCTTTGTAAAACTGTATAGGTACAAGATGCTAGATGAACAAATTTGACACTGCATTCGAATCTCCTAAATTTACAACTAGATTTGGTGGAAACTATGTCTAAAAACTACAAATTCACCAATAAACTTGCAATCATATTTAATGTTAATAGTTTTTTAACAATACGTATCGGCTGAGTAAACAATCATATAAAATAGACTAACCAAGAGAGATTTACAAATAAAAAAACACACTTATTACTGCAAAGCTTTTTAGGTTTATTTTACTTACCATAAAACACTGAAATACGTTGCTCCAGTCTCCATCTTGCCAAAGATCTATTATTTTTGGCGTACGACTATTCAACGAATAAAGAAAAATTCTAACCTCTCCAAGGGTGTCCGCGAGCAATAGAAATATCAGCCAACAATAGGACCCATTGAATTAATATTTTTTTATTATTTCTCCAATACCTTATACATAAGTAGAAACATTTAAAGGAGTGTTTATTTTAATTGAAAATTGAAATGATATAAGGATTATTGATCTAATTTTTAGATTTTCTATTTAAACTGTAGTTTTTGTTCGTTTAATAAAATATATTGTAATTTTAATCACACCTAGTCCCATAATAAGTCTATATTTAAAGCTTTTTTTTTATTATTTCAATGATGTTTTGTGAGACAATATTAACTTTAATATAACTAATGCACTAAGTAGAGTAAAGTGACCAAATATGGAATACCATTTTGTTATTTATGTTTAAAATTTTTCTTTTGTGCAAAAATGGTTTGTTATATTACTAAAACCTTTTATTAAGGATCATCTGAAAATATTTTTGGGGTTATAAGGGCTTAAATTTCTTATAAGAGAAATTGTGAGCTAATAAACAAAAAGTTGCATATTTCTGTGTGTTATATTTTTAAGCCTAATATGGAATACCTTATTAAATAAATAAAATATGTTAAATAAACGTTTATTTAATCCTAAAAAATAGTAGTATCTACAAACACATCAACCAGAAAACTATCTGCTTTCAAAGAAAATATAACATCTAAGCAAATTTAAAAAAAAATGTTTAAGCAACTGAAAAACGACTTTCTTACAAACACAAAGAGACTTTAATTGTGCAAGGCACAAACACAAGTTATTTGAGAAAGTCACAAACAAAATGCTCGCTCAGTGCACCTGAGAATTCTTCGTGTGCCCAGTGACTGCACAATATCATAGGCCTACCATATAGCACTGGATCCAGATTTCTCAGGTTTGCTCAGGTGTATTCCATATTTGGCACTAACCTCATATTAAATTGAACCTTGTTTTTTGCTAAAAACATGAAATTAACGATTAACAATGCCAACAATAAAAAACAATGACATACTAATGCAAACATGGCTACGAAGACTTCGCGGCAATGCAAAAATAAGCGTTTGTT